>SJYW01015549.1:23588-46497 GCA_006410735.1 Raphicerus campestris | reverse complement strand
TAGGTTGGTCATAACTTTTCTTCCAAGGAGTAAACACCTTTTAATTTCATGGCTGCAACCACTATATGCAGTGATTTTGGAGCCCCAATAAATAAAGTCAGCCACTGTTTCCCCATCTATTTCCCATCAAGTGATGGGACCAGATGCCAAATGGGGTACAAGGATACTTAAAAACAAAGTTATGTGAAGTTACAATTATAATGCACCTTCAAGGACACCGTTCTAGATCTACTGAATGAAAATTTAGGGAAGTGGGTCCAACATCAGTATTTGTGACAAACCTCTTCTGTGGTTCCCATGAATGGTCTAATCTGAGATATTCACCTGCAGTTGAGGACATATGATATCTGGCCTCCAAGTGTTCATATTTCATTGGAGTATCTAATCATTTAAAACAATTAGGAAAACATTAAGAGGTTTATAAATATTTAGAAGTTTCATTAACCAGTTCCTACACAATGATATTTAGCATCTTTCAGTAATAATTCATCCTTCCAACTGCCTGATTATGATGATCTAGGTACCTGTGAGACTTTTTATGTTAGCTAATGAAGTGCTATTTGTTTCAACATTTAGTATATTATATGGTACTTCTATTCAGCTACACATTATGAATTTTCCCTACTGATTTTATAAAGATNTCATCCTTCCAACTGCCTGATTATGATGATCTAGGTACCTGTGAGACTTTTTATGTTAGCTAATGAAGTGCTATTTGTTTCAACATTTAGTATATTATATGGTACTTCTATTCAACTACACATTATGAATTTTCCCTACTGATTTTATAAAGATAATGTGACTTTCATAAATTCCTGTCTACACTGAAGTCAAAAACACTGAGACATTAAATCATCACCACAGGTTCAGAAATATTGAATGTGTCTCTGCTATATTTAAAATGTGGGGTACTGGGACATTAAGGATAGAGCTTATGATTTTAGAAGGTCATGATTAGAGTGTTTACTGACAGGAAAATAAATATGAAAATATGGAAAGTTAAGTGTTAAGTCACTCAGTCGTGTCTGACTCTTTCAGACCTCATGGACTATAGCCAGCCAGGCTCCTCTGTCCATGAAATTCTCCAGGCAAGAATACTGGCGTGGGTAGCCATTCCTTCTCGAGGGGATCTTCCCAACCCAGGGATTGAACTTAGGTCTCCTGCATTGCAGGCAGATTCTTTACCATCTGAGCCATGAGGGAAGCCCCAATACTACAAATAGATTTTGTTAAGTGAACAGACAAAACCCAGACTTTGAAGGCTGTAGCTATCCATATGGATGAACATGATAAAGGAGTACTTTACGGGACAACAATAAGTTTGTAGGATATAGAAAGAAGAATGGAGAAGCAAGGAACCCTTGGAAAGGGGTTCTGTCATCAACAAACTGGCAGATACAGAAAGTACACGGATGTATTGACAAGATTGGCTCCATTGGAAAATTATTGTGGGAAATAGTAGAGATTTAGGTACTCATTAATACTCTGAATATTTCTATGGTTTGTTCCTCAAGTGACTGAAAGTTTGAATAGTTCCACTGTCACCCCTATGGAAAGTCATCACTGACTAAACATCACTACCGGTAAGTTGTCAGAGGCTGTGGTTCGGCAGATACATGGTTATATCTACAGCTACATTTAACACATTTCAAACTCTAAACTAATTTAATAACTAATTAAACTTCAGAATTCTATTTATATTTTCATTATATGATACATTTTATTTTTAAAGAAAATTTATATTATATGAAATACTGGCATCTCAGAATTAAAAATAAACATATTTATTTTAGCTTCAAGCTATGACTCATGGAATTAATCATCATAAATTCAGGAATGTAGACATTTTTATGATTAAGAGGAAGATTTCATTTTTCTTCTACATGTTTTTTCTTCCTACCCTCAAAATTGATGATGAAGCATTTTATTTCTGGTGAGGAGAAAAGAATAGTGAATTTATATGTTTTGAGTATGAACTATGACTCAGGCACTTTCTTCAGGTATATGATTTTTCCACATGTTCTTCATGGGGGAGAAAGCTCAAAGTTTAAGTAACGCTTTCCAGATGAGAAATTGGCAAAAGCCAAAATGTAACCAAGGGCTTCCTAACAGAATACCGCAGAATTATTAGTTCAAGTAATGAAGTCTCCGGACCTTGTGGGCCCTTAGGAGAGTCTTGTGATATTATGAAAGAAGAAGACAGGGAGGGGTCTGGGGTGGTAGACAGAGAAAGAGAGAGACAGAGAGGAGAGGAGAAGAGGAGGTGGAGAGAGAAACAGAATTATAAAAATAGGTATTACCCTCTCTATGGATTTGGGGGCACAGATCAGACAGATCCAAAGAGAAGGTAGTTGTGTTTATGCACTGTTAAATATGCTTCTGACTTAGAAGGTTTTATTTCCATGTCTCTCTCTTTATTCTTTTTTGCATTTGTTTATTGCTTGTATCTATTTCTAGTGTTTCAGTGTGATCTACAATTTCAAAAGACCCATCTTTCTGTGTCGTGTGTGTGTGTGCGTGTGTGCGTGTGCTTAGTTGCTCAGTCATGTTTGACTCTTTGAAACTCCATGAAGTGTAGCTGGTCAGGCTCCTCTGTCCATGGAATTTTCTAAGCAAGAATATTGGAGTGGATTGCCATTTCCTACTCCAGGGGATCATCCCAACTGTGGGATCAAACTTGTATCTTTTGTGTCTCCTGCATTGGAAGGTGGATTCTGTATTACTATGCTATATGGGAAGCCCCAGTGTTTCTAGTCAATATATTTAATAACCACACTGATAATCATAGCTTTTCCAGGGCATTTGTGAAGACCAAATATTATATGGATTTTTAGGCTTTCAGCTTAACTACTCCATTCAGAAAAAATGTACTGCAACAGCACTGTAGGGAGAAAAATAAAGTATAAACTTCAAAAAAAAAAAAAAAGACTTATCTGGGGGATGAAATTCCAATGGTGATGATGTTCTTGATAATAGAACTATTGACAGTTATTTAGTATTTATTGAGCATAATGAGGAATACTTTAGGTTAAATCATTAATCCTCACACTAAATCCTCACATCGACTGACTATGGAAGTTATTTATATTATCCCTCCCTTTTTTAATCAAAGAGGGATTTCAAGAACAGAAAGGTTAAGAAGATTGCCCAAGGACAGATGAGTATGATAGTCAGTATTTAATCTACGCATTTAGAATTCAGAGTCTGCTGTCATGATCACTACCTTCTGAGCTTCTGATTCCTTGCAAGTAAATTGAGGAATATACTGCCAAAGAGCCTGAAATTGATTTTGGGAGAATATCTGCATCTTGATAGTATGGTATCAGAAAAAAATAACTTTCTTTTGACCAGTTTATGTTCTAATCGCACTGGAATCAAAGTTCTTACGATAATCAAGAAGAGGTCAGAAAGATGGTAGATAATCACAGGTTATGAAATTGTTAAATGTTCAGTCATGTCCGACTCTTTGCAACCCCATAGCCTGTAGTGTGCCAGGCTCCTCTGACCATGGGTTTCTCCAGGCAAGAATACCAGGGTGGGTAGACATTTCCTTCTCCAGGGTGTCTTCTAGACCCAGAGATGAAACCTGTGTCTCATGCATTGAGGCTTCCTTGGTGACTCACATGGTAAAGAATCTGCCTGCAATGCAGGAGAAATGGGTTTGATCCTTGGGGATGATCAACTGGGAGAAGGGAATGGCTACCCACTCCAATGTTCTTGCCTGGAGAATTCCATGGACAGAGGAGCCTGGTGGGTTACAGTCCATGGGGTTGCAAAGAGTTGGACACAACTTCCCTGGTGGCTCAGAGGTCAAAGTGTCTGCCTGGAATGTGGGAGACCAGGGTTCGATCCCTGGGTTGGGAAGATCCCCTGGAGAAGGAAACGGCAACCCACTCCAGTACTCTTGCCTGGAGAATCCCATGGAGGGAGGAGCCTGGTAGGCTACAGTCCATGGGGTCGCAAAGAGTCAGGCACGACTGAGCGACTTCATTTCACTTCACGTCACTTCACTTCTTCAAGTGACTATCACTTTCACTTTCAAACATAGGTAACCAAACGATTTTACTTTAAAAGCTGAGTGTTTCGTCCAAAAGAATAAAGAATGAGAAACAGAAACCTGAGATTTATCTTGATGCAAGTGGTCATTAGCTGGTTATGGTCTTTTTGCAGGGTATCAAATACCAATGTCATTACCCATGGCTGATCTATGACTGCTTTGACCAATACAGTACTGCAGAAGTGACAGTATATCAATTTCTTCCCTGGACATAAGAGGACTGGAAGCTTCTGGATTAGTATATATGAGCTCTGAGCCTTCAGGTAAGTGGTTTAAGTACTGTGATAGAGACCACAAAGAGATGCTCTGAGATGGAACATGCTTTGGATGCATCTGAGCCCAGTTCCACAGCTCTTCTCATTGAGGCACTGGGCATATGAGTGGACTCAGTTTTGAATGATTACACTTGCCAGATGAATGCTACCAGGTAACTAAGTTAGAGTCACATAGATCAAGAAACTGTCAGGTTTGTGCTCAACTACTTTCCTTCCAAAATCACTGTTGTTTTGAAAGGTCTTTGTTGGGGAAGTTTGCAATGACATTCAAATTTGTAGTACACATATACAGAAAGAGATAAATATGTGTATGCACACACACATACACACAGACACACACACACACATATATATATATTCAGATACACATACATACATACATATATACATTCATAAATACATATGAATAAGCACACATACATGTTCATTTCTCACAGGGAAATAGAAGATGGTTGGCTTTCTAAATTTACCCTAACACCATTAAATTTAGATTATACATTTCCAGTAAGATGTCCATCAGCACCTGACATAGGTCTTAAGAAGTTGAATGTTGGGAGTGGGGTATTGATCAGTATTCCCCACACTGAGTTGAAAGTGTTTCTTTAAAGCAGGCGTGTATCTTTGTCAATGCCAGGTGACATGGTTTGTTTTCCTCCACTGAAGCTGTAAGCAACAGTATACGTTTTGATGTGCTCTTCCCTTCAATAGTTCTCATATTGCCAGGTCCAATAGATAATGTTTGTTTTTATCTCATCAGCAGCAAATTGACCACAGTGTACTGTTTTTACCTTTCCCAAAGACTCCATTTACCTCTCTCTCTTATGTTTCATATTGTCATCACACGAATTTCCTTATTGTCATTATCCAAATTTATTTATATTTTTTGGCAACTGTTTGTTCTTTTCCACTGCAATAAAAGCTTCACAATGCCGAAGATTTTTGTTTGCTGTATTTTCATTNTGTATATCTGGGTCCCTGTAATGTCTCTCTTTTCTATAGTAGATTTATTATAAACTGTCCAGATTTTACTTTGCAGGCCTGTTATTAAATAGAATTAATAAGGAAGCAAAGACATCAGCCTAATTTCCATATGTCAACAGATATTAAACACAGTTGATTTCCTTCAATTGCATTTTGCATGTTAAAAGAACCAAATTCTGACAAATTGGAAGTCACCAAAATAATTCAGTTACTTTGTATAATGAAATAATTAATTCTGTGAGGGTTGACTGCATTATCACATATTAAGTGTTCAGAATACAAAAGGGTACAGCAAACGGTCCCCAAAAGTATGTTTTCACAGATTAAAGAGAATGAGCTTTTTATTAATGTTAAATAACCAAGTTAGTTTAGCCTGGATTATATCAAACATTTTTTAAAAATTCATTTAGAGAATGAGGCAATCAGGGATGGGATTATATGCTAATTAATATTTAAATTATTTACCAGCTAATAGATATGGTATGGTGAGAAATGAGTGAGCTCTTGGATGGAATTATATTTCTCCAGTAACTTCTCCCTTGTCTTTCGGGAACATTAGTCAAATTCAAGACAAATTCCTTTTCCCTGAAGTATACTTGTAATGTCATGCGGGAATTTAAGTTAAACTTCCTATTCTCTTGTCTAACATCATATCAGGCTATTTCTGCAGAAGAGTTTGTTTGTTTGTTTTNTTTAAATTATTTACCAGCTAATAGATATGCTATGGTGAGAAATGAGTGAGCTCTTGGATGGAATTATATTGCTCCAGTAACTTCTCCCTTGTCTTTTGGGAACATTAGTCAAATTCAAGACAAATTCCTTTTCCCTGAAGTATACTTGTAATATCATGCGGGAATTTAAGTTAAACTTCCTATTCTCTTGTCTAACATCATATCAGGCTATTTCTGCAGAAGAGTTTGTGTTTTTTTTTTTTTAATGTGTGAATTAAAAAGCTGAAATAACTATATTTTGATATACAACAATTTTGTTGTTATTGCTTAGTCGCTTAAGTTTTGTGACTCTTTGAAACGCCATGGACTGTAGTCTGCCAGGCTCATCTGCCCATGGGATTTTTCCAAGCAGGAATCTTCCCAACCCAGGGATCTTCCCAACCCAGGATCTTCCCAACCCAGGAATCTTCCCAACCCAGGATCTTCCCAATCCAGGAATCTTCCCAACCCAGGGATCTAATGCAAATCTCCCAACCCAGGATCTTCCCAACCCAGGAATCTAACCCAAATCTCCTGCATTGACATGTAGGTTATTTACCACTGAGCCATCTTGGAAACCCTAATACTGTTACTTAATAGAACAAACTGATGGTTCTTTTCATTCCCACACTAGAAATAGACACAGTACTGAAAATACTATATAGATGAAGAACATAGGCTCTGCAGATGCGCCAATGGAATTCAATTCCTATTCTCACTAATGAACACTGTTCCTTTAAGAAAATCCCTTCTTTGTCACTCAGTTTCCTCCTTTAGAACATTTGGGTCATGAGTTCTCATCTTGTCATGAGACTATGATAATGATTAAATAAAATAGAATATGCACAGCATTCAAACTGCACAGAAAAGCACCACCAAAATCACATGGAAAATTTAGCATTGTTATCATTTTTAGTACCATGTGTCAGGAAAACCAGATAATATAGTCAGCTTAGTGGGAAATATTCTCTCAGAGTATATGCTAGATGAACATTGTTCTCAGAATTCTTATAGAATTTCAAAATCATGTAACTCTGTCTAATTTTCTGCTCCATAAAGTCCTATGAGGTGGCCGGACACAATATTTATACATTACTCTTTATTGAGGAGGAGAAAGGCACAAAATGTCAAATAACTCATCCAGATTAGCTGATAAATGTTTAGCTATGTTTTATTGATGCCAGATTTGCTTTGATGCCAGAGCAATGAATGTAGTATTCTCCTTACATAGAAACAGAGTTGCCTATGGGAGTTCCTTATATTATACTGTAGCAGCTTTTTTGACATAAGTATATATTTGATAACTTTATTGATATTTGATCATTAGGTGATTTTTATCATTATGTAATCCTTAAATTACATGAAATAAAAATTTACATATATACATATGGAAAATCCACAAATTGTCTTTTTGTGGTTTAATTTTAAAATCAAAGGTGCTGTTATTGAAGATTATTTTGGAACCATGGCTTTGACTGTAAATAATCTACCTGCAATGTGGCTGACCTAGGTTTCATCCCTGGGATGGGAAAAGCCCTTGGAGAAGGGAATGGCTATGCACTCCAGTATTGTTGCCTGGAGAATTCCATGCACAAAAGAGTCTGGGGGCCTGCTGTCCACGGGGTCACAAAGAGAGACTAACACTTTCACTTTCCTGGAAGACCAGAAGAAATATGAAGTGGTTGCTTTGGAAACCCTTAGCGACAAATCCTTCATCTTATTAAGCTTCATTAATGGTTAGAAATATAAGTAGCAACTTAATGCTAAATCTGATTAATAAGTGGTTAAATTAAATGAATATGATGTGTTTGGGCCAAAAAAAAAAAAAAAAAGGTATAAATCCTGAGAAAGCAGACTGTATGTAGGCATCTATCTGTTTTTCTCTCTTCTGTTTTACTTGTCTGTTTTCTATTCCAAACTGTCTTTGAATATGGTTTTGAAAAGGTATGTTTAACAAGCTTGACATGATTGTACAGAATATAATTCTCCAAAGTGGTTGTCTTCAACAGTTACAATCATTTTTATGTGTTTGGCAGAGGAAAAAAATAGACATTCCCATTAATTATCAGTCAAAATGTATATGTATTATAGGTGATGGCAGCAAGAGAATGTTTCCTAAAAGTAAATTGGAATTTTTCTCTTAGTAAAGTGCCAATGAATTGTGAAATATTACCCATAAAACCACTATTTGCTGAAATATGCTTGGTTCAATCAATGATTTTCAATTACTAAGTTAAAAAAACTCTCCCTTGATTCTTGTATAGTCTGATTTACTTAAGGCAATAAATACCACAGAAAAGGATTATAAGCTCTGGATTTACAAATATACCTGGTTTTGAAGCTTAATAATATTATTCACCTTTTTAATAGTACAAATGCCATAAACAAACATTTCCAATTAAAGATATATGATATCTTTTATTCAAATGATTTTGTAGTGAAAATATTTTAATTATTTCTGTGTTCATAAATGTTTTGTTCACATGATGTATCTTGAGGGTATAAAGAAATTTATTTATAATTTGTTTTAATTATTTTACTTTTAAAACATTTGACTAGTAATTTTCACATACACTGTTACTTCTAAACTCTAAGATGTTATCAATATAAATTAAATTCAAACTAATATTTTCATTTATAGTGTAAATAACACAAACGCTGTATATAAAATTGTGGAATCAGCATAGTCATTATTTTTTAAAATCCACTAATCTGTATTCTACGTACTCCTTTATTTTTTGTCTGGATTTTTTCACACTGTGTTCTAGGTATTCACATATTGGTATAATATTCAGATAGTAAAAACAAGGAAAAAAACAACTGAAATAACCACAATGTTTATTAAAAAACTGAAATCACGACAATTTTCATTTTTAGCCAAACCTCTGCTCCAATTGACATTTTGTAAGCATGTGTTTTCTTTTGTATCTTATTTCTGTAACTACGAATTTACCTTTTCTAAGCAATATGACTCAGCCAGAAATGACAGAATAAATGCCATCGCCTCTCAAGCAAAACTGAGAGAAAAGACTGAATCAAAGCCATCTGTGCCTCTTTCCTTAATGGAGTTTTGCTCCTCTGGGGAAAACTAAGGTAGAGGCTTTGGGAATCTACAAATTGCAGGTAGATTTTTATCCTCTTCAGATTGGACATACTAATATCCATGCCGACACCCGGACCCCTTATTTAACCCCAAACCTTGTTTTGTTCTAGTCTGCACACTTCTAACCCCTTTGCTCTGATTGCTCTTCTTATTCTATAGCAGTTACCAACTTCTAACATCCTATGTAATTTTATTTTCATTCCATTTTTATTGTTCATTGTCTGTTCTCTCTTCACCACCCTCAACAACTAGAATGGAAGCCTCATGGCCATGGACTGGAAAATCAAATGACAGGGAAATTCTTAGGGATGAAGTGTATATTTTCTTTCCTAATACAGTGGCTTGTGTCACAGGAAACACAAAAACACCATCTAAGCTTTCCTTCACCAACATACCTAAATGAGTAAGGGCTATAAGAGATGAAAGCAATATGTTCAAATCCTATTTCTTGTGTTGTATATCTAAGTCATTCTGAGTCACTTATGTCTGGAAGCCCAGGGCTAGCAGAGAGCAGACTACTCATTAGAGACTGCTCTTCCTTTCCCATGCAGTGGAGTTCAAGGTTCTCTGACACTGGATCATAGCTAAGAAGTTATTATTATTATTCATGATCTAATTATTATCAGATCTTTATTGTTATATATGATCTACTTATTCCATGGAAGTTGTAATAAGCTAGATACTGAAATGCTTATTTTCTTTATGTGGATCCTCCAATGAATTACAAAAATTTTAAAAAATAGAAAAGAAAAACAATATATGAAAATAGGAACACAGTAGACAGAATGCCTGTTTCCTTTGCTAGGGTTTGTTATGGCCTGAATAGCATCTTGGCTTTTCTAAATCTGCTGAACCTCTGAAATAATATTGCCAGGTTACATCACACCAGCTTTCAACTTCTGATCTTGGCAAGGAATTACACTAGCTTCTAGATGAATAGTGTATAGCCCCAAGGAGAAGTCATCCACATACTTGAGACAACTGCAGGCTGGCTTAGCATACTGGCTAAGACCCTGTTCTCTAAAATGAGAATGCACAGGATTGTTATAGGCTTTTTCACCTAATTCATTATGAATGTGGACAGATTACTTAACCTCTTTGTCCTTCAGTTTCCTAATCTGTAAAATAAGATAATAGCAGTACCTTTTTCATAGTACTACTGAGAGGATAAGATGAGATGAGACATAGAAAAGACTTAGAACAGTGCTTCCATGTGGTAACTACTCACTAAGTGTTATCCATTGTTATGGCTGTTTTTAAAGATGCAAGCAGTAGGTTTATGAAGGCAAATAATGCAGGGTATGAAACACAAAGTCACTCACTTTGAATAATTTACTGAGTGGTTAGAAAAGATCTTTATGAAAGGTGAGAGCTAAATTGAGGGAGGGAATGACTCACATATTTTGTTTTTTAAAGCTTTTCAGGCAGAACTGAAAGTAAATGCACATCATGTAAAGTGAGAGGGACATGGAGGAGTCCAGGAACGTCAGTACACAGTGTGGCTGGATCAGAGTTCATACAGCAGAGAGGGAGAGACATTAAATCATGGAAGGCCCTACAGGCAGGCCCTCAAAAGAGTATGGTCTTCCATTTTGCAGGAAGCACTGGACAGTTTTGGTAAGGAAGGTAGAGGACTCTATCTGGATAGGTTGAGCTGTGACACAAACTTTAAGGACTTGTTTCTTGTTCNCTACAGGCAGGCCCTCAAAAGAGTATGGTCTTCCATTTTGCAGGAAGCACTGGACAGTTTTGGTAAGGAAGGTAGAGGACTCTATCTGGATAGGTTGAGCTGTGACACAAACTTTAAGGACTTGTTTCTTGTTCACATTGCACATCCATGGATATAGGTCAGCTATGACTTTCCTCTGTGTCTTTCCATTCTGGGCACCATGCTGAACAACCATGCCCCAAGGCAGACAGGAAGAGCAAGAAAGATGGATTTACTTGTGCTGAGAACTGGCCCAGATCACTGCGTTTACATCAAATTACTCCCCAAGTCACTATGATGTCAGGACATGTACTCTTTCTCCTAAGAATCCCAATGTAACAGGCATAGAGAATACATAGCCAAGAAAAAGGAAGAATCAGGTGATTGTAAAGAGTAATATCATTTTTTAAGGTAGCATGATTGAGTGAGTTCTAAAAGGACACTTCAGTGGTTGCTTTGTGGAGAATGCACTATATGGGAACAAGAATAGAATCAAGAGATGAGTGTGAAAGAGTGAAAGTTGCTCAATTCTGTCCAACTCTTTGTGGCCCCATGGATTGTGGCCCACCAGGCTCCTCTGTCCATGGATTTCTCCAGGCAAGAATACTGGAGTAGAGATTAGATCATTAGATCTAATACCTGATCTGGTAATTTGGTCAGATGATACTGAGGTTTTATATATAAAATGATAATGCCTCTTTCTAAGAAACAAGAATAGAGGAGAAATGAAGTGATTGAATTGAGGATATAAACTGAAAGTAGAACTGATGGCATGTGCTGATGGATGGGCGGTAAGGTGTGGGAGAAAGGAAAAACTCAGGAAGACTTTTTGCTTTGTTGTTGTTTGCTGTGAACAACCAGAAGAATGAATTTGTCATTTACTGAGATGGAGAAACTGAAATATAGATTAAAATATGGCCTATATGAGAAAAAATACATTTAAAAAACCCACAAAATTTATTTCTGAATTTAAATTAAAAATTTAGTAGCAATAAAATACAACACCAGCACTGAAAAATTTAAATCAAACAAATGATGTAGAAAACATCTTGAAACTTTCTCACAGAGAAGAGCAACAAAAAAAAGAGAGATTAAGAGAAAAGCCAACATAGGGGATAGATTCCAGCATTGAATAAATGGCAACAAAGTCATTAAAATGATAAAATATAACACACGCAATGATCAAAAATAGAAGAGAATGTGGGGTCAAAAAAACAGATGAGGATAAGGTCATGGAGTAAGGTTTCTGACTGAAAGATAACAAGATTTAAATCAAACGTACTCATTGTTAAGAGTGAGAATTATAATAAAAAGGAGTAGCATTGAACAGCACTGATGCAAGGATTTTTTTTTTTTTCAATTTCAAGGTTAATTGCAGATTTGGGCATATTTACACCCCAACGCCCAAGAAAAGAAGTGTGGTCTCACAAGATAAAGTTAGAGGAGTTACAGATCTCACTGACATTCCTAACTGAAGGGCAAGAAATGCATAATTTTGAACCCCTTAGGCAATTAGAGATTGATGCAATTTAAGAAAGCCTTTTGTAGNTGGGGGCAAAAGGATTGAGATCAGCCATGCACTTTTACTATAAGCTGTCCACAGACCTCAACTGAGACCTAGACAAGGTGGCAGACTCCCTAATGGCATTACAGACCCAGATGACCTCTCTGGCAGCAGTGGCTCTCCAAAATCGAAGGACCCTACACCTGCTAATGGCTGAAAAAGGGAGAACCTATCAGTTTCTAAGGGAAGACTGTTGTTTTTTCATTAATGCCTTGGGGATAGTTCAAAACAAGGTCCAAGAGCTGAGAGAGAACATCAGACTTAGACAGGCCGAGGCGGGTGGTTCCGATTTCTCGGGATGGTGGAAGTCATCTTGGGCAGAATGGCTTCTCCTACTTCTCAGACCCCTCATAGTCCTGTTCCTCATGCTGTCGATAGGACCTTGTGTTTTTCAGATCATCCTCCAGAGGCTCAGGGACCTGACTCAGACAGCTACTGGACAGATGNTCTCTTTTCCCTGTTACATCTCCGACCTACCATTCAGGCAGTCCATCATCACTGCCTAATCTGTGCCAAGACCTTTCCTCAAGGAGGACGCAGGCTGCCTTAAGAAACTCACCAGCTGAGGGGACACCTGCCAGGACAAGACTGGCAGATAGACTTTACTCACATGCCTAGACATCAGACCTTCTGGTATATACTGGCCTCGCTCATCAGACAAGATAAAATGGGCTAACGGCATCCTCAAGGCTCATCTGACCAGGTTAATGGCAGAACTTTGTCTCTCCTGGGTCGATCTCCTGCCAACAGCCCTGACCCACATATGGGTCATGTCAAGACGAGTTTGACACCTTTTGAACTGCTATACGGTAGGCCATATCTGCTGATTAACCTTCCAGATCCCCCAACCCCCTTCTGGAGACCTACTTGTCTTATTTCACTCTCCTGAGGTCCCTACTTAGAAAACTTACTGCCCATGTCCTCCCTCAACCTGTCAGAGACCACACCCAGGCAATCCCATCCCCGACTTTGGCACCTGGAGTTCAGGTTCTCCTAAAAACACTGACGCCTCAACCCCTTCAGCCCCAGTGGACTGGGCCTTTCATGGTGGTCCTCACCACCCCAACAGCAGCCAAACTGTGGGGACACAAGCCATGGTACCACATCACATGGCTCAAACGGGCTCCACTACATGACCTGCCTTCTCCCAAACACTTAGAGACTTACACCTCTAAAATCTCAGGACCTACCAAGATCACCTTTACTAAGACACCCTTGCCTCCCACCAGTGAGTGACATGCCCTGTCCAATGCTTGTCTGGCCTCATCCGCTGTGGCTGTTGCCAACTGCAAATCTGGCCATACTCTTCACCATTGGACTGGCTGTCACAGTCCCCCGGGACTGGCCACTCCTCATACTTCGACTTTCACTAGCCCTTGCTTACCTTATTATCTGTTCACTACTCCTGGGTTGCTATTCCTTTGGGGTGGCCTGACCTGGCCATAGGTCTCTCACCCTAGCCTGCCTTGAAGACTTTATCCTGACCCTATTACAGGACCTTTGGCTGGTTACTCTGATTATTGACTGTGACTTTCTTTCAGGCAATTTCTGATCTACACTTACAGGGGATCTTCCTCCTTTTTACAGAATCTTGAATTGACTTCTTCTCTTTTATCACTTTCCTTCTAATATCATAGCTAAACATGCTCTTGCCACTATTCCTTCTGGCCATGATAACACGGGCAAGACCACCTACGCTCTGCCCCCAGGGCTGCACCGAACAAGACCTCTGGGGAACTGGGTTCACAGCCTACACTTATGTCCACCAAGACTGTTATGCTTCACCTGCCCAGCCATGCTCCCATGGGGGTAAATGGTACTGGACGGTCAGGAGCCTTGGGACTGCCAAATCAAGTTCAGTCTCTTAACTGCTATAAAGTTAGGCACAAAGATCTCTGTTTTTACCATGCAAACTCACTACAGAAGGACAGACAGGAGGCCCAAGATCAGAGGCAAAAACAAATCCAACATAAGGTCCAACAGGACCTCAGAAAGTTGGCAACTGAAGCCTCTGATCCACACCATAAGCCCAACAAACTCCTAGACCAGGTTCATCAGGTGCTCAAAACCCCTAAATTTTTCATCCCGAATTTTAACCAGCATCAATGACACCTATCATACCCTGACTGAAGCCTTACCAAACCTCTCATGTTGGCTCTGTCTTCCTTTGAAACCTTGACTGTTCCTTGCCCAACCAATCCCCAGGAAATGCATAGAGGCCCAAAATCTCACTCCAAATGCCACAAAAGTAACCTTGCCAATGGGGCCCTTGACCACTGAGATACTGTATCTACCAGCCAATGCCTCTTGTGTTCTGGCCAATGACACCTCATTAACCACAGTGGCCTGTGATGGCTCGAGACGAGACCTCCATCCTCAAACCCTCCAATATGCGGAAAACCCAGGATATCCTTTCTCTGTAATCAAATCACCTTATTACAATGTTTTCTGCCCAATTGGACTCAGCCTTGCACCCCAGTCTTCCTTACGCTCTATCTGACCATTCTGACACCACAGGCAATGGAAGACCAGATCCAACCAACCCACCACCACCAGAGGGCATTAGCTGCAGCTCCCCCTGCTCCTCGGAGGAGGTTTATTCACAGCCTTAGGACTGGGGGCAAAAGGATTGAGATCAGCCATGCACTTTTACTATAAGCTGTCCACAGACCTCAGCTGAGACCTAGACAATGTGGCAGACTCCCTAATGGCATTACAGACCCAGATGACCTCTCTGGCAGCAGTGGCTCTCCAAAATCGAAGGACCCTACACCTGCTAATGGCTGAAAAAGGGGGAACTTATCAGTTCCTAAGGGAAGACTGTTGTTTTTTCATTAATGCCTCGGGGATAGTTCAAAACAAGGTCCAAGACCTTAGAGAGAACATCAGACTTAGACAGGCCAAGGTGGGTGGTTCCGATTTCTCGGGATGGTGGAAGTCATCTTGGGCAGAATGGCTTCTCCCACTTCTCGGACCCCTCATAGTCCTGTTCCTCATGCTGTCGATAAGACCTTGTGTTTTTCAGATCATCCTCCAGAGGGTCAGGGACCTGACCCAGACAGCTACTGGACAGATATTGATGGTGGCCGCATACTCCAACCTCCCGTCCAGAGACCCTGAGGCCCCCTAAAGGTCACCAGGTTCCGGCCATGACCCTCAGCCCCAACGATGCCCCTTATCTTATCAAAAGGGTCAAAATGTAAGGTTGGACCCTGGGAGCCATGGTGGGCCGCCCTTTCTCTCCCCCGCCGGTGGGGGAGGTCTCTAATGGAAGGAGCCTCCCAGATCCTTGGGACCAGTGACAGCACACTTCGTCAGCTAAAGCTGCCCTACTCCAGCCACGTAGAAGGACCTGTCAGCCCGCGACACCTCAGCCTGGCGACCTATCCAAACCCCCGTCCATCTAGCCTGACCATCCTCCGCAACGAGCGTATAAAGGCCACCCACAACATGGTCCAGGCGCGGACTTCCTCGACCTGCCTTGTTTGGGTTTGGGAACCCGCCCGGGAGCGCTTCGCCATTAGAAAGCCTTTTAGACACTCTTTTCGGGGTCCTGGTCATGTTTACCTAACAATTAGGTTTAGGTGTGGATTCTTATGGTTTAGGTGTTCTTTTATAACTGAGAATATCTGAAATCCCAAATATTCAAAACTAGAGCTATGCAGGCAGGAAAAAAAATGATATGATATGCTTTAAAGATACTTGAGAATAGAACTATCAAGCTATCTATTGGCATAGAGTCTTGATTACAAGAACCAGATCTAAACAGGTCTCAGCTTGTACACATGGCTTGTACATTCAATGTCAATATAATGGGAAGAAAGATTAGACATTCTGTAATGTCCCATAAGTAGCTAAATATTACTCATATAGTTCCAATTTTATTTTGTTACTTATTTTCAGAATCAATTTTTGAACAAAATTCCAGTCTCTGCCTTACTAAGTCTTCCTTTTTTGTCTTTCATCCTTTAGCTATTCAACTGGTGCTCACATCATTTTACACTTGAAATCTCTCTTTTATGATGAATTATTTTATAATCAGATGTTGATTTCTCCCAAAAATTTTAATGATGAATTAAAGAAAGAAAAGGCTACTTTTGAATTTACATAGCACTTTTAGTTTATGACTCCAAATCTTCTCTTATTCCTCACAATAAATAAAATTTTATACATGGAGGGATATCTTTCTATTTAAATTAGAATATATATATTTATTTATATATAATGAAAAAAATGTGCCTTATTTTATGACCTTCGTATATATTATTAATATGTTAGCATATTTTGCTTACTCTTACAGCAAAGATAATTTTATGACAGAAGCTAAATAAAGAATTCATTGTAAATTACTACTTACCTCTACCTTGGGATACTTCCTTAATAAACACATTTGTTTAAGAGTTTTCCATTAAGGCAGGAAGAAACAGTACATGGAAATCTATAAACCACTTGTTCTGACCCACACATTAAAACATCGACATAATAAATCCTAATACTGAATCAGCTTCTTAGAAATCTATGAGTATCCATATAGAAAAAACCCTGCTTAGCAATAGGTTTGTAATTGTAAAACAACCAATTTTTCCAACTAAGATTCAGTAAAAATTGACACTAACTGATATATATGAAGCCCTCTTTTATTTTATCACTATATTACATACTTCCTAAGTCAATGTGGGAGGATGAATAAATGAAGGAAATATTTTCCAGATAATATTACAGGAATAAAGTTGCCAAAACTTATCTCTGGATTTTTTTAAGTATTTCAATTTAATTGCTTGTCAAAGGCATTTTTTCATAGCTAGTTGTAAATCTAAAAATATACTTAAAATATTGAGACATAAAGACCTGGCCCTCAGCATCAGCATCATAAACATTTAGAGGTCACAACATCCTATCAGAAGCAGCAACAGAAGAATTCAAGTTCTATCAAAACCACATTAAAGAAAAAAGAAATATTTTACCAGAGAGAGGATTTGATCTAAAATACTCCAAAATGAGGATTCATTGTGAGTCTCATCAAAACGATAAGACAGAACTCTCTCCCACCTCTCTTCTCTGTTAAATACTTAGGAACCAAGCTAAAATCATCAACTTGCATTCCTGTTTTTATTTAAAGGGATACATATCTATAGTTAGCAGATATAATAAAAACAAGAATTATGGGTAGTCAGGATTATTTTGTGAAAACTAAAAGTCAACTGAAAGAATTGCAGAATCAGGAATAGGGTTAGCACTCTATCTTACTCTTATTACCTCTGTGAATTTACTTAATCTCTCAAAACAGCAGTTTTCTCGTATAAGAATGGAAAAAAGAATAAGCTACAATTTTTTGAAGTTTAATTAACTTATATGATGTTCTCTGTAGAGTTATAAAACTCACCTGGGATTAAGTAAGCCCTTAATAAATAGTAACTATCAATGTTATTCATATTACTGCTAACATTTTATATACATTTTGTGCTAAGTCACTTCAGTCGTGTCTGTCTCTGTGTGACCTTATGGACTGCAGCCTGCTAGTCTCCTCTGTCCATGGGATTCTCCAGACAAGAATACTGAAGTGGGTTGCCATGCTCTCCTCCAGGGGATTTTCCCAAACCCAGGGATTAAACCTACATCTCTTATGTCTCCTGCATCAGCAGGTAGGTTTTTTTTATCACCAGTGCCTCAAGGGAAGCCCTCTTATTTGGTTGGCATGATAATTAATTCTATTATTTGCATTTCATTTCACATGTAACGTTTTTATTACATTCACATGATGGTAGAAGCTAATCATCATTATATGATTTTTTTCATTATAGTTTATTATAAGATATTGAGTGCAGTTCCCTGTGTGTGCATGCCTGCTCAGGCATGTCCAACTCGTTGCAATCCCATAGACTGTAGTCTGCCAGGCTCCTCTGTTTATGGTATTCTCCAGGCAAGAAATCAGGAGTGAGTTGCCATTTCCTACTCTGACAGTTCCCAATTTATCCCTCCCCTACATATATCGTATTCTTATAGGGAAAAAAGCAAATAATAATTATACTAGTGTCATTTTTTTCTAAATTAGTCTACAAAGTTGATGTATTTGATTAAAATATCAACATAAATTTGCTTTTTATAACCTGGTAAGTTGATCTTAAAGCTGAAGTAAAGCAAGTAGATGGAAATAGCCAGGAAAGTTCTAAATAATATAGAAGATTAGATGTGAAGTGTAGACTAGCCTTGTCAGTATTTATAAGCTGTAGTAAACAGAGAAATTCACTAAGAGCAGGTCTCTCTGTAGAAGTCATTTCACTGGCAATTTTTATGTTATTAGCAGTATCTATTTAATTTACTACTTCCTCATGACAGACCTCCAGTATCCTTGTCTGCAAAATTCCATAGGCAGAGGAGCCTGGTGGGCTACAGTCCATGGGGTTTCAGATCAGGATACAACTGAACGTGCACTCCTGACAGATCTAGCGCAATGACAGAAGTTTCTGGGAGGTTACATAGCAGGACAGAGAGATTTAGCCCAGAATGACAGCTGGAAAAAAAGTTAGAAAGGGCCTTTATGGAAATCACTAGTTAGAAGTGCCTCTGAGACTAATTTTTATGGCAAAGAAGATGTTAGTCAGGCTTAAAAAATGGTGGAAGGAGTCAGGCAGTGATACTGACATTTAATAAAGAGATATGGAGACATCACATTTTTGAGGAAATACTGGAGCAAAAGAAGTTTATGCAGTAATGATAAACATGACCCTTGAAAGGCAAAATAAGAGACAAATCAAAAAAGGGTCTGATATCTTTGTAAAAAAAAAAAGAAAAAGAAAAAGAAAGAAAAGAACAGCTTTTATTCTGAAGGTGTTGGGGGACCTGAGATATATGAAGCAAAAGCTGAAATGACTGGATTCTGTTTTTGAATATTAATACCAGACTAGANGAAAGAAAGAAAAGAACAGCTTTTATTCTGAAGGTGTTGGGGGACCTGAGATATATGAAGCAAAAGCTGAAATGACTGGATTCTAATGTTTTTGAATATTAATACCAGACTGGAGAAAGTGTTGCATATAGACTGATAATTCTGAGAGACCACGGGTGGCAAAACCATTCAGAACAATGATGATGGTATAATCGTATATGAGCTAAGGGAGTATTAGGGGTGGCCAAGGAGGAACAAATTATATACATATATTATTGAGGTGGAAAATAAATGTTTTATTTATGCTGTGCTTAGTTGCTATCATGTCAGACTCTTTGTGACACCATGAACTGTAGCCTGCCAGGCTCCTCTGTCCATGGGGATTTTTCAGGCAAAAATACTGGAGTGGGTTGCCATGCCCTTCTTCAGAGGATTGTCCCAATACAGGGATCAAACCCAGGTCTTCTGCATTGAAGGCAGATTGCTTACCATCTGAACCACCAACGTTTTCTTTAAGTTTAGATAAAAGGATGTATTTCTTTACAAGTGGAGTTACTAGATATGAAAATGGTTTCAAACCTTTGAACACTGGAGTTTTGAACGAACTTGATTTGGCTTGTAATGAGAAACCAACCTATTTTTATTCCCACCTTTGCATCTGCTTTGTGGTCTAATCCTTCTTTTAATGCTCCAGGATAAAACTTTAGACAAGCCCTCAAGCTTTTCAGGCACTCCATATAAGATACAATATAAATAGTTCCTTGCATCTGCATAAACATTCCAGACAGGATATTCATTATATAATGACAACCTAGTTCAGACCAGCAGACCCAAAACGTGATCTGCTCTAGCCCTGCTAGCCTCTGGTGGGAGATGAACTAGTTGGTTCCTTCTTTAGGTATCTTTTTTGAACTACTCCCCACTTAGCTGCAATTTTTAAAATGTTTTAAAAATTTTCTATTGGAGTATAGTTACTTTAAAATGTTATGTTACTTTCTGCTGTATAGCAAAATGAATTAGTTGTAATACACATATTTCCCCTCTATTTTGGATTTTCTTCCCATTTCAGTCACTATAGAGCAAAAACAACACCNATACTTGCTATGCTGCTCTGTGATCTTTAATTTTACCACTATGACTCACTGAGGGGCTTTCCTGCTAGCTCAGTGGGAAAGAATCTGCCTATAATTCTGGAAATGCTGGTTTGATCTCTGAGCCAAGAACATCCTCTGGAGAAAGAATTGGCAACCCACTCCAACGTTCTTGCCTGGAGAATTCCACAGACAGAGGAGACTGGAGGGCTACATACAGTCCATGAGGTCACAGAGTGGGACATGACTTAGCAACTAAACCACAACAATATGACTCACTGAAAGCTTAGAAGATGATTAGCATTTTTAGCAATTAAAAAGTATTTTTAAATTAAAGTAAAAGTGAAATCATTCAGTCGTGTCTGACTCTTTGCGATCCTGTGGACTGTAGCCTACCAGGCTCCTCTGTCAATGGGATTTTCCAAGCAAGAGTGCTGGAGTAGGTTACCATTTCCTTCTCTAGGGGATCTTCCTGACCCAGGGATTGAACGCAGGTTTCCCACACCTTAGGCAGATGCTTTACCGTCTGAGCCACTAGGGGAGTCCCTTAATTTTTAAATTAAAGTTTAAACATTTTTTAGACATAGTGCTATTTCACACTTGTTGTTCAGTCACTAAGTTGTGTCCAGCTCTTTGCGACCCCGTGAACTGAAGCACACCAGGCCTCCTTCTCTTTCACCATCTCTCAGAGTTTGCTCAAACTTATGTCCACTGAGTCAAGGATGCCATCCAACCATCTTAGCCTCTGTCACCCCCTACTGTTCCTGCCCTCAATCCATCCCAGCATCACAGTCTTTTTAAACTACAATACACTGTAAATATGATTTTTATGTATATTGCCATTTATTGTGGTATTTGTTTTATCATAGTTGTCTGAAACTGAACCCTCAATATCTCTGATGTATGTCTGTACATGTATACGTGCATATATGTCAATACACATGCATGTGTATATATGTTTCAATATATACTAATAAAATATACAAAACCATGTGTGTGTGTGTGCATGCTCAGTCTCTGCAGTTGGGTCCAACTCTTTGTGAACCTATGGACTATAGCCCATGAGGCTCTTTTGTCCATGGGATTTTCCAGGCATGAATACTGGAGTGGGTTGCCATTTCTCCTCCAGGGAATCTTTCTGATCCAGGGAGCAAATTCATATCTCTTGCATCTCCTGCACTGAAGGCAGATTCTTTATTGCTGAGCCACTGGGGAAGCCCATACAAAACATATGCCTATGTATCCCATACTGTCTTATGTATTATATACCTCACACATTTTCTGTATATTTACACCTCACAAATACCCTGTGAAGCCCACAAGCTGTACATTAGCTACTCAAGAATTCCATGTAGTCTTCCAAAATCAACCACTGTATTTGATAACTATATGCATTTTTATATTATAAATGCTAAAGTTGATGCATAAGGGAACACATATATTTCTAAATAAGAGAGTGTCTCCCTAAATTGTCTTTTTTCTTAAACCGAGTTTTAATTAAGGTTTTTGGAGTACATTATTTTATCCTTTAATATATTTGCTAGTGTTTAAATCTTGCAATTATATTTAAGTCAGCATTTCCTTTCTTATATATTTAATCAAATAACTCTCTGTAAAGCATCTATATGTGTGCAATGGCAGTTGGATATATCATATTAATTAAGTACCACAATAGATATTTCCTTTCAGACTATCCTCCCTCCAAGTTGATATAAACCTTTTAAACTGCAGGAAAAAGTGACAACAAACCCCAGAGCTCTGCTAGGTGATTGAGAGAATCAGTTATCCCAGTGTCACTGGAAGCAAAATCAATTCATGTGTTCTGTCATCCTTAGAAAGTACTCTCTAACATGCTGTCAGCAATAAATTTTACAGGATTTCCCCAAAGTCAATTGCTCCTTCTATTTGGGATTACGATGAAAGCAAATTGATTCTTCCCATACATAGAAGAAGCACAAGAGAAGACATACTTTTAGTCTACTCACTTATTTATTTATTTATTTATTTTACTGACAGATTTCTCCTGGCTCACTAATGTAAGGTCCTTAGTAATTGAAATTCTGACTGTGAAATATATTCATGCATAACCAACAGGAATGCAATTTCCCTTAAAGCTACCTTCATGCAAGTAGGCAGGAAATTTATTTTTGAGTAACTTATCTCTGAGTACGTTAAAAAAAAAAAGGCAACTCTTTCTAACATTTTAACCGCAATTAATGCCAGGATATCATATTTAATTTTAATTTATTATATCTCTCATAATCTAGTGATGATCATATCTTCATTTTTCTTTGATTGAACAACAGCATTTTAAACCTTTTAATAAACCTTTTAATTAACATATTTTTAAATAGAAAAGATATGTTAAAATCAAGCTAAAACCACTGCTAAACAACTACAGGTGGATCATGCTGCCATTTGAACAAGTTCTACTGAGGCTGACTATAAGGAAAGTGTGGGGATAGGCATACATTTCCTCCCTCCTTTTGAACAGTATACATATACAGCTGAATTTAAGAGAATTATTTAAAGTC
>SJYW01015549.1:0-20148 GCA_006410735.1 Raphicerus campestris | reverse complement strand
TAATATGTGATATTTTTTCTCTTTCTAATAGCTGAAATTTAAAACATTTCCAGAATCTGACCCAAAAGAAGGTAGGATTTGCTGAAAGCAACGTGATCATATGAGACAGAGTGAGTTGTGGTCTGTGTTAGTGTCCTCTCCATCACTGAGGCATCCTCACTGTATCTTTCTCAGTGTCCATTTTTTGCAGACCTGCAATGGCAATAGCCTTGATATAGACAAGATCTAAAACTTCTCTGGCACCTTACTTAGCATTTCCCATCCTTCGGGTCACGGGAAGCTGAGACTCTGCCATTGAGGGTTATTTTAAACTGCCAATCTACTCACTTGTGCAGAATCCCCATGGTTGTCTTACTTTTCTCTCTCTGGGGCACATTCATCTTGCTAGAAGTATAGACATGGCTTTCTCTCTCTGCCACTTTAGCTATATTTTTGTAGCCTCTCCTGCTGGCCCCTGGGGTCCTCAAGTCCCAGTGAAGAGATGACACACTCTTGCTGTGCTTCCCTTCAAACCTCCTTGACTTGGCTTAAGATGAAGGGAAGAATTCCATATTTTTGCCCAAGAAGGGGCTGACAGAAGTGGTTGATGGGCAAGATGCTTCAAATTTTCTATTAAGGTCCCATCTGCCACATTTTTGACCACTACCTCTCTTAGCAAAGGCAGGTGCTTGACTGTTTAATGTTCCCCAAAGGATACTTGAGTGATTCCTTTTGGAATTAATGATAGACAACTCCTACCTCTCCCCAGAGGGAGATGAAATGGCCCTATTGTTTTTCTTCCTCAGCCTTTCTTAGAGTCCTCAGTGGAACTGTTAAAATAATAGGAGAGGCTAACTTGCAATCTGTTACACAGGCCTTTAAAAATAGAATGTGTGTATTTTAATCTTGGTGTTGATTCCCATGAGGGTATTTTTGGAGATGGTGGAGGCATAAGTGAGAGGAGGAAAAGAAGTTACAAAACATCTCTAATGTTCTGGGGTTTTTTGGTCTTGTGCAGATTAAAAAATCTTCCCCTTACATCCTATGTATTTGAAAATAGTATTTAAAATACTTGAAAATACTCTATAATATTTAAAGTATATGTGCATATATGAAACTAATCACTGGCATATCTCATCCTAGTGTGCTTTGTTCTCTTGGGCTTCTCAGATATAAAGACTTGTGGCAACTCTGAGTAGACCAAGTCTATGGATGTCATTTTTCCAAAAGGGTTTGCTCTTTTCATGTCCCTGTGTCACATTTGGTAATTTGGTAATTTAAAACTTTTTATTATTATTATACTTGCTATGCTGCTCTGTGATCTTGAATTTTACCACTATGACTCACTGAGGGGCTTTCCTGCTAGCTCAGTGGGAAAGAATCTGCCTATAATTCTGGAAATGCTGGTTTGATCTCTGAGCCAAGAACATCCTCTGGAGAAAGAATTGGCAACCCACTCCAACGTTCTTGCCTGGAGAATTCCACAGACAGAGGAGACTGGAGGGCTACATACAGTCCATGAGGTCACAGAGTGGGACATGACTTAGCAACTAAACCACAACAATATGACTCACTGAAAGCTTAGAAAATGATTAGCATTTTTAGCAATTAAAAAGTATTTTTAAATTAAAGTAAAAGTGAAATCATTCAGTCGTGTCTGACTCTTTGCGATCCTGTGGACTGTAGCCTACCAGGCTCCTCTGTCAATGGGATTTTCCAAGCAAGAGTGCTGGAGTAGGTTACCATTTCCTTCTCTAGGGGATCTTCCTGACCCAGGGATTGAACGCAGGTTTCCCACACCTTAGGCAGATGCTTTACCGTCTGAGCCACTAGGGGAGTCCCTTAATTTTTAAATTAAAGTTTAAACATTTTTTAGACATAGTGCTATTTCACACTTGTTGTTCAGTCACTAAGTTGTGTCCAGCTCTTTGCGACCCCGTGAACTGAAGCACACCAGGCCTCCTTCTCTTTCACCATCTCTCAGAGTTTGCTCAAACTTATGTCCACTGAGTCAAGGATGCCATCCAACCATCTTAGCCTCTGTCACCCCCTACTGTTCCTGCCCTCAATCCATCCCAGCATCACAGTCTTTTTAAACTACAATACACTGTAAATATGATTTTTATGTATATTGCCATTTATTGTGGTATTTGTTTTATCATAGTTGTCTGAAACTGAACCCTCAATATCTCTGATGTATGTCTGTACATGTATACGTGCATATATGTCAATACACATGCATGTGTATATATGTTTCAATATATACTAATAAAATATACAAAACCATGTGTGTGTGTGTGCATGCTCAGTCTCTGCAGTTGGGTCCAACTCTTTGTGAACCTATGGACTATAGCCCACGAGGCTCTTTTGTCCATGGGATTTTCCAGGCATGAATACTGGAGTGGGTTGCCATTTCTCCTCCAGGGAATCTTTCTGATCCAGGGAGCAAATTCATATCTCTTGCATCTCCTGCACTGAAGGCAGATTCTTTATTGCTGAGCCACTGGGGAAGCCCATACAAAACATATGCCTATGTATCCCATACTGTCTTATGTATTATATACCTCACACATTTTCTGTATATTTACACCTCACAAATACCCTGTGAAGCCCACAAGCTGTACATTAGCTACTCAAGAATTCCATGTAGTCTTCCAAAATCAACCACTGTATTTGATAACTATATGCATTTTTATATTATAAATGCTAAAGTTGATGCATAAGGGAACACATATATTTCTAAATAAGAGAGTGTCTCCCTAAATTGTCTTTTTTCTTAAACCGAGTTTTAATTAAGGTTTTTGGAGTACATTATTTTATCCTTTAATATATTTGCTAGTGTTTAAATCTTGCAATTATATTTAAGTCAGCATTTCCTTTCTTATATATTTAATCAAATAACTCTCTGTAAAGCATCTATATGTGTGCAATGGCAGTTGGATATATCATATTAATTAAGTACCACAATAGATATTTCCTTTCAGACTATCCTCCCTCCAAGTTGATATAAACCTTTTAAACTGCAGGAAAAAGTGACAACAAACCCCAGAGCTCTGCTAGGTGATTGAGAGAATCAGTTATCCCAGTGTCACTGGAAGCAAAATCAATTCATGTGTTCTGTCATCCTTAGAAAGTACTCTCTAACATGCTGTCAGCAATAAATTTTACAGGATTTCCCCAAAGTCAATTGCTCCTTCTATTTGGGATTACGATGAAAGCAAATTGATTCTTCCCATACATAGAAGAAGCACAAGAGAAGACATACTTTTAGTCTACTCACTTATTTATTTATTTATTTATTTTACTGACAGATTTCTCCTGGCTCACTAATGTAAGGTCCTTAGTAATTGAAATTCTGACTGTGAAATATATTCATGCATAACCAACAGGAATGCAATTTCCCTTAAAGCTACCTTCATGCAAGTAGGCAGGAAATTTATTTTTGAGTAACTTATCTCTGAGTACGTTAAAAAAAAAAAGGCAACTCTTTCTAACATTTTAACCGCAATTAATGCCAGGATATCATATTTAATTTTAATTTATTATATCTCTCATAATCTAGTGATGATCATATCTTCATTTTTCTTTGATTGAACAACAGCATTTTAAACCTTTTAATAAACCTTTTAATTAACATATTTTTAAATAGAAAAGATATGTTATAATCAAGCTAAAACCACTGCTAAACAACTACAGGTGGATCATGCTGCCATTTGAACAAGTTCTACTGAGGCTGACTATAAGGAAAGTGTGGGGATAGGCATACATTTCCTCCCTCCTTTTGAACAGTATAGATATACAGCTGAATTTAAGAGAATTATTTAAAGTCGATTAGAATTTGCTGAAAACACATAATGGCTCAGTCTTACGGAATCCACGTGCTAACACAGGACAAACAGGTTCAATCCCTGAGTCAGGAAGATCCCCTGAAGGGATCTTTCCTTTCTGGAGAAGGAAATGGCAACCCACTCCAGTATTTGCACCTGAAAAATTCCATAGAGAGGGAACCTGGCAGGCACTGTTCATGGGGCTGGAAAAAAGTTGACCTGACTTAGCAACTAGACAACCACCACAAAGATATATAAATATGTAAACTGCCAGGCTGTAATTACTAAATGTTAACAAGGAAGAAAAAGAACAAGCAATCAAACAAAAACAGAAGCTGATGAAATATTAATTTCTGTTGACAAATATTCACATGAGAGCTGACCACTTTCGCTATTTGTACAGAAAATAACAAATGGAATTATCTTCTGTACATATTAGGGAGTCCACAGTGCTAGATCAGGTTACAAGCAGAACACCAATATCTCAACTAAAGATGCTGGAGTGACATCAGCAACAAGACTAAGACATCATCATAGACAGCATCCATCCTCAACAACAAATATTTGGTATCCATCCTCAGACGAAAATGCCTTAGTGGGAGCTATGGGGTCCACATCTTGTGCCAAAGGATCTGGGAGGAGTCTCCCCTACCCATGCATGGGGGAATAGGCACACAGACCTCAGTCACAACTGTGGGTCGGGTCCTACAGTCACAGTGAATTGGCTCCAGTCCCTGTCAGCGCCTGTCTTGGGAGGCCCTGGGAGAAGATGGTCTTATATGATCACCCATGGCTGAGAGTCTATGTGGAAATCAAGGTTTCCAACAGAGAAGTTCCAGTACATCACTGGGATAAAAACACCTGGGACTGAATACATTGAAGGGGGTAAGAGGGACTGGTTAACTTTATCTGGGTCATTCCCTTCCCTGAGGTGGCCCATCTTAGTGCCAAGTGAGACCTTTTCAAGACGTGAGTTACCCTTGGGGGGAAGTGAGATCAGGTAGGTAAATGCCTGGTTGTCCCAGCTGTGTGGGCTTAGCCAAAGAAGTCCAAGTATCTCTTGCCCCTTCTAGAGCACTGAGAAGTGAGCTCTATGAATGGTGGCCCTGGAAAAGACCTGGAAAGCAGCAATGAGGAGCATTCAAGGGACATGGACCCTACCAATGGTATCACAGCCTCCATCAAGAGGCAGTCCATGAGCCTCTGAGGATGCCCCACCTCCTGGTTCCCTCACATGGCTCCCAGGCACTCCCAGCATGATACACCCTTTACCCCTCTACTCATCCCACCCTGTGGCGGCTCTTTGCACACGCATAAAACTGTCCTTTGGCAAATGGCTGTTGACCACTTGCAGAAAATCAGCCTGACTATGTGGCCCAGGAAGAGATCACAGAGCTTAACTTAAGGGCGCTCTGGAGAAAGCAAAAGAGGCTGTCAGCACTTACTCTTAAGTGTTGCATGATTAAGGAAGGAATACAAATCTAAGAATGTTGCCACAAGAGGGAGCAAGAAATTGTGAAGCAGGCATATTCACAGAAAGTCTGCATCCCTACCAGGGCTGGTAGAGGATATTTCTCTCCCAAAGTCAGTCCTTAAAGACTAGAAAGTGTTAGTCACTCAGCTGTGTCCAACTCTTTGGGACGCCATGGACTGTAGCATGCCAAGCTCCTCTGTTCACAGTATTCTCCAGGCAAGAATACTGGAGTGGTTTGCATTTCCTTTTCTCAGGGGGTCTTCCTGACACAGGGATTGAACCTGGGTTTCCTTCATTGCAGGTGGAGTCTTTACATCTGGGCCACCACAAAAGTTTTCCTAAAGATTGGATGAGGTAGTTATTACTGCATATGCAAAGACAGCATCTTAAGACTTCAAGAAATCAAAAAAAATCAAGGAAACTTTGCTCCACTAATGGATCACAATTACTGTCCCTAAATACATTGACATAGAATTGAAAATAGCTATTCTAAAGGAGTAAAAAATAGCTAGAAGAAAATACAGAAAGATAGTTTAATGAAATTAGGAATATAATACCTGAATAAAATGAGAAGTTTAACAAAGAAATTTCATAAGAAATGAAATTCTGGAGCTAAAATGAATAGATTAAATAAAAAAATGAAATAGAGAAAAATCAACAACAGAAGAGATCGATAGGAATTTTAAAAATCTGTGAATTAGAGGATAAGAACTTGGAAATTGTCCAGTAAGAGGAGAACAAAGGAAAAAAATGGAAGAATGGAAGTGTAAGTGATGTATTGAATAACCTCAAAAAGAAACAGCCATCAGAGTATTGGAAGATGTGTATAAGAGACAGGTCACAACTGTGGGTCGGGTCCTACAGTCACAGTGAATTGGCTCCAGTCCCTGTCAGCGCCTGTCTTGGGAGGCCCTGGGAGAAGATGGTCTTATATGATCACCCATGGCTGAGAGTCTATGTGGAAATCAAGGTTTCCAACAGAGAAGTTCCAGTACATCACTGGGATAAAAACACCTGGGACTGAATACATTGAAGGGGGTAAGAGGGACTGGTTAACTTTATCTGGGTCATTCCCTTCCCTGAGGTGGCCCATCTTAGTGCCAAGTGAGACCTTTTCAAGACGTGAGTTACCCTTGGGGGGAAGTGAGATCAGGTAGGTAAATGCCTGGTTGTCCCAGCTGTGTGGGCTTAGCCAAAGAAGTCCAAGTATCTCTTGCCCCTTCTAGAGCACTGAGAAGTGAGCTCTATGAATGGTGGCCCTGGAAAAGACCTGGAAAGCAGCAATGAGGAGCATTCAAGGGACATGGACCCTACCAATGGTATCACAGCCTCCATCAAGAGGCGGTCCATGAGCCTCTGAGGATGCCCCGCCTCCTGGTTCCCTCACATGGCTCCCAGGCACTCCCAGCATGATACACCCTTTACCCCTCTACTCATCCCACCCTGTGGCGGCTCTTTGCACACGCATAAAACTGTCCTTTGGCAAATGGCTGTTGACCACNCTTCTCAAATATATGGAGAGATCTGCATATCCAAGTTCAAGAAGGTCACAGGTCACCAAAAAATGCAAGTTAGAGATTTTTTTCAAGACACACTATAGCAAAACGTGGTTAAAAATGAAAAGCAAGGAGAATCTTAAGAAAAAGAAACAAGTTATAATTCAAAAAGAAAATACCAAAAGACTATCAACAGATTTCTCACATGATGCTTCAGGCCATGAGAGAGTAGGATATGGGGTCAACATTTAAAATATTAAGGAATTCTTACAATTCAAGAGCCAAAAAAAATCTAAATGAGAAAGGTGAGACATTCTTCTAAAGAAGACATGTAATGTGGAAAGATGTGCAATATCACTAATCACCAAAAATGCAAATTAAACCCACAGTAATATATCACCTCAGATCTATTAGAATGGCTATCACGAACAAGACAAAAGATAACAAGCAACTGCTGAGGGTGTGGATTAAAGGGAAATCTATGCATCTTTGATGGGACTATATTGTGGAACGGTATGAAAGTTCCTCAAAAAAATAAAAATGGAATGACCAACAATTTCAACTTCTGAATTTCAACAAATTCTACAGTTTCAACGACCCGGCAATTTCACTTCAGGGTATATATCCAAATGAAAGTAAATCAGGATCTCAGGAGGTATCTACACCCCCATGTTTGAGACATGATTCACAATAGTCAAAAATGGAAACAATCCACCTACCTACAGATGAATAGTTAAAGAAGATGTGGTATGTATACACTCATGAACACAATGGAATATTACTCAACCTTGAGAAAGAAGGAAATTCTGACATTTGTGACAATAGGGCTGAAACTTGGGGACATTATATTATACTAAGTGAAACAAGCTAGATTAAGAAGACAAATACTCAATGGTATCATGTTCTTGTAAAATCTAAAAACACCAAACTCATAGAAACAAAGGGTAGATGGGTGTTTGCCAGAAAATGGGGGGAGGGGGGAGGTTATGTGGGAAGATGCCAGTCAAAAGGGTGCCAGATTCCCTCTTATGAGATTAATATATCTGGAGATCTACTGTACAGCGTGGTGACTATAGTTAACACTATGGTATCGTGTACTTAACTGTTGCTAAGACAATAGATCTTGAATGATTTCACCACAAAAATGAAATGATAATTATTTGAGATGATGAAGTTATTAACTAACCCTTCTGTGGTAAGCATTTATCAGTATGAGTATCAAGGCATCACACTGTACACCTTACACTTGATACAATATGTCAATTATCTCATTAAAGCTAAAAAATGGTAGATGCCAATTTAACCTGTGTGTAGCTATTTATTCATACAACTATCTTAGAGCAAGTAGTGCTTAGATGATTATAATAACAGAAATATGAACAACAGCCTTCCAATGAATATTCAGCCTTCTTTATGGTCCAACTCTCACATCAGTACATGACTATGGGAAAGACCATAGCTTTGGCTATATGGTCTTATGTCCACAAAGTCTCAGTCATGTCTGACTCTCTGTGACTCCCTGGACTGTAACCCACTAGGTTCCTCTGCCCATGGGATTTCTCAAGCAAGAATACTGGAGTGGGTTGCCATTTCCTTCTCCAGGGCACATCCCAATCCAGGGATCAAACCAGAGTCTCCTGTGTTAATGTGTTTCAAGCAGAGTGTTTACCTCTGAGCCACTAGGAAAGCCCCATTGACAGGTGTAGTTACAGTGCAAGTAGAGTTGTGAAGTTGAGAAAGATTTGATAAAAGAGATGTTCTGTTGCTGGAGTTGAAGAGCATGGGGGCATCTTCAATGGAGAGACCTGAGAGCAGCCGCTCAGGGATGAGAGTATCCACCTCCACCTCAGAGCAGCAAGAAAACTGGGATCTCAGTTCTACAAAAGCCTGTGACTACATCCTGCCAACAAGCTGAAAGAGCTCCCCAACAGAGCCCCAGAATCTCAGGATAAAAATAAAAACTGAATCAGCTAACACCTTGATTTCAGCTTGTGAGACTCCCAGCAGACAATCTGGTATAGCCCACCTGAAAAACTGTGACAACAGAGTGCTACTCTTCCAAGCCTCTTAGTTTGTGGTAATTTGTTAAACAGCTGTAGAAACTAATGCTAAAAGAGGTGACTGAGTACAACCTCATTTCCTGTGGGAGGGCAAAAAAATTCAAACACAAACCAAAACATTGGGAAGTGTGATAAGCATATTGACTATATAATTATCCTTTCGGCTTTGAAAGAAAAGTTACTATTATATTTGCATATCTGTTTAAGTTTGAACAGTACTTACTTTCTAATCTTTTAAATTTCTGCTTCCTTTTAAATTTCCAATTAAATACCCCAAACATATATTTTAGAATCAGAAAAGAATTGAGGTTCTTGGGCAAATTTTATTTCCTCAAGTGCTTTTGTAAAAAAAAGGCAAAGACTGATAATTTATAGCATCCTTTAATCTATTTGCTGGCCAAAAAAGAAACAAGTTATATATTTCAAAGGTAGTTCATAAAAGAGGATATTTCCTTTAAAATAAAATAATATTAAAGTTTCTTCTACATTTGACTTCCCTGGTAGCTCAGACCGTAAAGAATCTGCCTTCAATATGCGAGACCAGAGTTCAATCTCTTGGTTGGGAAGATCCTCTGGAGAAGGGAATGGCAATCCAATCCAGTATACTTGCCTAGACAATTTTAGGGGCAGAGTAGCTTAGACGGTTACAGTCCAGGGGGTCCCAAAGAGTCTGACATGATTGAATGACTAACACTTCTATTTTTTACTTTATTTCCCTTTCAATAAGACTAGTGAGAGAATAGACTAAAAATTTAATTGGCAAAGTGAGATTCAAATACAACATCTCATGTTAGTCATTACATTTTTGGAAATACTTTACAAAACATGATTAAAAAAAAAAATACACAGAATGACCTATAGGTAGAATGGAGCTTGGAAGAGAAAGGTTTTATCAAGCATAATGCCATAATTTGGAGATAAGGATTTTGCAAGGAGAAATAAGAACTTTCTGAGAGCCTGACTCACATACACTCAAGCATAGATGGATAGTCAGTATTGAACTTGTTCCTCCTCTGTGAGTTGAGTTTAGGTATCACCTAATGGTTGACCTGGGGCTTCTTGGTTGTGCTAGTGGTAAAGAACTCGCCTGCTAATGCAGGAAATACAAAAGCCCAGGTTCAGTCCCTGGGTTGGAGAGGTCCCCTGGAGAAAGAAATGGCAACCCACTCTAGTATTCTTGCCTGTGAAATCCCATGGACAGAGGAGCTCAGAGGGCTACAGTCCATGGGGTCACAAAAAGTCAGATATGGTTGACATTCTGCATCCCACCCCACTTCCTTTAATTTTATCCAGTAATTTTTGTCCAATAATTTTTATNGAACTCCGAGAGATGGTGATGAACAGGGAGGCCTGGCATGCTACGATTCATGGGGTCGCAAAGAGTTGGACACGACTGAGTGACTGAACTGAATTGAACTGAACTGAAAATCCAACTAATATTTGTTCTCACCTTAATGTGGCTGATATACCAAACAAATGTCATTTACAATAGGAATCTATTTTTGATGCTACAGAACCATTTTAGTTGTATCTTTTGCTTCCTAATTAGTCATGTGATACATCTCATGATAAAAATGATTAAATGTATTTTGGGATATTTAGTTTTACCAATAATAATAAAGGTAATCAAAAATTATAAAATAATCTTTTACTTTATCCTAAAATTATGGTTGCTTTATTGATTTTTTTGATGTAAAGACTAGGACTTTCTTAATGCAAAAATATGAATTTGAATACTTAAAATAAGGCAAATTATCTGAAATGATTGCCTGGATAGTAACAAATTAAAAACTTTAGTATGCAATTACGTTTTTTCTTATCCATTTGTGAATGAGACAATACTAGAATATTCTTTGTGAATCTATGTGTGTGGCCTTTGCATGCACTTATGAAAGCATCTGAATATGTACTATTAACTTTTCAGACAGACTTTCAAGTTACCATAAAGCGCTCATTAATATTCTATTAGTTTCTATGATTCTCATTAGCTTCAAAAAAAAAAAACAAACAAATAAGATGATAATGACCTTCCACTTATTTTAAATATTTTTCTATTCTTCTAGGGCTTTAGACCACTATCATAAAAGAACTGCTATAGTAATTTAAAATGTAAATAGTATCCATTTAATTAATAAGAGATAACTGTCTATGAAGAACGGTTGCAAAGAATTAAAGTCACTATTATATAAAATAATAAGAGGCTTATCAGCTTAGCTCAGTTCTGAATAAAATAAGTGAAAGTCAAAGAGTTCAGTGTGGTTTAAAAGATGTATGAATGAAAGAGATTTTTTTAAAATAATTGAACATAGTCTTGTAATGAATGATGTTTCTTGACTGTCAAAAATAAGAAATGAAGGTCACTACATGGTTAGTATGTTCCCTAATTAGATGATACCTCAGTCTTGAAACATTCATATCAGGAAAAACATGTTTCCTTGTGTTTACTCTGCATTCATATAAATACATATTTCAGTAATCTTAGTTACTTTCAAAACTAATACACTTTGCTGAATTAAACCATAATTGTTTGTGAGGATTTATTTAAATAGGAATAAAATAATATATAAAAACACTGAAATACTAAACATGATTTCATTTCCAGCCAGCTTTTCACAATGTTTTGAATGTAACACACTGTGTTTATATAGATATCCAAAGAGTAAAATTAATTTTCATTACAGAATATTATACCAAGCTTGGTCTGTGCATTTTTTATAAGGGTCACTTTGCCTGAGAGAAGGAGAGGAAAATATGTATTACTGGAAAATTCAGTAGATCTCAATAACATATGTATATATGTATGTACGTATATATATAGAGAGAGATAGGTATTTGAATATAAGACACAAAGAGTCAGACATGACAGTGGCTGAACAGCAACACAAGTATATCTACATATGTATAGTTATCTATTTATCAGTCTATCAAGGGAGAGACTGAAGGAGGAGAGGGAGAGTCCAGCATAATGAGATCCTAGAATAAGAATCAATGCAGATGGTGATTGTAGCCGTGAAATTAAAAGATGCTTACTCCTTGGAAGGAAAGTTATGACCAATCTAGACAGCATGTTAAAAAAGTGGAGACAGTACTTTGCCAACAAAGATCCGTCTAGTCAAGGCTATGGTTTTTCCAGTGGTCATGTATGGATGTGAGAGTGGGACTATAAATAAAGTTGAGCACCAGAGAATTAATGCTTTTGAACTGTGGTGTTAGAGAAGACTCCTGAGAGTCCCTTGAACTGCAAGGAGATCCAACCAGTCCATCTTAAAGGAGATCAGTCCTGAGTATTCATTGGAAGTACTGATGCTAAAGCTGAAACTCCAGTACTTTGGCCACCTGATGAGAAGAACTGACTCATTTGAAAAGACCCTGATGCTGGGAAAGATTGAAGGCAGGTGGAGAATGGGATGACAGAGGATTAGATGGTTGGATGGCATCAATGACTCAATGAACATGAGTTTGGGTAAACTCCAGGAGCTGGTGATGTACAGGGAGGCCTGGCATGCTGTGGTCCACAGGGTCACAACGAGTTGAACACGACTGAGTGGCTGAACTGAACTGAGAATAAGAAAGGCAAGGGAAAAAAAAAACCAAAAAAGATTTTATCTGTGCATTCATTATTCAGTAAATATTTACCCAATGCCATACCTTAGGAGTCTCCAACCTCTGGGGTCTAATGGCTGATGATCTGAGCTAGAGCTGATGTAATAATAATAGAAATAGTGTGCACAATGAGTGTAAACACTTGAATCATCCCCAAACCATCCTTCCAACCCTGGGCAATGGAGAAATCATCTTCTATGAAACCAATCCCTAGTGCCAAAAGGATGGGGACCACTGATATACATTGTATAAGTAAAATATAATGGTTAACAACAACCAAAACCAAAACAATCAGTTCCTATCTTCTGGATCATAGTGTCTTAGTATTTGTGGGGTCTGAGTGTGGCTTGAGAATGTGCATGTCTAGTAAGTTCTCAGGCACTGCTGATTCTTCTGGTTCAGTATTTTGTGAAGTACTGAAGTGGGAACCTGAGCACAATAGGAAGTCACCTTTGAAATGAGATTGGAAAGAAGAGTGGGACTGAACCAGGGAAAGAGGGTAGGAACGGACTCCTCCATAGGTCTGGAGAACAAAACTCACGGAGCAAATTCTGCACAGAGGACAGCAGGGAACGACAGAGAAGCTTACGTTGGTAACCTCCATACACATAATGCCTTTCATTAAAAACTGTTCGTTTCTTCAGATACAATATGGAAATATCTTAATGGTTTAAGGTATCAAAAATGGTGCAAACTAGTTATGCTTTCAGTATAGATATTTTAAGTGATAGCAAANACTCCTCCATAGGTCTGGAGAACAAAACTCACAGAGCAAATTCTGCACAGAGGACAGCAGGGAACAACAGAGAAGCTTACATTGGTAACCTCCATACACATAATGCCTTTCATTAAAAACTGTTCATTTCTTCAGATACAATATGAAAATATCTTAATGGTTTAAGGTATCAAAAATGGTGCAAACGAGTTATGCTTTCAGTATAGATATTTTAAGTGATAGCAAATTCAGTTAGTGAGAAGAAAAAGCACATTAAAGAGAAAAAAACATTATTGTCTGCATAAATTTTAAGGAATATAAACACTTATGAGGGAGGCTGAAAATTGAAAGTCAAAAGTTTGCATTACTGCACTGAAGGATGAGTTAGGACAATTTCAACTTTTATTTCTAAGGACTGGAAGATATTGAAGAATTGTAAGTAGGCTCATAACATGGTAAGATATACATTAAAAGCTCATTCATGCTCTGTGTGAATATGAAGAAGTCTATGGTTGGGGTAAAAATAGCAATATCTACAAGAAGTTTCAAGATATACATATATTTTCTGATGCTCCATATAGAATTTCTGCTCAATATGTCTGAGAGAATCCAGGAAGCAAACATGGGAAAGGGCAGACCAGTTGCGGCACTTTGTAACACTTTTGAGGAAAATAACAAATGGTAACTAATGTATCACTTATAAGAATAAAGAAGAGTTGACAGTATCAAAATATATTGCAGAGACTTTACCAAAATTCCATAAAGATAGTTTGACTATAAAGAGATGAAATACATGGATATTTCTAGAAGAATGTCTAGGTTACTATCTGGCTAAGCCAAATGAGTGAGTGGAGAGAGAAGAAAAGAAACAGAACATTTATAAATTATTTTACTCATGCAATTCATCAATGTAAGAAGCAGACAAAGTTCAGGGACTTAACAGTCAGTCAAAGAGAAAGCTGTTAAGAATTAATGTGCTTTCAGGTCACAACTTTCTGTGCTTGTTTTATTAGATCTAAGATTTAACTTTGTTTATTTACTTAGCAGATCTTTTTAACATACTAATATTTTGTTGGAGTACTGAAAGGTTAACATCAGGTTAGCTGTGCTTTTCACCTCTGATTCCTCTGTGGTCCCATTCAGAATTATGAAAGAGGGCAAAGTTTACCTGATGAAAATTGGTCAATCTTATGTTCTAAATGTTAGGTTGCATAATGTTGACATGGGATCTTGTCAAATAATCTTTTAAGTAAATTGGTTTATATTTAAGTAACTCAATTTCAAGATTAGTCTTGCTTTATAACAGAATATTATGTGATATATAAACGATCATGATAACAGAACAAGAATAAAGTGTGGAACAGAGTCAAGGCAGAAGAATCATGTGTACAATGGAGAAATCTAATTTTAAAACCTGAATGCAGGTAAATGAAAGCATTTTTGTGTCTAGCTCAACTCCAGAGGCAGGTCAAGAGCATGACTTGAACAGACTCTAACGCACATGCATGATGATTGCTTTATATCACAGAGTCACTACTGAGGATGGAAGAATCTTGGTATATAGAAACAATTCCTGGATATTTTGCAGTAAACACATCCAGATAAAGAATTATTGTATATTGTACTCCTAGGTTTTCTCCCATCAAAAATGAAACATATGGTATTTTGGGAAAGACTGAGAAATGAAAAACACTTGTTAAGAACTCAGAACTTCAACAAAGCCACTGGAGAATCTGATTCCACAGCTGCATTGAGATACACAAAAAACCCTTAGGCTGATAGAAGAGCAACATCAAGTACTAGTAGAGGACTAGCCTGCAGAATTTGAACCACATATTCACTACTGACTACTCATGTGTCCTTTGGGAAATATTTCCTGTGCTCCAGTTTACACATCTATAAAATTCAAATAATATTGTAGCATTTATAGTTTATACCATGGCATATATATATATATATATATATATACTGTAGAATTTATTTATTTATCATTATATTTATATCTGTTTATAACTGATATGCAGAATACATCATGGGAATATGCAGGGCTGGATGAATCACAAGCTAGAATCAAAATTTCCAGAAGAAACACCAAGAATCTCAGATATGCAGATNATATATATATATACTGTAGAATTTATTTATTTATCATTATATTTATATCTGTTTATAACTGATATGCAGAATACATCATGGGAATATGCAGGGCTGGATGAATCACAAGCTAGAATCAAAATTTCCAGAAGAAACACCAAGAATCTCAGATATGCAGATAATAGCACTTCAAGGGCAGAAAACAAAGAAGGACTAAAGAGCCTCTTGATGAAGGTAAAAGAGGAGAGTGAAAATGTGGCTTAAAGCTCACCATTCAAAAAATGAAGATAATGGCATCCAGCCCCATCACTTCATGGAAAATAGATGGGATAAACGTAGAAACGGTGGCAGAGTTTATTTCTTGGACTCCAAAATCACTGTGGATAGTGACTGAAGCCACAAAACAAACAAACAAAAAAAACCACTTGCTCCTCGGAAGAAAAGCTATGACAAACCTAGACAGCATATTAAAAACCAGACATTACTTTGCTGACAAAGATCCATATAATCAAAGCTATGGCTTCTCTAGCAATCAAGTATGGATGTGAGAATTGAACCATAAAGAAGGTTGAGTCCTGAAGAACTGGTTTTCAAACTGTAGTGCTGGAGAAGATTACTGAGTCCTTTAGACTGCAAGGAGATCAAACCAGTCCATCCTAAAGGAAATTAACCCTGAATATTCATTGGAAGGACTGATGCTGAAACTCCAATATTTGGCCAGCTGATGCCAAGAGCCAACTTATTTGCCAAGACCTTGATGCTGGGAAGGACTGAGGGCAGGAGGAGAAGGGGTGACAGAGGATAAGATGGTTGGATGGCATCACTGACTCAATGGACATGAGTTTAAGTGAACTCAGGGAGATAGTCAAGGACAGAGAAGCCTGGAGTGCTGCAGTTCATGAGGTTGCAAAGAGTGTGAAACAAACTTAGTAACTGAACAACAACAACAGTATTTATAAAATTGTTGTGGGAATTATGTGAATGCACTTGAAAGAGTGCTTACTAAATAAATGCTTATTCCTTTTACTCAGAGGATTGGGCGATTTCTCTCATGTTATCCTACTGAAGGCTTTGGTATCAAGAATGTTCTCTTAAGATAAGTAATCATAACTCTTCATTTTCTCTGAACTAAAGTGATACATGCTCACCATTTTTCTCTATATGATTCCCATAAGCATTTTTTTTAATTGGAGTATAGTTGACTTATAACATCGTGTTAGTTTCTGTTGCACAGTAAAGTCATTCAGTTATAAGTACACATGTATCTTCTCTTTTTTAGATTCTTTTCCCACTATAGGCCATTACAGAGTATTGGGTACAGTTTCCTGTACAGAGGAACATTCAAATGAAAGAAATACAGAGGGAAGATATGGGAAATGTCAGCAGGCTTCCATGGTCCTTGGAGAGCACAGTTCAGTTCAGTTAAGTCTCTCAGTCATGTCTGACTCTTTGAGACCCCCTGAATTGCAGCATGCCAGGCCTCCCTGTCCATCACCAACTCCCGGAGTTCACTCAAACTCACGCCCATCGAGTTGGTGATGCCATCCAACCATCTTATCCTCTGTCGTCCCCTTCTCCTCCTGCCCCCAATCCTTCCAAGCATCAGAGTCTTCCAATGAGTCAACTTTCCCCCAAATCTACACATGTTCAGTAGCGTGGAAGCTCTCCATGCTCAATTCTTTTGGATTTTTATGGAGGCTTCATTACAGAGACATAATTTATTAAATCATTGACCATTGGCTATTGATTCAACCTCCAGTCCCTCTCCCTTCCCTGGAGACCAGGGTGTGGTACTAAAAGTTCTAACCTCTGATCTCATGGTTGGGTCTCTTAATAACCAGTTCCCATCCTTAGGTGTGGTCCAAAAGTTACCTAACATCAACTTAACAAAAGACATTTTTATGGCTCTACTCACCTAGGAAATTCCAAAGAGTTTTAAAAGCTCTGTGGCAGAAACAGGGATGAAAATCAAATACACATTTGTTATGATAAATTACAATATCAAATGATCTCATTATTAAAGTGCTGTTTTTTAAACAGTATGTCATATTTATACCCTTAAAATTTTATTGATGATAGTTCAGTTCAGTCAACTCAGTCGTGTCTGGCTTTTTGTGACCTTAGGGAGTGCAGCATGACAGACTTCCTTGCCCATCACCAACTCCTGGAACTTATTCAAACTCATGTCCATTGAGTTGGTGATGCCATTCAACCATCTCATCTTATGTCATCCCTGTCTCCCCTTGCCTTCAATCTTTCCCAGCATCAGAGTCTTTTCCAGTGAGTCGGCTCAGGTGGCCAAAGTACTGGAGCTTCAGCATCAGTCCTTCCAATGAATAATCAGGGTTGATTTCCTTTAGGATTGACTTGCTGAATCTCCTTCCAGTCCAAGGGACTCTCAAGAGTCTACTCCAAAGGCCTTATTAGCTATCTATTTTATATATAGTCGTGTGTACATGTCAGTCCTAATTTCCCAGTTTATTCCTTCCCTTGCCTTCTACCTCTGGTGATGAGAAGCTTGTTTTTTACATCTGTGACTCAATTTCTGTTTTGAAAATAAGTTCATTTGTATCATTATTTTAGTTTTCTCACACAAGTGATGTCATGTGATATTCATCTTTCTCTGACTGACTGACTTCACTTAGTAAGATAATCTCTAGGTACATCAATGACACTATGAATGGCAACTTTTCATTTTTTTATGACTATGTAATGATTCTTATAACCATTTTAAGCATAAGAAATGTTAATAAAAGACCAATTAATTAGTACAGTTTTCTTTACAAGTTGGTTGCATCAATCCCCTTAAAGTTCAAGAGAGCTTACTTTGAAAGACCAATCCCATAGGAATAGTGATGTGAGTGAAAAAAAAATCAATATGATAAAAAATATAGGGGTTATCTGACAGAAAGATAAGAAGCTGTAAGCAATATTCTGTCAATACTTGCATTGAAAACCAAAAGTATACATTATTGGGAATGGGGTTATTGTCACTGATAATATTGGATAGTCATATTTGTTTATAATCTGTTAGGGAGTATTTTAAAAGCCAAAATTTTTAGACTTATACCCTATTATTATAGACAATATACAATAAAGAGTGCTCAATACAGTTATTTTCAGAAATGACTTTTCTTGAATTAAATGAGTAATTTTTTTTAGACAATCCTCATTCATATTCTGCCAAGAATAGTAATGGTTTATTTTATTTAACATTAAACAGTACTCAGCCACTCGAGTGAAATGTTTTTTCCAATATGAGAGGCTAAGGAGGGAAGAGCTAGTCAGCAGACAGTTGTCCTTTCACTGCGCTCTGCTTCTCCCTCTTTGTTTTGCTTCTTCTTAGCCTGCTGGGAATTGCTAGGCATTCTCAGGTTCAGTATCATTAGGTCAAATATCAGAAGCCAAAAGATTACCAAGGGGTAATATTATATCACTTATGGAATATTTTAAGCCAGAATAATCTTTGAAGTAGTTATTTACATGTTTCTACTCCACTCCAGTACTCATGCCTGGAAAATCCCATGGATGGAGGAGCCTGGTGGGCTGCAGTCCATGGGGTCGCTAAGAGTAGGATGTGACTGAGTAAATTCACTTTCACTTTTCACTTTCATGCATTGGAGAAGGAAATGACAACCCACTCCAGTATTCTTGCCTGGAGAATCCCAGGGACGGGGGAGCCTGGCGGGCTGCTGTCTATGAGGTCGCACAGAGTCAGACACGACTGAAGCGACTTAGCAGAAGCAGCAGCAGCTATTTATTTTAGCAATTAAACTATATTTTCTTGATGAAACCAGGTGATTACAACATAGATATGCTTTAGTTCTCTATTATATCTAGAAGNGAGTCAGACACGACTGAAGCAACTTAGCAGAAGCAGCAGCAGCTATGTATTTTAGCAATTAAACTATATTTTCTTGATGAAACCAGGTGATTACAACATAGATATGCTTTAGTTCTCTATTATATCTAGAAGTTTGGAAATTTTAAGTCTTTCTTAACCCACATATGAACCCATATAATCCAGAATTCGAGGAAGGAATGTAAGTTTCCATATATTTATTGTGGTGGTTCATTGGAAAAGTGAAAGTGAAAGTTGCTCAGTCCTGTCTGACTCTTTGTGATCGCATGGATTATACAGTCCGTGGAATTCTCTAGGCCGAGATACTGGAGTGGGTAGCCTTTGCCTTCTCCAGGGGATCTTTCCAACCCAGGGATCAAACCCAGGTCTCCCTCATTGCAGGTAGATTCTTTACCAGCTGAGCCACAAGGAAAATCCGAAGTTCACTGGAAAATGAATCTAAATATCTCTAAAAATGAATTACTGAAGTATTTCTTTTTATTAATTCATATAACTTCAATCAGTTTTCTGTATTCTAGTGTTTCATTGTTTCACAAACCTATCTTACTTCTGTAATTGGCATAAGAATGCTTAAAAAACACTATGATGTTTACTGCTCAATGAACTCGACAATTATTGGGCTGGCCAAATCCTTTATTCGTGTTTTCCTATAACATGAAAAGCCCAAATGAACTTTTTGGCTAACCCAGTATAAAGATATGTCACTGTTACAATAAAGCTGTGAGAGAGCTGCTGATATAATCTCTATTTAGGTGACTTGGCCAAGTTTCATATAGACAAACAGGGTCCAGGCAGTCTGACCTTTCAACCATTATAAAAATCACATCTCTAACAAAGAAACTCATTTACACAAATCAAATTTCACAAGACCCTCACAAACTGATTAGGAAATGAAGAGGGAAAAGAACAATTTTCCAGATTACAGCTTCTGTGTATTTTTCTGACATAGCAGCAGAAGAGGTAATATTAAACTCATAAGCTTGCATAATAGTGAAATTGGTAAGGAACAGAGGGCTCAACTTAATAGGAAGAAAATAA
>SJYW01015547.1:129112-151417 GCA_006410735.1 Raphicerus campestris | reverse complement strand
ACACACACACACACACACACATGCTCAGTTACATGGTGATAGTGATTGTCTAAGTATTAGAAAAATATTTTAAAGAATGCATCAAAAAATTATAAATTGTTTCTAAAATATATACCATGGAATAGATTAAGAGTTTTTTTTGGCCGTGCTCCATAGCATGTGAGATCTTAGTACCAAGACCAGGGATCAAACCTGTGCCTCCTGCAGTAAGACATACAGAGTCTTAACTACTGGGCTTCTGGGGAAATCCCTGTTATAAAAGTTTCTATTTTCAAAAATACATTATAGGTTTGCATTTCTGATCATGGTCAAGAAATAAATTAAGTGAAAGAAATAAATGATTAAGCATAAGTTATGAAAACATATATATATATATATATATATATATATATACACACACACACATATATATATAGTTTAAATTTCAGTATTGCCATATGTGTCATATATGCATATATTTAAATGTATATAGTACTTAATATAAAATTAATATATACTCATATAAAAATAAAGTTTCAATATATTATATACATATATTTTATGTGAAGTTGCAACATACAATACACATATATTACACTGTATTTCCAATATACTGTAATGGATAAAGAGTATATATAGCATTTTGTATAAAATGTTTTATGTAAACATATGTATAATGTATGTGTTAAGTCACTTTGGTTGTGTCTGACTATGTGAACCTATGGACTGTAGCCCACCAGGCTCCTCTGTCCATGGGATACGCCAGGCAAGAATATTGGAGTGGGTTGCCATGTCCTCCTCCAGAGGGTCTTCCCAACCCAGGGATCTAATCCAGGTCTCTTATGTCTCCTACTTTGGCAGATGGATTCTTTACCACTAGTGCCACCTGGGAAGCCCATATTTATAATGAAAGTGAAAGTGAAATCACTCAGTTGTGTCCGACTCTTTGTGACCCCATGAACTGTAGCCCAGCAGGCTCCTCCATCCATGGGATTTTCCAGGCAAGAGTACTGGAGTGGGTTGCCATTGCCTTCTCCAATATGTATAATATGCAAATACATATTTTACATAATTATATATATATTTACATGTAACATTTAGCTTTAATCTGTAAGTAAAACAAGATCATCTTAATAAATCCAGTTCCTCAAGATCTTTTGAACTTTGGTTAGGTGAGACTGACAAGACAGTCACCTAATCTCAGTGCGGCCCAATTCTGATCAGGGTTATTAATATAGTGTAGCTGAGAGTCGGACACGACTGAACAACTTCACTTTCACTTTTCACTTTCATGCATTGGAGAAGGAAATGGCAACCCACTCTAGTATTTTTGCCTGGAGAATCCCAGGGACAGCAGAGCCTGGTGGGCTGCTGTCTATGGGGTTGCACAGAGTCACGCATGACTGAAGCGATTTAGCAGCAGCAGGAGCAGCAGTATAGTGTAATGGTTTTTAAGACTGAATGTCCTCCACACTGAAAATGTACTGGAATTAGACTACTGTTTGATTATCTTGTGATGCACAGGAACCAAGTTACAATGCCATGAGTTGAGGTAGTTTCTCTTGAAACAAGTGAAAGTTGTGTATATAAATTTTTATGGTAAGTAGTTAATTCCAGAGCAGGAAATAAGGGTTAAAAAAAATGCCACAGTTTGTCCTTCATTAGAACACTTGCTCCATTTTGAATTTATTTTCTCTATTCATTATGCTTTAGCCAACTATGCTATTTAATTACCCATTGTCTTTGAGAATTCTGATCAATAAAATCCCTTTTCTTGTATACTGGTGTTTAGGGATAAAATAAAATTATTTTTTGGTACTTTTTTCCCTAGCTTTATTGAAGTATTATCAACAAATTTTAAAATGTATATATTTAAGGTGTACAACATTGTGAAATGATACTAAAATCAAGGTAATTAATATATTCATTGATTATAATATAGAGATCTATTTTCTTATCAAATCACAAGTATCCAATGCATTGTTATCAGCTATAGTCACCATGATGTACATTAGAGCTTCAGAATGTAGTCATAACTGAAAGTTTATATCTTAGACCAAAATCTCTTTTCTCCCACCCCCTAGCCCTTCTGAACCACCCTTTGACTCTCTGGTTCTATGAGAATATTTTAGATTTCTCATATAAGTGATGTTATGAATTATATACTGTTCTCTTTTTTAGAGCTTATTTTACCACAATGTCCTTCAGATTCATCCATATTGTTGCAAATGGAAGTGTCTCTTTTTTTAAGGGTACACTGTGTATGTTTATCACCATTTTTGAAATATACTGATCCATCACTGAACATTTAGGTTACTTCTGTATTTGTCTATTGTGATTAATGAAAAACATGGGAGTGCAGATATCTTTTTTAAATAATGACTTTACTTCCTTTGGATATACACCCAGAGATGGCATTGCTGGATTATAAGATAGTTCTATTTTTAATGTTTTGAGGTACCTCAGTATTATTTCCATAATGGCTATACCAATTTGCATTCCTACCAATAATATATAAGGGTTCTCTTTTCTCCCTACCTCAATAACAATTATTATCTTTTGACTTTTTGATAATAACAATCCCAGCAGTTATTGGGATGTCTCACTGTGGTTTCGACTTGCATTTCCCTGACAATTAATGATGTTTTAATTTGTATGTTGTGCTTTGAGAAGTGTCTATTCATATCCTTTTCCCATTTTTAATCAGATTATTTTGTTTTATCTACTATTGGGTTTTATGAGTTCATTATGTATTTTGGTTATTAATTCATTATCTGATACATGATTTGCAAATATTTTCCCTCATTATGTAGGTTTCTTTTTCATTTTGGTGATTATAAATGAATATGTTGTTCCACTCATCAGCAAACATTTCAGGTCCTTGGTATGAAAATTGTGACTTTTAGTAAGTTACACAGGAAAGACAAAATTTGCAAATATATCCTCTAAAAAATGAAGGTTCTCCTCTTTTTCTAAAGAATTTGGCATGTGACATCAATATACCATGGACTATTGGTGAGTTGTGAATTGAGATCTCAGGGAAACATATAGACAGTAGTTAGAAAGATTATAACTGAAATATTGAGTTCATCTATATTAATTCCACATAATCTTAAAATTATATATTTTTCATTTTGATTGGACTATCTCAGAATCCATATTCATAAGCACTCTTCATAATGTTGACATTATGAAGGGGATTTGCTCTTTGTGGTGTTTAATTCCTCTATTAGATAGGGATTTCCCAGGTGGTGTGGTGGTGAAGAATCTGCCTGCCAGTGCAGGTGGTANTATATTTTTCATTTTGATTGGACTATCTCAGAATCCATATTCATAAGCACTCTTCATAATGTTGACATTATGAAGGGGATTTGCTCTTTGTGGTGTTTAATTCCTCTATTAGATAGGGATTTCCCAGGTGGTGTGGTGGTGAAGAATCTGCCTGCCAGTGCAGGTGGTGCAAGAGATACAGGTTTGATCCCTGAGTCAGGAAGATCCCCTGGAATAGGAAATGGCAATCCACTCCAGTATTCTGACCTGAAAAGTTTCACGGACAGAAGAACTTGGCAGCCACAGTCCAAGGAGTCTTAAAGTCAGACACTACCAAGTGACTGAGCACATATATTAAATACAAAATATTCCAAATCCTACTTGTGAATGTCAGATACCTTAATTTTTGTATTAAAGATCTGGTGATACTAAATTCAGTTTATGTTATAATTTTGCAACTTGCAGAATTAAATGCTATTTTAAAAATTTATTTATTTTTTAATTGAAGGGTAATTGCTTTACAGAATTTTGTTGTTTTCTCTCAAACATCAACATGAATCAGCCATAGATGTATGTATATATATCTTCTTCTTGAACCTCCCTCCCATCTCTCTCCCCATCCCACTCTTCTAAGTTGATACAGAGCCCCTGTTTGAGTTTCCTGAGCCATACAGCAAATTCCCATTGGCTATCTATTTTACATATGGTAATATAAGTTTCCGTGTTACTCTTTCCATACAGCTCACCCTCTCCTCCCCTCTCCCCATGCCCATAAGTCTATTCTCTATGTCTGTTTCTTCATTGCTGCCCTGCAAATAAATTCTTCAGTACCATTTTTCTAGATTCTGTATATATGCATTAGTATACGATATTTATCTTTCTCTTTCTGACTTACTTCACTCTATATAATAATAGGTTCTAGGTTCATCCACCTCATTAGAATTGACTCAAATGTGTTCCTTTTATGGCTGAGTAATATCCCATTGTGTATATGTACCACAACTTCTTTATCCATTCATCTGTCAATGGACATCTAGGTTTCTTCCATGTTTTTAGCTATTGTAAATAGTACTGCAGTGAACATTGAGGTACNTGTGTTCCTTTTATGGCTGAGTAATATTCCATTGTGTATATGTACCACAACTTCTTTATCCATTCATCTGTCAATGGACATCTAGGTTTCTTCCATGTTTTAGCTATTGTAAATAGTACTGCAGTGAACATCGGGGTACATGTATCTTTTTCAATTGTGGTTTCCTCAGGGTATATGCCTAGGAGTGGGACTGCTGGGTCATATAGGGGTTTTATTTCTAGGTTTTAAAGAAATCTCCATACCGTCTACCATAGTGGCTGTATCAATTACATTCCCACTAACAGTGCAAGAGAGTTCCCTTTTCTCCATACCCTCACCAGCATTTATTGTTTGTAGACTTTTTGATGATGGCCATTCTGACTGGTGTGAGGTGATATCTCGTTGTAGTTTTGGTTTGCATTTCTCTAATAATGAGCAATGTTGAGCATCTTTTCATGTGTTTGTTAGCCATCTGTATGTCTTTTTTGGAGAAATGTCTGTTTAGGTCTTTCCCCACTTTTTGATTGGTTTGTTTGTTTTTCTGGTATTGAGTTATATAAGCTGCTTGTATATTTTGGAAATTAATCCTTTGTCAGTTGTTTCATTTGCTGTTATTTTCTTCCATTCTGAGAGTTGTTTTTTCACCTTGCTTATAGTTTCATTTGCTGTGCTAAATCTTTTAAGTTTAATCAGGTCCCACTTGTTTACTTTTGTTTTTATTTCCATTATTCTGGGAGGTGTGTCATAGAAGATCTTCCTTTGATTTATGTCATTGAGTTTCTATTTTTTCTATTTCCTTCAACCCTGTGCTTCTAAGTTATGAAAGGGTTTTTACCAGGTACATACACTCTGCCTGGGTTTCAGTATGACTTGACCCAAGCATTTAGGGATCCATGACTGAAGTACTCTTAAGTTATCTGCACTCTTAGATGTAGCTATTACATATAAGATTTGTTGAATTTCTCACACCTTTCATATTATTTTCCATTATAAGTCACTCAGTTACTCTAACTTTGCCTTTCTTCTAACATATTAAAATATTAACTAGTAGTTTCTCCGCTGTGTGACATAGGTCTCCATGTTCTTATTTCTGAATATGTATGGATATGTATAGGTTATTCACTGTCTTACAAGTTCTTAATTCTTCTGGACCATGTTGCTACAAATCACTCCCAAGCCCAATCCATAGTGCCATTCAGGTTCTTGATTACAGACTATAGCATTTAACTGATTAACTCACGAAGAAAAGATACTTGTTTGAATAATAGCAAGTACTCATAAAACTGCTTGGACATCTGACAAATGAGAGTTATAAAAAATAAAAATAAAAAACAGGGAGATTAAAAAAAGAAAAACAGGGAGATAAGGAGACAAGGAAGACTACCAAAAAACCACACTGCACCATAGAAGCATTCTTGTTACCGTATATTTTGTACCAATACAAATGTTATAAAAGAGTATCTGCTGCTATGTCAACAGAATGGGCACTCTACAGCCACTAACTTCATTTGGAATGAATGTCAGTGTCAGATTGTGGGCAGGAGGAGAAGAGGGCAACAGAGAATGAAGTGATTGGATGGCATCACTGACTCAAAGGACTTGAATTTGAGCAAATGTTTGGAGATAGTGAAGGACAGGGAGGCCTGGTGTTCTGCTGTCCATAGGGTCTCAAAAAGTCAGACACGACTTAGCAACTAAACAACAATCACCACTATTAGAGTGAATTTTCAACCTCCCTACTTCTCTGAGTCAATTGTTCAAGATATAAAATGTCTTATAGTCATAACTCTTTAGAAGATTCAGTTCAGTCCATTCAGTCACTCAGTCGTCTCCGACTCTTTGTGACCCCATGAATTGCAGCATGCCAGGCCTCCCTGTCCATCAACAACTCCTGGAGTTTACTCAAACTCATGTCCATTGAGTCAGTGATGCCATCCAGCCATCTCATTCTCTGTCGTCCCCTTCTCCTGCCCCCAATCCCTCCCAGCATCAGGGTCTTTTCCAATGAGTCAACTCTTCACATGAGTTAGCCAAAGTATTGGAGTTTCAGCTTCAGCATCAGTCCTTCCAATGAACAGCCAGGACTGATCCCCCTTAGAATGGACTGGTTGGATCTCCTTGCAGTCCAAGGGACTCTCAAGAGTCTTCTCCAACACCACAGTTCAAAAGCATCAATTCTTCAGTGCTCAGCTTTCTTCACAGTCCAACTCTCACATCCATACATGACCACTGGTAAAACCATATGTGTTTCAGGTAGATAGATAAGATATATCCAAGAAATAATATCCAAGTATGTGAGTGCTGAGACTTCCTGGTGGAGACAATGATGGATGGATGATAGATGGGTAGATAGATATTGATATGTGATGTGTGTCTGTATAATGTACTCCTTTTTATGAATACTATAAAGTGCTTCAGAAAGTGCATGGCACAAAAATAGTGCTCAAAAATATTGACTATTATTTGTTCTAAGGCATAAACAGAAGCAAACACTTAGCATTCTCTCTTCTAAGATATATGTATAATTTACTCTTTATCTGGTATTCATAGATCCCACTCTATTCTGTCCAGCTAACAGAGCTAGACACAAAGAAAGGAAAGGAAATAATACTTACAATAAATATAGTCTATTAAAGTCAATTCATTGATTTCCATTGTATATGCAAAAGTCATTAAATATAAAAGAATAGCTGAAAAAGTATTTAAATTAAACTAGATTTGCATTACCTGATATTTTCATTGGCGTATAGTGCTGTATTTAAGATGCCTGAATGAAAGTCACTTCAAATGATGTGTAATTTTGAGTAAATCACAGACAGAATAGCTTTCAGGGTATATGATAGGAAAAAAAAAAAGAAATCTTAGAAATGTGGAGGTAAAATTATGCTGCTTTCCAAAATTTAAACTTTTCCTTGCTCTTTTTATTAATGCCATTCTATGTCAAAAATACAACTGAACACAATAAAAAGTTAGAAAAGTAATTTCCATGCATTATTGTTCATTATTATATATTTTTACCTTCCAATCAGTCATTCAAAATAATGACAAAAATTTTTTAAATTGAAACATCTATATTATAAAGAATTTAGAAGTCATATTATAGCATGAGATTTTCAGTGAATATTCAAGAAGGGAGAAGGTATAACACTTTTAGTACTCTTAGTTAAAGGTGATATCCAGGCTTAATAGCACCAACAACATATAGACATCAGTCCCCTTTCTTACTCAACAGTATGACAGTCTCACTTCAGCTTTCTTGTTAGACAGCTATCATCATATGTGATGACCTTTGTAGTCATTTATTAGCAACTATAAACAGAACAATCAAGAAATACCTATTCTAACAAATGTAATTCATTAGATAATTGACGTTATTATCTCAAGAATATGTCAGTCTTTAGGTATCTATAACACCAGGCCTCCCTGTCCTTCACTATCTCCAAACATTTGCTCAAATTCAAGTCCCTTGAGTCAGTGATGCCATCCAATCACTTCATTTGCCCCCTTCTCCTCCTGCCCACAATCTGACACTGACATTCATTCCAAATATAGGTATTATACTTTTAAATTCAATAGGCTGTTATTACAGATGTCAGAGCTTTAGAATTACCCCATGCTTTTATGTCTTTAGACATTTGACTGCTTGGGTGATTTTAATAGAATTGAACAAACCAATCAATCAATATGATGTTAGTCCAAGGGGGAAGATCTTTATGTTTGACTCAGTCTCACTATCAAGACAGAACATATGGTCCCCATCTATTGACAAGGAGTCAGAGAAGAACTGTGCTTTAGAATTTGAAGTCTTTAGGCAAATCAAGTATCTCTACTGGAAAAAAAAAAAAAGCTTGCTTCCATAAGAAATTTTAAAAATAATAAAACCCAGAAAACATACAACTAAATTGAAAAATTCAGCTGCCTGGGTCTCTTTGCTCTGAGCAATACCATAAATTAATTTCTGGTAGTCGCCACACAAAGCAATACTCGGCTTCTCCCTTGAGTTCCATAAAATCAATAAAAACAAGACAGGTGTTTGAGAAATTCTCTTTGAGAGTAGATGGCATAGAAAGCACAGATTTCAGGTGATAAACACAGATGCTAACACGTGGATGCTGCTGAAGGATGATTTGTTACATTTAAGATCTGGAGTCTGAGAAATGTACCAGTGTGACCTCAAATACATAAGAGCCAAGACCTCTCCCCAAGTAGAAATAATAATAAATGTAATGAAATAGGTTATTTGGGAGGCAAAAATAACTTACTCATTGAATGTTGAAATAATGTTGAACATGAACACTGAATGAGGAAGAGAAACCTCTGAAAGGAACAAGTTTTATTTTCCCATGCTTTCTGTAAATTGGCGAAAAGTACTGCATCTGAAATTGAGTTCAAGTACTTTAAATTGTCTTTTGAAATTGCCCCATCCAGTGGAATTTCATCATATTGATGCAGAAGATCAATGAAGCAAAGTTGTAATTATACAGCTGTTATCACAAAGTAAATAAGTCTATATGAAAGAGAACCAAGTATGTCGAGCATTGCCTTAGATGTGGTAAATGTTAATGAGATTCCTTTTAAGGAAATGCCAAACACCAGAAGCAGAAAATATTAGCTATGGATCTCATATTCTGCAAAGGGCTGTGCACCTTCTTAAAAACCTTGGAAGCTCAAGAACATAGTGTTTTCCAAAAATTTTCACATTGTATTGATTAAGTGAAAGATAAATGAAAACTTTCAGTTTGGTATCTTAATAATGATTGGTATTATATGGTATCTTTTTTTTAACAATATGCCTATAATTATTTAATATACTATTGAGCTTTCTTGACTTCTCCTTGTCAGAGAAGTTTTCTGAAAGACCTTGCTCTTAACAACAAAACATTCTTCAAGAAAGAACTTTGTCTTTTATTTGGCTTCTAACACTAGATGCCACAATATTTGGAATGAAAATGAAAGTTTCTGACTACCAGAAAATAAATGTCTATCAGATGACATGAAGCTAAACATTCCATAGTATCTTTATACAATTGTGTGTCCAGGTATTTGACTGTTACATATTGGAAATGTGGAAATATATTGTGGTCGCAGAAGTCACATTTTGATGTTGAAGGAGGCTGTCAGTGGAAATATATTTGGATTCCAAGAAGCACAAAGAGAAATGTTGATAACTCAAGAAATTATTTCCATAGCAACAAAAGCAGTAGTACAAAGATAACTCTCAAAATCCTGAGAATGAATATTACCACGCACGTCCTGCCACATAATTATAGAATATGACTGTGGCAACAGGTTTCCAGAGAAAAGAAGATACATGTACTAGTCATTAACTTTGAAGGAAAGTTAGCAACTTGCCCTCCCCCTCCTCCACCCCCGAAATAAAAAGAGACCTACTCATGACTAGAAGAACAAGAACATGGAAGTTGTTCTATGAACCAGTGGAAATGGTTTAATCTTCTACCATTTCGCATACTCACATTATTAAAAATTCTATATTTTTCACATTTATGAAACTGGTATTAGGCCTCTATCAATTAAAATATATTCTCATATAATGATTTGAGATATACTCATCTTTGCATGCATGCATGCATGCTTAATCACTTCAGTTGTGTCCGACTCTGCGATTCTATGAACTGTAAACTGCCAGGCTCTTCTGTCCATGGAATTCTCCAAGCAAGGATGTTGGACTGGGTTGCCATTTCCTTCTCCAGGGGATCTTCCCAACTCCGAGACTGAACCTGAGTCCCCTGCACCTCCTGCACTGAAGGCAGATTCTTTACCACTGGACCACTGGGGAGGCCCATAATCATCTTTACTTGACATTATTCCAGTTCACTATCATGAGGCCCAGGCTAAGGAACCAGTAGCTGGTGTTATCGGAGCTTCCGATGGTTCAAGGGGTAAAAACAACACAAACAAACAGAAGAACCTGCCTGCAATGAAGGAGTATGAGAGTTCAATTCCTGGGTCAGGAAGATCCCCTGGAGAAGGAAATGGCAACCCATTCCAGTATTCTTGCCTGGAGAATTCTATGGACAGAGGAGCCTGCTGGGCTATAGTCCATAGGATAACAAAGAGTCAGACAGTACTGAGCAAGAGAGAGAGAGAAAAAAAAAAAACGCTATTAGTACTTGGTAGCAAATTAATCATTTGTTCAAATGAGGGTTTCATTCTAAGTGTGTTGCTGTATTAACTGTGTGACTTATACGAATGTTTTCACTTCTCTGGGTCTTTAAAAAACCTCTTTGAAACCAAAAATCATACACAAAGTATTGGGTACATAGTGGACTCAATAAATGCTGCTGCTGAGTCACTAGTTCTCCATTTTTCTTATGTTACCCAGCCTGGCATTTCATCAACTATAGCTTCATTGCTATTAATAAACCACCTCATTTAAAATTGAAATATCTCTGGGAGGGTTAAGATTTTTCTATCTTATTTTCAATTAGCTTAATTAGATTACTTTATGCCTCTATCAAAACTCAGTCTCCAAAATTGACTACATTATGGAAATCAGAGTTTTTATAGGGATGATAGAAATGTGAGAGGTTGACTTCAATGTACAGATTGAGACAGAATTGTATCTAGCTTAAAATAATTCAGAATTTTCAAGGTTAACACTGAAAAGAGAATTTTCAAATGAGGGTTAGTAGCTGACCTGTTTACCTCCAGTTCTGTTCTGCTTGGGTTTTCATTTCCTGGGGTTTTCTTCTTATCCTGACATGTTTAATATAGAAGGAGTGAAAGGGAAGAAGTGTAGAGGGCATTTTCCCTTTAAACACTTGAAAAATCTCTTTTTCATTATTGAGAGCAGAGTTGGGAGAGGCGCGCCTTCAAAAGATTCTGTTAGTAACACAGTGGAAGAATTTAAGAGCAATGTGTGCAAAGAAGAGATAAATGAGTATTTTTAACATGTGTTTAAATGTTTCTAATCATTTATAATCTTCTAGGCACTAGTACAACCTTATCTTCCTTGCTCTCTTGTGCTACCAGAATTTGGTTCTTTTCACATAGAATCCCTTTTCCTGATCCCTGATCCACAATAAAAGGACACCAAGGACAGCAAGGACATTTAGAGATGGTTTCAATCTGTGGTCATTGTCAACTTGCTGGATGCATTTATACCTCACTAACGCCCTATAACTTGGGAACTAATTTCTTTTCACCATTACTATTTTATGAATAAACTGAGGCTAGGCTTATTCTCTGTAAGTAGTATAGTAGAGCTAAGAATTTAGACAGATTGTTTTCAGTGTGGGTGCTCAAAACCATATGCTTAATGAATGGAGCCTAAGAAATATTTTTTTCATATAAGTATATATACTAGAACTTTTCTTTTATAGTGGAAAATTTTAATAAGAACTTTATATGCCCTCTTTCACATGAAATATTCAAAGGACACCTTCTACATGCCGAGATCTTTAATGGTTATGTAAGTGAATAAAATAAACTGTCTACTTGTTCAAACAAATTTGCAGAATGAAACACACTTACACATACCTACCTACCTACATAAAATATAACATTTACAACAGACCTATGAATTAGATTGGAGAAGGGAATGGCACCCCACTCCAGTACTCTTGCCTGGCAAATCCCATGGATGGAGGAGCCTGGTAGGCTGCAGTCCATGGGGTCGCTAAGAGTCGGACACCACTGAGCGACTTCACTTTCACTTTTCACTTTCGTGCATTGGAGAAGGAAATGGCAACCCACTCCAGTATTCTTGCCTGGAAATTCCCAGGGACAGAGGAGCCTAGTGGGCTGCTGTCTATGGGTTCGCACAGAGTTGGACACAATTGAAGCGACTTAGCAGCAGCAGCAGCATGAATTAGATAGTAAAATTACCCACATATTTTTACAGAAGAGAAAATTATAGAGATGAAAACACAAAGCATAGTCTATAGAATTGTGAATAAATGAGCCTTCAGATAATTTCAGGGGCCTCATGCTGTGCGTTTTCATTCTTAACTGNACAAGTTATTTGCTTCCAAAATACTAAAATTCATGTTGTGTATGAACAAAAGGAAATGACGTTGTCCTGGAAATTTAGACCTTCCTTCAATGTTGATCAATCTCTATCTCAAATCCTCTCTGTCTCTAAGTCAAAAATAGACAACATAATATTTTAAATTCTCATATATACATAATTCACATTAAATGATTAAGAAACACAGCATTTACTTAAGAAAAACCTGATTTTGACTCATTTGAATGGATCAAAGCATGTGGCTGATGAAGGCATTAGATAATAAGTCTTTTAAAGCATCATTTTTTTTAACATTAAAAAAAAATCACAAGACTCTTTAAAGCTTATAAAAAAATAAAACAGATGGCTTTAGGTTGTTGGACATACATTCTGGTTGTTCTAGAAATGTTAGGAAATTGATTTATCTACCAGAATTAGGTCATTAGTAAAAGACTACAAACTTAGGGGAGGTCACAGAAGAACTACTTATAAAGAAGGAGACAGTGTAGGAAAGATCTGTGTAGTTGCTGCTGAGAATTAATTTTAAGTGACTTGAGGGGGAAAAAAGAAGAGTATCAGCTAAAAAGCCAGAGGTGAAACTGACTGAATTCAGCAGCTCAAGCTGTATGGTCAGAAACAATTTTCTGTGTTGTCAGGAATCCTTTTCTTTCTCCATCTCCATCTCTGTNAAGTGACTTGAGTGGGAAAAAAGAAGAGTATCAGCTAAAAAGCCAGAGGTGAAACTGACTGAATTCAGCAGCTCAAGCTGTATGGTCAGAAATAATTTTCTGTGTTGTCAGGAATCCTTTTCTTTCTCCATCTCCATCTCTGTATCTGATAGTCTCTCTTATTTTTACACTTGGATTCATCATCTCCTACTGCAGGCAAGTTGATCATTCAGGAAGACATGAGCCTCTCAAGAATCTCTTACTTGACATTTTTTCAGCTTTGGTTTGGGGCCACAGGAATGAGACAGTCTTTCTCAATAAGGCTGGTAAAATACACATAGGAAAAAAAAAAATTCCTGGGGGTAAATATGGTCTATTTAGACGTTTTGGCCAAATGACAGGGACTTCCAAGAAGATCATTACCACTGATGACAGACAAAATCCTGGTTACTGTGATCAAAATCCCAAATGAAATTCACAGCTTAAGAAGACGTCCTCAGAGTGTCAATGAGAAATTAATCAGCCAATTTAAGAAAGAAATGGAGAAATTTATTTGAGCCAAATTGAAGATTATAACCAGGGACTAGCATCTCAGAAAGCTCTAAGAACTGGTCTGCCCCTTAGAAGTCAAGGCAAGGTTTGAGACAGAAGGCTTTACATTAAATGATGTGTTAGTGACAGTTTATACAATCCAGATATAAGTGCCATTGTGGCTCCTCACAAGATGAAGAATAATGGTATCTTTTAAGGAGTTGTCTTGCTGGTGCTAGGAGAATGTTGTTCTTTAAGACTGAGCAGGTATTTCTGCTGATGGCGGACGTTTGGTCAATGCATAATGCAGACACACGGTGTTCAGTACAGGGAAGAGAGGAGGCCAAAGGGCATAGAAAATTTTTCTTTACATTTTTCTTGTCTGGTCATAAAGTGAGGATTTTATTTTATGATAGTTTCAGTTATTGTTGTTGTTTTTAATGAGGCATAGATGACATTCTTGAGAAGAAGCAACCAATACATGCAGAAAATCTAGTGTAGGACTTCAGGGCATTGAAAGATACCAAAGGCATTTGTTGGAAAGAATTTGCTTTTGAATGGCTGCATGACGGAGCGCTCTCCTATTAGGGTGACTGGATACTTACCTGAGCAAGAAGGGAGATGTCACTGTGTTGAATACCAAGCTACTGAGACTGTGATATTGTTGTTCAATACTCAGGGAGTACTGTTGTTCGGTTGCTCAGTCATGTTGACCCTTTGTGACCCCACGGATTGCAGCATGCCAGGTTTCCCTGTCCTTCACTGTCTCCGAGTTTGCTCAGACTCATGTGTACCCAGATAAATGCAACATGTTGCAAATATTCTCTCCCTGTTTTTTTGTTTACTTTATGTTACCCTAATCAAACATTATTTTCATTATATTAAACCTGTGAATTCTTTTTTCTTTATGTCTTATAGTTTTATCTTACTAATTAAGATTTTCTCAACCATCACCTCTGGGGATTGGTATGAACTAGATGTCTTGAAATTCCTCAGTGATATAACTCTTAGGGAAACATTAGAGAAAAAAACAAACTTCAGTATTTTCAGTACAAAGCTGATTTAACCAAGCTGATAAATGGCCCAGAGCCCACTTTTGTTTTCTGTATCCCAAATCCCAAGGCTTGTCTTTCCTCAAATGTGGGTTTCTGATATTGAAATTTTGATATTATGTGAATATTAATTTTGAGCATCACCACATAGTCCCTGAGTTGGTGACTAAAAAAAAAAGGGCATGTGATATTTGCTAAGTCTCTTCTCCTGAATTTCAGCATTTTTCTGTGCAAAATGAATGACGCAGTGCTTCCTAGAACACTTTTGCTCTGTGTTGTGTGGTTTTATGCGTGAATGCATGAGTGAATCCATGATTGCTATACTCACTTTGAAATATGCATTTAGTTTCAGACTTTGTTAAGTGTAGTTCTTTTTTTTTTTTTTCAGATTCAGGTGCAATTACTACTGTATAAAAACAAAAGCTTTGTACATTTAGGTAATTTTTTTTTCTTTTAATATTTTCACCATTCAAAGGCTTCTTAGAGTTATTTTCCAGTATGTTTTAGGATGAAAATTCCATTTTGTGTCTGAAAATTACTTCTTTTTCATTAGCAACATGGGAGATATTTAAAATTACACCACTGGAAAATCTAGATTTAATTTGAAATACTAAAGGAGATCAGTCCTGAGTGCTCATTGGAAGGACTGATGCTGAAGCTGAAACTCCAATATTTTGGCCACCTGCTAGAAGAGTTGACTCATTGGAAAAAAACCCTGATGCTGTGAGGGATTGGGGGCAGGAAGAGAAGGGGATGACAGAGGATGAGATGGCAGAGTGGCATCACTGACTCAATGGACATGAATTTGGGTGGACTCCGGGAGTTGGTGATGGACAGGGAGGCCTGGCGTGCTGCAATTCATGGGGTTGCAAAGAGTCAGACACGACTGAGTGACTGAACTGAACTGAACTGAATTGATGTATTTATAGTATTCACTGAATTTATCAAGTCTGAAAAATATTTTGATAAAAAAGTCTAGAATTAAAAAAGCTTAAATTTCTCCTTAGAAGGAAGTAAGTCAAAGATACACCCTTTGCAGAAGATTAAGACATTCAGTGATGTAGTGGAAACAGCATTTCCTAATGATTAAATGTATAAACACAGGAGCCAAAATGTCAGAATTAGACATCTGGCCAAATCCACTTACCAGTTATGTAAATTTGAAAAGTTGCTTAATCACTCTCTGCTTCGATTCCCCATCTGCACAATGGGAACACTACTAGTTTCTCCCATGTGGCCTTTATGAAGATTGCTATATCAGTTCAGTTCAGTCACTCAGTGGTGTCCAGCTCTTTGTGACTGCATGAATTGCAGCACGTCAGGCCTCCCTGTCCATCACCAACTACCGGACTTCACTCAAACTCATGTCCATCAAATCAGTGATACCATCCAGCCATCTCATCCTCTTGTCATCCCCTTCTCCTGCCCCCAATCTCTCCCAGCATCAGAGTCTTTTCCAATGAGTCAGCTCTTTGCATGAGGTGGCCAAAGTACTGGAGTTTCAGCTTTAGCATTGGCCTTTCCAAAAAACACCCAGGACTGATCTCCTTTAGAATGGACTGTTTGTATCTCCTTGCAGTCCAAGGGGCTCTCAAGATTCTTCTCCAACACCACAATTCAAAAGCACCAATTCTTCGAGGCTCAGCTTTCTTCACAGTCCAACTCTCACATCCATATATGACCACTGGAAAAACCATAGCCTTGACTAGACAGACCTTTGTTGGCAAAGTAATGTCTCTGCTTTTCAATATGCTATCTAGGTTGGTCATAACTTTCCTTCCAAGGAGTAAGCGTCTTTTAATTTCATGGCTGCAGTCACCATCTGCAGTGAGCCCCCTAATATAAAGTCTGACACTGTTTCCACTGTTTCCCATCTATTTCCCATGAAATGATGGGACCGAATGCCATGATCTTCATTTTCTGAATGTTGAGCTTCAAGCCAACTTTTTCACTCTCCACTTTAACTTTCATCAAGAGGATTTTTTGTTCCTCCTCATTTTCTGGCATAAGGGTGGTGCCATCTGCATATCTGAGGTTACTGATATTTCTCCTGGCAATCTTGATTCCAGCTTGTGCTTCTTCCAGCCAGCGTTTCTCATGGTGTATCTGCATAGAAGTTAAATAAGCAGGGTGACAATATACAGCCTTTACGTACTCCTTTTCCTATTTGGAAACAGTCTGTTGTTTCATGTCCAGTTTTCACTGTTGCTTCCTGACTTGCATATAAGTTTCTCAAGAGGCAGGTCAAGTGGTCTGATATTCCCATCCCTTCCAGAATTTTTCACAGTTTATTGTGATCCACATGATCAAAGGTTTTGGCATAGTCAATGAAGCAGAAATAGATGTTTTTCTGAAACTCTCTTGCTTTTCAGTTATCCAGCAGATGTTGGCAATTTGATCTCTGGTTCCTCTGCCTTTTCTAAAACCAGCTTGAACATCTGGAAATTCACGATTTATGTTTTGCTGAAGCCTTGCTTGGAGGATTTTAAGCATTACTTTACTAGCGTGTGAGATGAGTGCAGTTGTGCGGTATTCTGATAATTCTTTGGCATTGCGTTTCTTTAGGATTGGGATGAAAACTGACCTTTTCTAGTCCTGTGGCCACTGCTGAGTTTTCCAAATGTGCTGGCATATTGTCGTTTGTTATGTGTGTGTGTGTGCTCACGTGTTCAGTCGTGTCCAGCTCTTTGTGATCCCATGGACTGTAACCCGCCAGGCTCCTCTGTCCATGGCATTTTTCAGGCAAGAATATTGGAGTAGGATGCCATTTCCTACTCCAGGGATCTTCCGGATCCAGGGTTCTCTCTTGCATCTCTTGTGTAAGTAGGCAGATTGTTTACCACTGTGCCACCTGGGAAGTCAACATGTATTACCTAATATATCAAAATATATATTGCAATGTATTAAATATAATACATTATTTTAAAGTACTCAGTGCCTGGCTTATGGTAGGATAATCACTATGTATCATAATTCATTACATTAGAGACATCATTGTAAGTCAAGCAACTCTTTAATATAAAATTGAGAAATTTAAAATACTACAAATTAACTACAACATGCCATTGATTATTAGATACACATGACTTTAACATAAAATATGCATTTCAGACTCAAATAAATATGTAGACATTTGTGACATACATAAAATTTGTTTTCTCTGGAGGAAACATATATAATGACATTTATAATTCACAAAACAATATATTCATCAAGAATGTGGGACTTTCCTGGTGGTCCAGTGGCTAAGAATCTGTACTTTTCCTTCAGGGGACTCCAGTTCTAGCCTTGGTCAGGGAGCTAAGATTTCACATGCCACACCACCAAAAAAAAAAGAAAAAATAATTCGATGAACAGGATGTATATTAACTTCATTCACTTTTAGTTTCTTTCAATAAGTTAATCAATAATTACTGAATAACTGGTAGTAATTTTTTTCTTAACTTAAATGATTAAATATAGCAATGAACTGATCTCATAACTCTATTCCTATGTAGGCAGAACACCTAATTTGTAGGACTCTCTTGATCTAAACAGACCTTTCTATTTCTTCTCTATCCTGTGGTATGAAGATAACCAGTCTGCTGGATAAGGACAAACAAATTCGTTTTCTCCATAAAACCCTTTATTGTCACTTCTGTTTTATAGTTGCCAATCTCAAAGAAGCTATAGGATCTGGCCAATTGTAATTTTTACCATATGGCTTTTGTCCATCTCCACATATGGTTGGTACCCTATATATCATTTTAATTTTCACAATAATTTCTTCTTAACTCTGAATTGTAAGTTTTTATTCATGAACAAACATGAACTCTAAATATTTCTCAGAATATCTATGATGACATAGGATAAATTTTCATGATTTTATAATTCCCCCAAATTCAACTTTTTTTCTTTGAAGTTTAATAGAAATTAGTATCTATCTCTTGAATAATTTTGAGTAGTTGGTTACTTGTTACCAATGATTATTTCACCATTATTCTGGCTATCACAGATAATACAGAAATACAAAAGTTATCCTCAACATCCTTAAATCTAATCAGTAAGTCAAGAGTTACATGTATATCGAAAAGTAGATACTGTGGAATGATAATGCTAGGATTATCAGATAGAGAAAGAGAGACAAGGAGAAAGAGGGAAAGGGAGAGAGGACTCCATGTGTTAAAGAGAAAAAATGAAAGTGCTTCATGGGAAGATGGGATCCAGTCTGGATTTTGAGAAGTGGACATGTGTGTTATGATCAGAAAGGATAAAGAGGCAACCTTGGTGGGAAGAAAATGTATAAAATACAAAACCAAAACAAAACTGTGATGTACTGATGGCAAATCAAGATGATAGGTCTCATTAGTATAAATACAAATAGAAGGATGTGAGAAATGCATGTATATTAATAGACAACAGAGTTTCAGAGAGATTTCACTGCAGTCGTTTTCAAACTAATGTGAAAAAAGGAACCATATAAAAGCAGCAGAAAATGCATATTTATGCTGCTATTTAAACTCTAAGTTCATGCTGACATCTGTATTAATCACAGTACCCTTTTTCATTCAAAACATATGGGGTCTCAAACTCCTTTGCACCCAGAGTCCTAAGCATTGTTTAGCTGCTGAGTCATATCCAACTCTCTGTGAACCATGGGCTGTAGCTTGCCAGGCTCCTCTGTTCATGTGATTTCCCATGCAAGAATACTGGAGTGGATTGCCATTTCCTTCTCTAGGGGATCTTTCCAACCCAGAATTCAAACTCATAACTCCTAAAGGTACATTGGTCATGGATCAGAAGAGCTAAATTCAAGTCTTCACATCACCACTACTTGTGCCACCTTTGGCAAGTCACAGCCTCCATAAACTGCATCCTTCTCATTGGTATCTTAGGAATAGTGATTTGGTAGGCTACATCGAAAACGTGTTCTTAGCATCAGATAAGCTAATACATATGGGATTAGCTTGTCAATATAAAAAAAGCCATATAAATGTAAATAAACATCCCTTTCTCTTGTATTTTCTTTACAATATAGAATTATTACATCTTGCAACTTAATTTCCATGTCTAGTTAAGTTTGGCAAGCACGTTTTCTTTCTGCTTTGAACTATGTGTGCTCACTTGCCAAGTAAAGCAGCACTCAGATACCAATTTTAAAATACTTGTTCTTAATATTTTTCACTCCTTCAGAAGAAGTTGTTATTTATGTACTGGCAACCTGTCTTAGTGCATTTGGATTTACATGCATGGTTTATTTATTTTTTCCTCCTGTAGAAGCCTATCTTCATGTTGCCTTTTCTGATCATATATCACAATTAAAAAAACTTTCCCAGGATAAAGTTGCTAATTTTATACCTGCAAGTAATGAACTGATATTTGTTAAGATATGAAAGTGCTAATAATTATGAAAGTCTACTTTACTTTTTTTCTCAAGCATAATTTACACAATGCATTAGAAATAAAATGTGAAAAATTAGAGGTCACTTAATACAGAGGGAGAAATTCTAGATGCAGAAACTAAAAATTATTCAGTTGTTTTTTTCTTAGTTTCCTTTTGAAACAAACTGTGCTATTATTTTCTGGTCAGTCTTTGGATGTGTGAAACATCATTTTCAGTTGTCTTCTTTATTCCAGTCACTCAATCGTGTATTTTATTTTAGGGATAATGTTTTATAACTAACTATTGCTGTGTAAAACAGAAAATGTCCTAGTATATGTATCACTCACAGAAAAAAGACAAACCAAACTTCTGATAAGATGTACACAATTTAAATGCAGATAGAAGATAAAGGTCAAAAGAGGCATGTAACTGTAATCTACTCATAAATCTTGAACAGTAATTGAAATTATGGGCTTCCTTGTTAGCTCAGTGGTAAAGAATCCACCTGCCCATGTAGGACATGTGGGTTCAATCCCTGCGTCAGGAAGATCTCATGGAGAAGTAAATGGCAACCCATTCCAGTATCGCTGCTTGGGAAATGTCATGAAAAGAGGTGTATGGGAGGCTACAACCCATGGGATTGCAAAAGGCTTGGGCAAAACTTCGTGACTAAACAACAGCAATTGAAATTATGGAGGGGATGATTATACATCTCATGATAAGAACTCCTAATAAGCAGGAAATCTCAGTGCCAACTTTTATTTCCCATGAAGTTTCAAAGCATTATGAAGAAAATCTCCATGTAAAATATCCAAAATGCCAAAGGGGCCACAATCAGTGAAAATAAGATTAAATCATTTATTTAAAGTATACTTGAGGTTAAAGAGTACATGCTGGGCAGAGCAAACAAATGGAACCAGTCTTTAGCCACACACTATTAATAAGGCTTTCTTGAAATATTTTGATGAATGAAAAATTTTCCATTGTATTTTGCAAAATTTACTTTTAAACTGCTTCCCTATGTTGGTTCAGGCATGTCAATGTACTCATTCAAGTACATAATTACTTTTTCATTTTTACAATGAGTGTGAATCTGGTTGAAAGTTAGCCCAGGTGGATAGTCACTTATCCACCCAATGTCAGCTTGGGTTTTATCTTCATTGAAGATGAAGGAAGAAACACCAAGCCATAGGTTTTTCATATTTGTTGAGCAAAATGAGCCATTGTTCCAGTGGAATAAAGTCAATTAAATTCCTCTTTGCATTTATTATTTACCGAAACCTTAAAAAATTAATTTTTTATTGGAATATGGTTGATTTGCAATGTTATTTTAGTTTCTACTTTTTAAATTTTATTTTTACTTTATTCTACTTTACAATACTGTACTGATTTTGCCATAAATTGACATGAATCAGCCACAGGTGTACACGAGCTCCCAATCCTGAAACCCCCTCCCGCCTTCCACCCCATATCATCTCTCTGGATCATCCCTATGCACTAGCCCTAAGCATTCTGTATCCTGTATCAAACATAGACTGATGCTTCATTTCTTACATGGTAGTATACAGTAAATGAATCTGTTTCATATATACTTACTCTTTTTTAGATTCTATTCTCATATAGGTCATTACGCAATATTGACTAGAGTTCCTGTGCTATATAGTAGTTTCTTATTAGTTATCTATTTTGTATACAGTTATGTATATATGTCAGTCCCATCTCCCAATCCTCTCCCCCCACCCTTACAAGCCCTGTGGAATCAAGATTGCTGGGAGAAATATCAAGAACCTCAGATATGCAGATGACACCACACTTATGGCAGAAAGTGAGGAGGAACTAAAAAGCCTCTTGATGAAAGTGAAAGAGGAGAGTGAAAAAGTTGGCTTAAAGCTCAACATTCAGAAAACAAAGATCATGGCCTCTAGTCCCATCACTTCATGGGAAATAGATGGGGAAACAGTGGAAACAGTGTCGGACTTTATTTTGGGGGGCTCCAAAATCATTGCAAATGGTGAATGCAGCCATGAAATTAAAAGACATTTACTCCTTGGAAGGAAAGTTATGACCAACCTAGACAGCATATTCAAAAGCAGAGGCATTACTTTGCCAACTAAAGTCTGTCTAGTCAAGGCTACGGTTTTTCCTGTGGTCATGTATGGATGTGAGAGTTGGATTGTGAAGAAGGCTGAGCACCAAAGAACTGATGCTTTTGAACTGTGGTGTTGGAGAAGACTCCTGAAATTCCCTTGGACTGCAAGGAGGTCCAACCAGTCCATTCTAAAAGAGATCAGCCCTGGGTCTTCTTTGGGAGGAATGATGCTAAAGCTGAAACTCCAGTACTTTGGCCACCTCATGTGAAGAGTTGACTCATTGGAAAAGACTCTGATGCTGGGAGGGATTGG
>SJYW01015547.1:96577-122359 GCA_006410735.1 Raphicerus campestris | reverse complement strand
TATCAAGAACCTCAGATATGCAGATGACACCACACTTATGGCAGAAAGTGAGGAGGAACTAAAAAGCCTCTTGATGAAAGTGAAAGAGGAGAGTGAAAAAGTTGGCTTAAAGCTCAACATTCAGAAAACAAAGATCATGGCCTCTAGTCCCATCACTTCATGGGAAATAGATGGGGAAACAGTGGAAACAGTGTCGGACTTTATTTTGGGGGGCTCCAAAATCATTGCAAATGGTGAATGCAGCCATGAAATTAAAAGACATTTACTCCTTGGAAGGAAAGTTATGACCAACCTAGACAGCATATTCAAAAGCAGAGGCATTACTTTGCCAACTAAAGTCTGTCTAGTCAAGGCTACGGTTTTTCCTGTGGTCATGTATGGATGTGAGAGTTGGATTGTGAAGAAGGCTGAGCACCAAAGAACTGATGCTTTTGAACTGTGGTGTTGGAGAAGACTCCTGAAATTCCCTTGGACTGCAAGGAGGTCCAACCAGTCCATTCTAAAAGAGATCAGCCCTGGGTCTTCTTTGGGAGGAATGATGCTAAAGCTGAAACTCCAGTACTTTGGCCACCTCATGTGAAGAGTTGACTCATTGGAAAAGACTCTGATGCTGGGAGGGATTGGAGGCAGGAGAAGGGGATGACAGAGGATGAGATGGCAGGATGGCATCACTGATTCAATAGACATGAGTTTGAGTGAACTCCCGGAGTTGGTGATGGACAGGGAGACCTGGTGTGCTGCAATTCATGCAGTCACAAAGAGTTGGATGCCACTGAGTGACTGAATTGAACTGAACTGAACCAGCCCTTTCCCCGTTGGTAACCATAAGTTTGTTTTCTAAATCTGTAACTCTATTTCTGTTTGTCAATAGGCTCATTTGTATAACCTTTTTTTCAGATTCCACATGTAAGTGATACCATATGATATTTGTTTTGCTTTTTCTGACTTAATTCACTCAGAATAACAATCTCTAGGTCCATCCATGCTGCTGCAAATGACATCCTTTCATTCTTTTTTATGGCTGAGTAATATTCCATTGTATATATGTACAATATCTTCTTTATCCATTTCTCCTTAATGGTTTTCTTTGGATATATGCCCAGGAGTAGTAACGCTGGATCATATAGTAGCTCTGTTTTTAGCTTTTTAAGCACTCTTCACACTGTCCTCCATATTGGCTGTCCAATTTGCATTCCTACCAAAGTGTAGGAGAATTCCCCTTTCTCCAAATCCTCTGTAGCGTTTATTGTTTTTAGATTTTTTGATGATGACCTTTCTAACCAAGGACTTCCCTGGTGGCTCAGACAGTAAAGAATCCACCTGAAATGCATGAAACCCTGAGTTTGATCCCTGGGTTGAGATGATCTCCTGGATGAGGGCATGGAAACTCACTCCAGTATTCTTGCCTTGGGAACCCTATGGACAGAGAAACCTGGCTTGCTACAATCCATGGAGTCACAAAGAGTCAGACACAACCGAGCTACTAAGCATAACACAGAGCATTCTAACCAGAGCCCCCGATCCTGGGAAAAATTGAAGGCCGAAGAAGAGGGCAACAAAGGATGAGATGGATCAATAGCATTGCCAATTCAATGGACATGAACTTGGACAAATTTGGGGAGATGGTGAGCAACAGGGAAGCCTGGCGTGCTTCAGTCCATGGGGTCACAAAGAATCAGACACAATTTGGTGACTGAACAGCAACCACATTCTAGTCAATGTGAGGTGATACCTCATTGTAGTTTTGATTTGCATTTCTCTAATAGGAAATCCAACCAGTCCATTCTAAAGGAGATCAGTCCTGGGTGTTCACTGGAAGGACTGATGCTAAAGCTGAAACTCCAGTACTTTGGCCAGCGCATGCGAAGAGCTGACTCATTGGAAAAGACCTTGATGGTGGGAGGGATTGGGGGCAGGAGGAAAAGGGGACGAAAGAGGATGAGATGGCTGGATGGCATCACTGACTCAATAGATATGAGTTTGAGTAGATTCTGGGAGTTGGTGATGGACAGGGAGGTCTGGCGTGCAGAGATTCATGGGGTCGCAAAGAGTCAGACACGAATGAGCGACTGAACTGAACTGAACTGAATAATGTTGAACATCTTTGCATGTGCCTCTTGGGCTATCTATTTTATTTATCTTCTTTGGAGAAATGTCTATTTAGATCTTCCACCCATTTTTTGATTGGGTTCTTTGTTTTCTTGAAATTGAGCTGCAGGAGCTGTTTGTATATTTTGCAGATTAATCCCTTATTGGTTGCTTCATTTGCAAATATTTTCTCCCATTCTGTGAGTTGTCTATTTTCCTGATGGCTTCCTTTGTTGTGCAAAAACTTTTAAGTTTAATTAGGTCCCGTCTGTTTACTTTGTTTTTATTTACCCAACACTTGTATTCTGTGACACTATTTAGTCTGTTCTCTTGAGAAGGAAACCTGGATTTCAAAATTCATACCTGTAAGAAATGGGACACGGGGCACTTTTGCATATGTTTGGACAGTCTCTATGGAGACGTACCTTTGACAGCTTCTTTGAACCTAATGATGATTCCACTTATTCTTAGTCTTATTCCAGAATTAAAATCAGTCTTCAGAGGCTTAAATGCCTTAATGCTACTGTATCTTGAGCCTGCTCAAAAGGTGGTTTCAAACTGAGAGTTTTATCTAGAGATTTGAAGATGTCTAAACATTATAATGTTTTCTAACTTATGAAATGAAGCATTTGATTCACATTTAGAGTCGGATACTTAGTTTGGATCAAATATCTAGTTTTCTTCCTCCCTCCCTTTCTTTCTTTCTCCCTTTCTTCGTCTCGCCCTTTCCTCTTTCCTTTTCTTTCCCTTCCTCCCTCCCTCTCCCTCTCTTTGTCTTTCTTTCTTTTAAAAATGTCAGCCTATATCGGGTAACTCAACAGAGGGCGGTGAAGAGGAAGGAACATAAACTCTGGAATTGGGCTGTTTATGTTTTGTTTGTAGCTTCTCACATCTTAGATACGTGTCTTTGGATAAGTGACTTCATTTCTCTGTGCCTTTCTTTTCTATCTGTAAAACGATTATATTAATAGTAATGATTTTCTGGTTATGGTTTGGATTCAGTGTGCTTTATTTGCTGGGCACCTGGCACATATAGAAAAGCTTATTTATATTTTTACAGTTGTAGCAGTAATGGTGATAGTGGCCATGTTTCTGTGTAAGGCTCAGTATTAGAAAGATAACAATAACTTTTTATTTTCTCAAGAGTGTTAGTTTCCGATGATGTCAGCTGTGTTATTATCTGTAATTTTTCCCTGTGCTTCTGTAATCCTATGTGTGTATGTAGATATATGTAGATGAGAGAAATAAAAAGATAGAAGGAGGTGGGGAGAAAAAGATAAACCATTATTGTTAAGTAAGTGCAGAGAGACATTATCTGTTACTCATCTTTATGTCTCTTAGCACCAGTAAGAGTGGCTGAACAGAGTAGGTTTTCAGCAAATAATTGTCAAAGAAATATATATATGCTGTTATCTCCTTTACACTGTGTGTATGTATTTATTTCTGCATGCCACTGCTTCGTGTCCTAGGAAGAGAATGCTCAACTACATTACTACATTTTTACTTATCTCTCAGGTAACAGTGAGAACCTGGCCAAATGAATGATTCTGGGAAATAACAATCTCACCATTAAATAATGACTCCTAGTAGAGTTAGTGTTATGTGCTCAGTCATGTCCAACTCTTTGAGACTCCATGAACTGACTGTGGCCCACCAGGCTCCTCTGTCCACGGGATTCTCCAGGCAGGAATGCTGGAGTGCTATTCCATGCTCTAGGGGATCGTCTCGACCCAGGGATTGAACCTGGGTCTCCTGCATTATAGACCAATTCTGTACTGTCTGAATGATAGAGAAGCCTAGTAGGTTTAATTTATGAGATTCGGAAGCAGTTCTAAGAGTGAATTTTATTTTCTAGATCCTCCCTATGGTGGTTGCTGTATAGTAGTTAGAGCAGCGTGTTTGTGTCTAAGATAAATATTTTAAACTCATAGATTAATATGAAAATTGTGGTCTCATTTAATTAAATGTCTTGTCTCATTTGTGTCTCGTTACTAAACTGTGATGTCACATTCCTCATTTTAACCTGGAGTTGCTTTTTTTTTTTTTTAAATCAGAAATTAGTGTAAGGCGATCAGTGCTTCTCATTCTTTATCTGTCAAAGTATAGACAACTACTGACTATATTTAAAAACAAACAAATAAACAAAGATCACCAAGAAAATTTCCTTGTCTCTCTCAAGTCTCAGGATACTTAACATCCTTGCTTCTTGCATTCTCTAGATAGAGGCCATTTTTTATAGTCTTTTGAGGATATCTGACCTAAACAGTTTGGTGCTCTCTTTCACTAGGGACAGGATTAAAAATTGGTCTGCTGATGGCTAGGTTTCCTCCGTACAAGGGTAAACAATACTTCCATTTGCCGGTAGGAGAGAAGCATAATTGTGCTCACAGCTGTGTGGACTGGTGGGACCACTGCTGCCACAATCTGGCTGTCTGTTTCCATTCCGAGAGTTCTCTGCTACGGAAATGAAGCTTTCTTGTCTCTAGTGCTCGAGCTCATGCTGACTTGACTCATTAACTGAATCCAGCTGTTCTTCCCCTAGCAGCAGACAATTTCACATCTGCAGGGCCATTTGGAGCTCAGATGTGAGTGGCAAAGATCACTGCTTGACGATGTTTTGAAATTTCAGGTTATAGTTAGAAATGAGTCAATTTAAAATGAAAAGTTTTGATTACCTTATATTCTGACTANCTTTTTTTTTTTTTTTTAATCAGAAATTAGTGTAAGGCGATCAGTGCTTCTCATTCTACATCTGTCAAAGTATAGACAACTACTGACTATATTTAAAAACAAACAAATAAAGATCATCAAGAAAATTTCCTTGTCTCTCTCAAGTCTCAGGATACTTAACATCCTTGCTTCTTGCATTCTCTAGATAGAGGCCATTTTTTATAGTCTTTTGAGGATATCTCACCTAAACAGTTTGGTGCTCTCTTTCACTAGGGACAGGATTAAAAATTGGTCTGCTGATGGCTAGGTTTCCTCCGTACAAGGGTAAACAATACTTCCATTTGCCGGTAGGAGAGAAGCATAATTGTGCTCACAGCTGTGTGGACTGGTGGGACCACTGCTGCCACAATCTGGCTGTCTGTTTCCATTCCGAGAGTTCTCTGCTACGGAAATGAAGCTTTCTTGTCTCTAGTGCTCGAGCTCATGCTGACTTGACTCATTAACTGAATCCAGCTGTTCTTCCCCTAGCAGCAGACAATTTCACATCTGCAGGGCCATTTGGAGCTCAGATGTGAGTGGCAAAGATCACTGCTTGACGATGTTTTGAAATTTCAGGTTATAGTTAGAAATGAGTCAATTTAAAATGAAAAGTTTTGATTACCTTATATTCTGACTACATGTTGACTTTCAACAAAGATTTCTTTTCGGGGTTTAAAAACTAAACTCTCCAATTTGAAATCTGCATGAAAAGAGACAGAGATTGCACACATATACAAACAACAAAAAACTGAAAATAAACTAAGTTCTTTGATTAACTGTGAACGAAAAAAGAATCTAGAATTTTTACTAATGAGCTGCATGACTCCAGCATGTCAGCTAACATTTTTTTTTCCCTACATTTATAAAGCAAGGTAGCATTAGAGGATCTGCAATGATATTTTTCCTATTTTTATAATATTATGCTTCATGTTAAATAGGGAATAAAGTATCAAAATATCACAATTCTATGAGAAATGAAGTTTCCCTAGAAAACAGAATTGATCATAAATAGGAAAGATTGTTCTGCAGATTCTAGAAAAACATTTGTACAAAAGTGACAAATGACAGTGATCAGTCAATAAACGGCAAGTGAAGCATGAGAGCAATGGCAACAAAATATAACGTTTGAAATCTAGCATTTTAGAAAATAAAAATGAACTGAAAAACTAGTGAGCTAAGGAAGAAGGAAGCGGTTGAGGTTGAAAACCAAAATTCTGCCTGGTTCTTATTGGCCTCTAAATGAGTGATATCATTGTTACTTTTTAAAGAGGAAACCAGAAGAGCCAACATACTTGTACTTTCGTCACTAGTGGATACTTTTTCTCAAGCTAACAGCTTCTTCTTTGGAACCATTTCCTTCATCAACATATTATTTAGTTGACAGAAAAACATTAAGATCTTCTACTAAAAATGATTGTTTTAAAGATAATTGGTTTCAGTGTCATTCTCCCAAATCATCCCACCCTCTCCACTGAAACATGTATACTATCATATAAGAAATGAAGCGCCAGTCTATGTTCAATGCAGAATACAGGATGCTTGGGGCTAGTGTAAGGGATGATCTGGGGAGGTGGGGTGGGGAGGGAGCTGGGAGGGGGCTTCGGCATGGGGAGATCGTGTACACCTGTGGATGATTCATGTCAATGTATGGCAAAACCAATACAGTACTGTAAAATAGAATAAAGTATTAAAAGGAAAAATAAAATAAAATAAAATAAAATAAAATAAAGATAATTGGTATTTCTGAGGTGGGGAGAAAGGTGGTGCTCTATTTGATTTCTGTAGACATAGCTAATTTAGGCACTTTTAATTTAAATTTTTATTTTTTCCTTCCTCTCTCCCCTTCTTTGTGTATTTTTATCTGAATTTACAAGTGACTTGATGTGGCTTCAAAACCAAATTATCACAGTAGTCTGCCAACTAGTTGTCAGCTTGGAACATTGCATTCACTGAAAATATTTTCTTCATAATTGAGCAGATTAGACCATTTAATGTTTCTCCTAAAATTCTTTGATGGTATTACATATTCTCACACCTTCCACAAATTTATTTTAAAGTCAGCCTGGGAATCAAGGCTTTACTCCTGCTGTCCTTGGTTTACATCACATGCAGACACAGTTTTACTATAAATAGAGTGAACATTAATTGTCCCCTCCACTACAGTCAAATATTCTAATCACTGTCACTTTAAAGTATCTGCAATTTTCTAGCTGATGCACTTTATTTCACATTATTCATTATAACTAGATTTCTCAACTTCCTTCTCTTCAATTATATCAATTTTTTCCCTAGGGAATAAGGCTTTTTCAAATCTCATAAAATCCTAAGGAAGGCTTGATTGCCATGGACACCCAATAGAACCTCTTTTCTCTCATTTGACACTCAGAAGTAACATCTTCCCATCATTTTTTATATATGTATATTGATGAATTGTAACTACCAAGAAATTTATTTTCAAAGCTTACAGATTGCTGTGTTGTAAAAATTCTGACTATGGGTGATTTCAAGCTCTTGATAGGAGTTTACTGAATGGGTAATAGAAAAATGATGTTCACAGTCAGCTCTCATTCACTAATACCAACTGACTGCAGAATATAGGGCCTGCTACCTCAAAATGATAATTATAAGAACCCTGAGTATAAATGATATTTCAAAATTCACGACTCTTTCATATCTTCTTAATAATACTCTGACTGTTTGACACCTACTCCATGGGAAATAGATGGAGAAACAGTGGGAACAGTGTCAGACTTTATTTTGGGGGGCTCCAAAATCACTGCAGACGGTGATTGCAGCCATGAAATTAAAAGACGCTCACCCCTTGGAAAAGTTATGAACAACCTAGATAGCATATTCAAAAGCAGAGACATTACTTTACCGACTAAGGTCCATCTAGTCAAGGCTATGGTTTTTCCAGTAGTCATGTATGGTTGTGAGAGTTGGACTGTGAGGAAGGCTGAGCGTCAAATAATTGATGCTTTTGAACTGTGGTGTTGGAGAAGACTCTTGAGAGTCCTTTGGACTGCAAGGAGATCCAACCAGTCTATTCTGAAGGAGATCAACCCTGGGATTTCTTTGGAAGGAATGATGCTAAAACTGAAATGCCAGTACTTTTGCCACCTCATGTGAAGAGTTGACTCATTGGAAAAACTCTGATGCTGGGAGGGATTGGAGGCAGAAGAAGAAGGGGACAACAGAGGATGAGATGGCTGGATGGCATCACTGACTCAATGGACGCGAGTCTGAATGAACTCTGGGAGTTGGTGATGGACAGGGAGGCCTGGCATGCTGCAGTTCATGGGGTCACAAAGAGTCGGACACGACTGAGTGATTGAAGTGAACTGATAGTGTGTAAAAATCTTATTAGAAATTTCTGTAATGTCTTCTTCTGATTTACTGGGATAGATGAGGATAAATGTGATCAAATGCCCCCTCCTTTAGATCTTGTAATTTGATCCTGCAGAAATGGAAGTTCTACTGAAGGAAGGTGGGACCCATTCCAGGGCTTGAGAGTTGGCTTTTGTCCAACACTTGGAAATGAATTGTCTGAGGAGACATGTGTACTGACACNCGACTGAGTGATTGAAGTGAACTGATAGTGTGTAAAAATCTTATTAGAAATTTCTGTAATGTCTTCTTCTGATTTACTGGGGTAGATGAGGATAAACGTGATCAAGTGCCCCCTCCTTTAGATCTTGTAATTTGATCCTGCAGAAATGGAAGTTCTACTGAAGGAAGGGGGACCCATCCCAGGGCTTGAGAGTTGGCTTTTGTCCAACACTTGGAAATGAATTGTCTGAGGAGACATGTGTACCGACAAAGCAAAACAATTTATTGGGAAGGGACACACCAGCAGCAGGGTAAGGGAACCCAGGAGAACTGCTCTGCCACATGTCTCAGGGTGTCAGAGTGTGTTATGGTAATGGGATTAGTTTCTGGATCTGGCCAGTCATCTTGCTTGGCTCATATTTGGTCTCACTCAGGGTCCTTTCTAGTGGCGCATGCATCTCTCAGCCAAGATGGAGTCCAGTGCAAAGGATTCTGGGAGGTTGGTAGGACATGTTGTATACCGGCATCTCCTCCCTCCCTTTGGCCCCTCCTGGACACTCCTGGTTTGTTTTTGGTGGCAGTACCATGTTCCTTATTGAGACTTACTGCTGTGAGGCAACTCATGCGAGTGATTATTCTCATGCCTGGCCAAGGCAGGTGGTTCCAGTCAGTGGTTCCCTAGTAGTTCTTTCTAGACATTTATTATCTCATAATTATTTATCCTCTCATAATCTATTTAAACAAATGACCATTTTGGCTGTACAGATGGGGAAACTGTGGGTCAATTGAGATGAGTAATTGCCTCTAATTTGAGATAGCAATTTGCCTCTGATGAAAGAAATAGTGACAGAACCAGGACTTGATTCCAGATGCTTTGACTTCAAGATGAGGAGAGCAACAACAGCCACCAAATATTTTCCAACATCTCCGCAGAAAATTCTGGACAAGGAAGCTGTTATCTTGAGACACTTAACTAATTTGATAATATGAATATATTTTTATTCTTCACTCTCAGAATTTTATATTGACTATCAAACCAAAAGTTCTCTATTTCTTCTCAATCCACAAACATCATATAGGGAAAAGAAAAATGTGTTTTCTTTTGTGGCATCTCACAACCATGACTACTATATTTAGATGATAGGACATGTTTCTTTGTTTTAGATCTGTTGTTTTATTTTAGAACTGACAGCTATCTTCCCCCCAAACAAAGAGTAAACAACCCAAAATAGGTAGAATAAAGCCTACGGACTTTCAGTTGGCAAAACCAATGCCACTAAGTGAACGTTTGAAAATAAGCAGAATGTGCCTTTGACTCAGTTTCTAAAATCTTCCTCTTCAACTGCTCTGAAGCACTTATTTCCTGTGGCTCCCCACTTCTCTTTACTCTCACCTCTGCATCTCATTCATTAGGCTTTAAATTGCCTTTGTCCAGCTCATTTCTTCCATATTCATTAGGACCTGGTTAACCTTCTCAGTTGCAAATGCATTTAAAGGTATTTGCATGTTAATGAAGGACTCATGAAAGTGGGGGAGTCATAAGTGAAAAGAATGATTTTATTTCTAGTGGGACTGGGAGGCTTAATTTAGATGCGTAAGATCTGTCCACTTAATGCTAATCAGCGTATTAGGGAGGAACAAGCATGCGCAGTTCTNTGTGGTATTTGGTGGTGGTAATATCAAATGGTCTCATACCTCCTTGATACACAAAGCTTTACAGTATGCAAGGCACTACTAGTATCTTTCAGGTCTGCCACTAATAGACTTTGTGACTGTGGGTCTCATTTGATTCATTCATACCATGAAACAGCTGAGCTTGATAAGACAGTAAATACCATGTTGTTGTTGTGTTAGTTGCTCAGTCGTGTCTGACTCTTTGTGACCGCATGGACTGTAGTCCACCAGGCTCATTTGTCCATGGGATTCTCCAGGCAAGAACACTGGAGTGGGTAGCCATTCCCTACTCCTGAGTATCTTCTCAATGCAGGGGTTGAAACCATTTTCCTATGTCTCCTGCAGTGGCTGGCAGATTTTTTTACCATCTGAGCCACCAGGGAAATCCTAATAAATCATAGTCTTATTGCCTATTTAAGAAACAAAGGCAATTAAGACAGAGAAAGAAAGCAAAGGAAATCTATTTATATTTTTTGTCCCTTATACATCCATTCAAAGTTTCAGTTTTTATGATCGTATATGAAGCTATTAGTCTCAAAATATTTTCCTAAAAACATACATATTTTTGTGATTTTATTGGGGTAGATAAAGAAAATTATGAGGACATTCATAGACAAAATGAAAAATTAGAATATAGTTGATCCTTGAATGACAGGGTTTGAATTACCTGGACCTAGTTATCCATGCNCCTAAAAACATACATATTTTTGTGATTTTATTGGGGTAGATAAAGAAAATTATGAGGACATTCATAGACAAAATGAAAAATTAGAATATAGTTGATCCTTGAATGACAGGGTTTGAATTACCTGGACCTAGTTATCCATGCTTTCTTTTTCAGTAAATAACCTACCACAGTACTTCAGGACCCAAATGATTGAATCTGTGGATGCAGAAGCAGGGGAATCTTTACTTTACTGAGGAATCACATCTACAAAAAGGAATTGCTGTTGTTTAGTTGCTAACTTGTATCCTGCTCTTTCAAGACCCTATGAACTGTAGCCTGGCAGGCTCCTCTGTCCATGGAATCTCCCAGGCAAGAATACTAGAGTGGATTGCCATTTCTTCTCCAGGGTATCTTCCCAACCCAGGGATTGAACCTGTGTCTCCTGCATTGCAGGCAGATCCCCTACAAAGGACGGAACTTATGAGTTATGCATGAGTTTCCAACTGCACAGAGGGTCAGCACCACAACCACCAACATTGTCCAAGGGTCAACTGTTTAATGTAAGGGACTTAGTTTTCCCTTATTTAAATTCAAATTGAGGATCACCTAGGCTGATTTAGACTGAAATAAAACTTGAAAAGGATTTAATGTTCATTCACAGTTCGGTCCATTTCCAGTCTCTATTTCTTTAAAAACTAGACAATGAAAAAAGTCATTAAAATTTCTTCAGCTGCAAGTAACTAGACTTCATCAGAGTTAATTTTCTGCAAAGACTTCCTTTCTCTGGCATCTAACATTTCTAATACAACTTGTGGGCATTTTAGTATAATCTGTTTTTAATAACCATCAATACAACATTAGGCAAATAAACTATTAAAAGTAGAAACCTTTCTTCTCATGCAGAATGTTTTTCCCCATTTTATTCATGTTACAGTCACTTCAGGAAAGCAAAAATAATATAAAACAAAACAAAAAGTTCTTGAATTCAATCTAGGCATACGCCTTCCAGAGTTCATTTGGCTCTCTGTTGTACTCTGAGAATTTATAGTTAGTTATTTGACTTGGATTTAATGTTTCAAGAGAACAGAGTATGTGAGATTTCCTTAATGATAAAATTTTTACAACTTGAATTTTACCTGAAAGGCCTTTTTGTCACTGAGTTCCACTGCTTCATTTCGCCACCACTACTCCTTCAGCTGGGAATGGCTGACAAGCAAGTATGGAAAAGAAAATGGCTGTCTAGCTCCATTTGTCTTGTGCTACCAGCTCATGGTTGCAATGCAGTGATAAATGAACACCAATAAATCTGCTGGACAAAGAAAACTGGCACATGGGTGTATTTTCTTTTCTTCAAATAATCAAGGGAGAGGAGTAAAAACAATAGTATTGACAACAACAACAACAACAAAACAGAAAAAGGTTCATATGCATTAGATGCTGATTCATACCAGGAAAACATACGTGCAAAACTCTTCTTCCCATGAAGTATATAGACCATCTCTGCCAATTAGTTNACCAATAAATCTGCTGGACAAAGAAAACTGGCACATGGGTGTATTTTCTTTTCTTCAAATAATCAAGGGAGAGGAGTAAAACAATAGTATTGACAACAACAACAACAACAAAACAGAAAAATGTTCATATGCATTAGATGCTAATTCATACCAGGAAAACATACGTGCAAAACTCTTCTTCCCATGAAGTATATAGATCATCTCTGCCAATTAGTTTTGCTGACTAAAAATGTTTCTTTACTATTGAAAATAGTGTTCAAATTTAATCCTCATAATCCTACACTCTAAAAGAAATTTGGGATTTGAGAAACATTGAGCTCTAAATAATACATCCTGATCACTAACAGTGTTCTTTGAAATGCCTTATTGTATCTTACCTGCTTGAATGAGAAGAGACTAAATAATAAAATTGTCATGTACATGAACAGATTCTACTGGAGTTATTTAATGCCATTACAAAAGAAAGGTCATATCACTGTTAAATTCTGATTCCAATCAGGAAGGTTCTCTTCTTGCCCAAAAGAATAGGATATATAACTTCTCCCATTGCATTCTAGCACTGAGGTTGAAAACATTGTTCATGGAGGCAAAATAGATGCAGGACCTAGAACTCAGGTTTCTGGAGAAGAGAATTAGATTCAGGAAAATAGAGGAAAAATATTTTCTTAAATGAATTATTGTCTACATTTTTACAGAAAATTATAGAATCAAACAAAGACTATGTGGAAATTGATCTATAACATACCAGTACTTCAAGTGAATTTAAAACTCTTAAACTCATAGTTAAAATGTGTAATATTTACATCAGAAGCCTACTTTGTATGAGTGATTGTGTAAGGTTTAAAATTTGTAAAGGTTTAGTTGTATTGACTAAAAATGATGCACAACATGAGAGCTGCAAGTTAAGTTTTATTTGGGGCAAAATGAGGACTGTATCCACGGAGCCAGCACCTCAGATAGCTCTGAGAAACTGCACCAAAGAAGTAGTGGGGTAAGGTCAATATATAAGATTGTGATGAAACGGAAGTTCAGTGCAATGAAGTGCTTACTTTACAAGAGGTATTCCGCTGGTCATGAGGAGCTGATGTCATCATGAAGTGTTTCAGTGCTTTTAGAGATATGCCAAGTGAATGCACTGGTCACAGCAAACACCCTCTTCCAACAACACAAGAGAAGACTCAATACATGGACATCATCAATGGTCAATACTGAAATAAGATTGATTATATTCTTTGCAGCCAAAGATGGAGAAGGTCTATACAAAAACAAGACCGGGAGCTGACTGTGGTTCAGATCATGAACTCCTTATTGCTAGATTCAGACTTAAATTGAAGAAAGTAAAGGAAAACCACTAGACCATTCAATTCAGTTCAATTCAGTTCAGTTCAGTTGATAAGTTGTGTCCGACTCTTTGCAACCCCACGCCAGGCCTCCCTGTCCATCACCAGTTCGCGGAGTTCACTCAGATTCATGTCCATTGAGTCAGTGATGACATCCAACCACCTCATCCTCTGTCATCCCCTTCTCCTGCTCCCAATCCCTCCAGTATCAGAGTCTTTTCCAATAAGTCACCTCTTCACATGAGGTGGCCAAAGTATTGGAGTTTCTGGTATGACCTAAATCAAATTCTTCATGATACAGTGGAAGTGACAAATAGATTCAAGGTATTAGGTCTGATAGACAGTGTGCCTGAAGAACTATNCTCGCGGAGTTCACTCAGATTCATGTCCATTGAGTCAGTGATGACATCCAACCACCTCATCCTCTGTCATCCCCTTCTCCTCCTGCTCCCAGTCCCTCCAGTATCAGAGTCTTTTCCAATAAGTCACCTCTTCACATGAGGTGGCCAAAGTATTGGAGTTTCAGGTATGACCTAAATCAAATTCTTTATGATACAGTGGAAGTGACAAATAGATTCAAGGTATTAGATCTGATAGACAGTGTGCCTGAAGAACTATGGATGGAGGTTTGTGACATTGTACACGAGGCACGGATCAAGACCATTCCCAAGAAAAAGAAAGAAAAAAAGGAAAAATGGTTGTCTGAGAAGGCCTTACAAATAGCTGCGAAAAGAATAGGAGCAAAAGGCAAAGGAGAAAAGGAAAGATATACCCATTTGAATGCAGAATTCCAAAGAAGAGCAAGGAGAGATAAGAAAGCCTTCCTCAGTGATCAGTGCAAAGAAACAGAGGAAACCAATAGAACGAGAAAGACTAGAGATCTCTTCAAGAAAATTAGAGATATCAAGGGAACATTTCATGCAAAAATGGGCACAATAAAGGACAGAAATGGTATGGACCTAACAGAAGCAGAAGATATTAAGAAGAGGTGGCAAGAATACACATAAGAACTATACAGAAAATGACCCATATAATCACGATGGTGTGATCATTCACCTAGAGCCAGACATCCTGGAATGTGAAGTCAAGTGTGCCATAGGAAGCATCACTATGAACAAAGCTAGTGGAGTTGATGGAGTTCCAGTTGAGCTATTCCAAATGCTAAAAGATGATGCTGTGAAAGTGCGGCATTCAATATGCCAGCAAATTTGGAAAACTCAGCAGTGGCCACAGTCTGGAAAAGGTCAGTTTGCATTCCAATCCCAAAGAAAGGCAATGCCAAGGAATGCTCCAAGTACTGTACAATTGCACTTATCTAACATGCTAGTGAAGTAATGCTCAAAATTCTCCAAGCTAGGCTTCAACAGTATGTGAAATGTGAACTTCCAGATGTTCAAGCTAGATTTAGAAAAGGCAGAGGAACTAGGGATCAAATTGCCAACATCCATTGGATCATGGGAAAAGCAAGAGAGTTCCAGAAAAACATCTATTTCTGCTTTATTGACTATGCCAAAGCCTTTGACTATGTGGATCACAACAAACTGTGGAAGATTCTGAAGGAGATGGGAATACCAGACCACCTGACCTGCCTCCTGAGAAAATCTGTATGCAGGTCAAGGTGCAACAGTTAGAGCAAGACATGGAACAACAGACTAGTTCTAAATCAGGAAAAGAGTATGTATGGTTGTATATTGTCACCCTGCTTATNAGAAAAATGTCTATTTCTGCTTTATTGACTATGCCAAAGCCTTTGACTATGTGGATCACAACAAACTGTGGAACATTCTAAAGGAGATGGGAATACCAGACCACCTGACCTGCCTCCTGAGAAAATCTGTATGCAGGTCAAAGTGCAACAGTTAGAACAAGACATGGAACAACAGACTGGTTCTAAATCAGGAAAAGAGTATGTATGGCTGTATATTGTTACCCTGCTTATTTAACTTACATGCAGAGTACATCATGAGAAATGCTGGGCTGGATGAAGCACACACTGGAATCAAGATTACTGGGAAAAATATCAATAACCTCAGATATGCAAATGACACCCCCCTTAGGGCAGAAAGTGAAGAAGAACTAAAGAGCCTCTTGATGAAGGTGAAAGAGGAGAGTGAGAAAGTTGGCTTAAAGCTCAACATTCAGAAAACTAAGATCATGGCATCTGGTCCTGTCACTTCATGGCAAATAGTTGGAGAAGCAATAGAAACAGTGAGAGAGTTTATTTTGGGGGTCTCCCAAATCACTGCAGATGGTGACTGAAGCCATGAAATTAAAAGACACTACCTCCTTGGAAGAAAAGGTATGACCAACATAAATAGCATATTCAAAAGCAGAGACATTACTTTGCCAACAAAGGTCCATCTAGTCAAGGCTATGGTTTTTCTACTGGTCATGTATGGATGTGAAAGTTGGACTGTGAAGAAAGCTGAGCACCAAAGAATTGATGCTTTTGAACTGTGGTGTTGGAGAAGACTCTTGAGAGTCCCTTGGACTGCAAGGAGATCCAACCAGTCCATCTTAAAGGAAGTCAGTCTTGAATATTCGTTGGAAAGACTGATACTGAAGCTGAAACTCCAATACTTAAGCCACCTGATGCGAAGAACTGACTCATTGGAAAGACCCTGGTGCTGGAAAAGATTGAGGGCAGGAGGAGGAGGGGATGACAGAGGATGAGATGGTTGGATGGCATCACCGATTCAATAGACATGAGCTTGAGTAAACTCCCAGAGTTGGTGATGGACAGGGAGGCCTGGCGTGCTGCAGTTCATGGGGTTGCAAAGAGTCAGACATGATGGAGGCAGATGAACTGAAATGAATTGAACTAGACAGGAAATACAAGGATTGGGATCATGAAATAAGTTCCTGAAAATATCTAACTTTCTAAGACCTGTTCTACTAGTTTCCCTGGAGCACAGATTGCCTCCCTCTCCACTCTGAAGTCCCTTCAGGATGTGTTAATGTCAACAGGTGCAGCAGCACAGGGTTCAGTCTCCACAGCGGCAGACGGCAAATGCCCTTGGCAAGCACCAATTTTGTAGTTGATGTTGCATAAGAGGGAAGACACTTTTGTGGACAATATGTATAGAAAGAACACATGTGCACGCCTCACAGCTCTACAGTTTAAGAATTCCTCTGTTAGACTGAATAAACGGTAAAGATTCTGACATTTGCAGATGCATCTGACTATTGTTGGTACTGGACACAAGTCCATGTCTCCAACTCATGGTGAGGCCAAACAACAGTACTGAAACACTGGAGTTTGGAGCAAAGAAAGGTTCATTACAGATCGATGCAAGGAGATAGGTGGTTTATGCTGAGGAAAAATATTGAACTCCTAGGAGGCTTTCAGCAAAGCCTTTTTCAAGGCATAGTGAGGGAAAGGCGTGGTTAGTTGTTACAGGCTTCTTGCTGTGGGATCCTTTGTTCTAGCAGCTGTCTGCATAGGTCAGGTCAAGACTTCTCTATAAACCTTCAAGAAAACAAATGTTATTCTCTGTTCTGCAACTTTCTATCTACATATGAATGGGCTCTTAAAGGTCTGTGTCTCGGGAATAGGGGAATAGCCTATTCTTCGTATTTCAGGCTGTATACAACATTCTTTAACAAAAGATGCAGAGCCCACATGACTAAGTACAGGCAACAAAGCACAAAGATTAAAGTAAAAGAAGCTCTAATATGGAGTTAGATTTATTCTCTCTTACTACATTGCCCATAAAAATAGACTCAAAGTCTTTATTTCAAATCTCAAAGTTGTCATGATACCACATTAGAGAGTTGGGCTTGAATGAGCCAGGATGAAATGTTTAGTAACCTTGTGTTTTGAGATTTAAAAAAAAAAAAAAAAAAAAGATCCATATTACCTAACATTTTCATCAGTCTGAGTCAAGACAAGATGTCTGGTTATTCCAGAAAATCTGTCACTGCGTTAGTGCTTATCTCAATATTATTCTGTATATTTTATGTTCTCCTCTCTGCTTTTTCTTTCCCATTTCCAACTTTGTTCTTCTCCCCATTCAGGACATTTTTCCAAATTGATCTTGTTGAAAAATATGGCTTAACTAGATGGTAAAACACACAGATACTCACAAAGCATTTTTAATAAAACTAGGCCGCATGATATCCTCACAAAACTCAAAATGCAAATGAGTAAGGATAAACCACAAAGAGCCCAAATACCTGCATTTTGTCAGCACTTTTGTGAGAAGAAACAGAAGGGAAAAAGTTGTATTTGATTTGATAGAAGAAAATTCCTATACCAGACAAAAAGAATTCACAGGAAAATATCACAGGCCGATATGTGAACAGCAGTTGAACTTGGGGAAAATTCTGCCCAATCCAATAGTTTGTTGTTGTTTTGTGACCCCTGAGACTGCAGCATGCCAGGCTTCTCTGTTCTTCACTATTTTCTGGAGTTTGCTNTGAACTAGACAGGAAATACAAGGATTGGGATCATGAAATAAGTTCCTGAAAATATCTAACTTTCTAAGACCTGTTCTACTAGTTTCCCTGGAGCACAGACTGCCTCCCTCTCCACTCTGAAGTCCCTTCAGGATGTGTTAATGTCAACAGGTGCAGCAGCACAGGGTTCAGTCTCCACAGCGGCAGATGGCAAATGCCCTTGGCAAGCACCAATTTTGTAGTTGATGTTGCATAAGAGGGAAGACACTTTTGTGGACAATATGTATAGAAAGAACACATGTGCACGCCTCACAGCTCTACAGTTTAAGAATTCCTCTGTTAGACTGAGTAAACGGTAAAGATTCTGACATTTGCAAATGCATCTGACTATTGTTGGTACTGGACACAAGTCCATGTCTCCAACTCATGGTGAGGCCAAACAACAGTACTGAAACACTGGAGTTTGGAGCAAAGAAAGGTTCATTACAGATCGATGCAAGGAGATAGGTGGTTTATGCTGAGGAAAAATATTGAACTCCTAGGAGGCTTTCAGCAAAGCCTTTTTCAAGGCATAGTGAGGGAAAGGCATGGTTAGTTGTTACAGGCTTCTTACTGTGGGATCCTTTGTTCTAGCAGCTGTCTGCATAGGTCAGGTCAAGACTTCTCTGTAAACCTTCAAGAAAACAAATGTTATTCTCTGTTCTGCAACTTTCTATCTACATATGAATGGGCTCTTAAAGGTCTGTGTCTCGGGAATAGCCTATTCTTCATATTTCAAGCTGTATACAACATTCTTTAACAAAAGATGCAGAGCCCACATGACTAAGCACAGGCAACAAAGCACAAAGATTAAAGTAAAAGAAGCTCTAATATGGAGTTAGATTTATTCTCTCTTACTACACTGCCCATAAAAATAGACTCAAAGTCTTTATTTCGAATCTCAAAGCTGTCATAATACCACACTAGAGAGTTGGGCTTGAATGAGCCAGGATGAAATGTTTAGTAACCTTGTGTTTTGAGATTAAAAAAAAAAAAAAAATCCATATTACCTAACATTTTCATCAGTCTGAGTCAAGACAAGATGTCTGGTTATTCCAGAAAATCTGTCACTGCGTTAGTGCTTATCTCAATATTATTCTGTATATTTTATGTTCTCCTCTCTGCTTTTTCTTTCCCATTTCCAACTTTGTTCTTCTCCCCATTCAGGACATTTTTCCAAATTGATCTTGTTGAAAAATATGGCTTAACTAGATGGTAAAACACACAGATACTCACAAAGCATTTTTAATAAAACTAGGCCGCATGATATCCTCACAAAACTCAAAATGCAAATGAGTAAGGATAAACCACAAAGAGCCCAAATACCTGCATTTTGTCAGCACTTTTGTGAGAAGAAACAGAAGGGAAAAAGTTGTATTTGATTTGATAGAAGAAAATTCCTATACCAGACAAAAAGAATTCACAGGAAAATATCACAGGCCGATATGTGAACAGCAGTTGAACTTGGGGAAAATTCTGCCCAATCCAATAGTTTGTTGTTGTTTTGTGACCCCTGAGACTGCAGCATGCCAGGCTTCTCTGTTCTTCACTATTTTCTGGAGTTTGCTCAAACTCATGTCCATTGAAGGAATATGCAAAATATAAACTCTCAAAACTGAGCATCCATGGGGCGCCTTTTCAAGATAACCCCTAGCACTAAGACTGAAGACAGTAAAATCAAAATTGAGAGGAAAAGACAAAGAAAGATCTTATGTAAGTGAGGAAGGAAAGAGAACCAGGAAATTCCAGAAAGCAAAGCAATGTAGTTTTTTTTTTAAATATTATATAAACACCAAAAATTTAAAAGCTTTCTGAAGGTAGCTACTCTAGCTTCTTAACTGTGGCTTCTAACTGAGCCATTCATTTTGAAATGTCAGGAAAACAAATTTAAATAAACCAGAATAAATACAAAAAAATCATGGTCAAATCCCACACAAAATTATTATAAGCAAAAGAGACAGTAAAGTGTTGAAAATATTCCTGGAGGCAGTGAAAGCTCACCAGAAAAATAACAAAAAATAAAGCAAACAAAAAAAGCTGTTTCAAAAATATATCACAAAGTGAGGATGCAATCAACAAAATTCAGACTGTGGCAAGTGCTATAGGTAAGTGGTCTAAATTCCTAAACATATATTAATAAATCTGAATAAAGCACATAAAAGATAAAGGAGAAATCTAGAGAATATTAATGGTTTAAAATATACATAGTATAAAATTTATAAACCAGAACTGACTATACTATAATGTCTAGTAGAGTCCATAGGGCTGCACAAAGTCAAACACGACTGAAGTGACTTAGCACGCATGCACGTCACACCAACTGAATGAAAAATTATAAGGAAATAAAAATAAATGATTAATATAAAAGTCAATGTTGAGTTGTTTTGCAGAGAAAGAAGTGACTGTCATTGGTATCAGGCAGATAGAGGACTTTTAGTTTGCCCAGCAAAGTTCAATTTCCTAACTTAGAGGTATCTAGATAAGATCCTGGTTTAAAATAATTTACTAAGCTAGAGAGAGAAAAAAAGAGTTTCTAAGTAATAATGACCTTTAAAATTAGGGAAACCACTTAGAAATGCAACCTTGAATTATAAAACTATATAGGAAAGTAGGGAGATTATTACAGTAAAAATAAGAGTGATGATGGGTTTGCCCTCAATTTCAAAGGGTGAGATAAGTGATATTTGAGAGGAGGCCTGTGGAGAACTCATGGGTTAACTAACAAGGAACTGTCTGGTTTCAGTTTTGAAGGTTACAAACTATTTATCTTAAAATTCATTCAATTGCACAGATATCTTAGGCTGATTTCTTTGTATTACTCCAACAATTCAAAATATTATAAAATATAAAATATGTTATCTGTATGTCAATAATTTCACCAAGACATATGGATAAACATATACAATATATAAAAAGAGATTGTGATGGTTAATTTCATGCATGAATGTAGGTAAGCTGTGGTCCCCATTTGTCTTGTCAAAAGCAGTCTACATGCCATGGTATCTTTTTTTTAGATGTGATTAGCATTTCAGCCAGAAGATTTAACCATACACATTGTTGTTGTTCAGTTGCTCAGTCTTGTCCCAGTCTTTGTGACCCAATGGGCTGCTGCAAGCAAAGTTTCCCTGTCCATCATTTCCTGGAGCTTGCTCAAACTTATTGACTCAGTGATGCTGTTGGTGATCCTGTCCAATCATCTCATCCTCTGTCATTCTCTTCTCCTCCTGCATTTGATCTTTCCCAGCATTGTGGTCTTTCCTGATGAGTCACTTCTTCTCATCAGGTGGCCAAACTACTGGAGCTTCAGCTTCAGCATCAGTCCTTCCAGTGAATATTCAGGATGATTTCCTTTAGGATGGACTGGTTGGATCTTCTTGCAGATCAAGGGATTCTCAAGAATCTTCTCTAACACCACAGTTTAAAAGCATCAATTATTTGATGCTCAGTCTTCTTTATGGTCCAACTATGCCATACATACCTGACATCTGGAAAAACCATGCTCTTTAACTAGACAGATCTTCATTGGCAAAGTAATGTCTCTGCTTTTTAATATGCTGTCTAGGTTGCTCATACTTTTTCTTCCAAGGAACAAATGTCTTTTAATTTCACGGCTGCAGTCACCATCTGCAGTGATTTTGGAGCCCAAGAAAATAAGGTCTGTCACAGTTTCCATTGTTTTCCCATCTGTTTGCCATGAAGTGATAGGACTAGATGTCATGATCATCATTTTCTATGTGTTGAGTTTTAAGCCAAATTTTTTACTCTCCTCTCTCACTTTCATCAAAAGGCTCTTAAGTTCCTCTTCACTTTCTGCCATAAGGATGGTGTCATCTGCATATCTGAAGTTATTGATATTTTTCTTGGCAATCTTGATTCCAGCTTGTGCCTCATCTAGCCCAGCATTTCACATGATGTACCCTGCATATAAATTAAATAATCAGGGTGACAATATACACCCTTGACATACTCCTTTCCCAGTGTGGAACCAGCCCATTGATCCATGCCTGGTTCTAACTGTTGTTTCTTGACCTGCATACACATTTCTCAGGAGGCAGGTCAGGTGATCTGGTATTCCCATCTCTTTAAGAATTTTCTACAATTTGTTGTGATCCACACAGTCACAACTTCATTGGCTTTTGGGTAGCCAATGAAGCAGAAGTAGATGCTTTTCTGTATTTCTCTTGCTTTTTCAGTGATCCAACGGATGTTTACATTTGATCTCTGGTTCCTCTGCCTTTTCTAAATCCAGCTTGAACATCTGGAAGTTTACAGTTCACATAGTGTTGAAGCCTGGCTTGGAGAATTTTGAGCATTTTTTGCTAACGTTTGAAATGAGTGCAATTGTGGTAGCTTGAACATTCTTTGGCATTGCCCTTCTTTGGGATTGAACTGAAAACTGACCTTTTCCAGTCCTGTGGCTACTACTGAGTTTTCCAAATTTGCTGGCATATTGAGTGCAGCGCTTTCACAGCATCTTCTTTAAGGACTTGAGATAATTCATCTGAAATTCCATCATCTTCACTAGCTTTGTTCGTAGTGATGCTTCCTAAGGCCCACTTGACTTCACATTCCAAGATTCTGGTTCTTAGTGACTGATCACATTATTATGCTCATTAAGATATATTTTTTATAATTCTTCTGTGTTTTCTTGCTACCTCTTCATAATATTTTCTACTTCTGCTTGGTCCATATCATTTCTGTCCTTTATTGTGCCCATCTTTGCATGAAATGTTCACTTGGTATCTATGAGTTTCTTAAAGATATCTCTAGTCTTTTCCATTCTAGTCTTTTCTTCTATTTCTTTGCTTTGTTCATTTAAGAAGGCTTTCTTTTCTCTCCTTGCTATTCTTTGGAACTCTGCATTCAGATAGATATGTCTTTCCTTTTCTTCTTTGCCTTTTGCTTTTCTTCTTTTCTCAGCTATTTGTAAGGCCTCCTCAGACAACCATTTTGCCTTTCTTTTTGCATTTTGACCACCAGCTCCTGTCCAGTGTTATGAACTTCTTTCTGTAGTTACTCAGACACTCTATCAGATCTAATCCCTTGACTCTGTTTGTCACTTCCACTGTATAATCGTTAAGGAATTGATTTAAGTGATGCTTGAATGGCTTAAATGTTTTCCCTACTTTCTTCAATTAAAATCTGAATTTGGCCATAAAGAGTCCATGGTCCAAGCCACAATCAGCTCCAGGTCTTGTTTTTGCTGACCCTTTACAATTGAGTGGGTCTCATCCAATCAGTGGAAAGTGTCAAGGGAAAAAGCCAGGGTTCCTCAAAGGGAGAAAATTCTGCCTTTAGACTCAGGAGTGCAGTATCAAACTGTTGTGGAGGTTTCCAACCTCCTGCCCTGCCCTGCATATTTTGAAATTGCCAGACCTTGTAAGAATATTTGGAGAAAACTTGTACAAAGATAAAGATATTTGAAATATGAAACAAGAATAAGATGCCAAAAGTCCATTCTATACCTCTGTGTCTCTTATATTGTCTCACTTACAGGGTCAATATAAGAGACACAGAGGNATACATGTTTCAGTGCCATTCTCCCAAATCATCCCACCCTCTCCCTCTCCCTCAGAAGCCAAAAGTCCGTTCTATACCTCTGTGTCTCTTATATTGTCTCACTTACAGGGTCAATATAAGACACAGAGGTATAGAATGGACTTTTGGCTTCTGAGGGAGAGAGAGAGCGTGGGATGATTTGGGAGAATGGCACTGAAACATGTATACTATACGAGAAATGAAGCGCCAGTCAATGTTCAAAACAGGATACAGGATGCTTGGGGCTGGTGTATGGGATGATCCAGGGAGATGGTGTGGGGAGGGAGAAGGGAGGGGGCTTCGGCATGGGGAGATCATGTACACCTGTGGCTGATTCATGTCAATGTATGGCAAAACCAATACAGTACTGTAAAATAGAATAAAGTATTAAATAAATTAAAAAAATTAAAATTAAAAAAAGAATAAGATGCCATTATGAAGCAATCAAATAGAAATATTTTTTATGGAAAGCTGGGTTGATATAAAGAACACAAAAGATGAGATATAGAGTAGAAAAGATGTGACTGAAGGATGTATTAAGAGATTAGAAGACTATTTTGAAAGGTTCTATCTGGTAATACTGAAGGATAAAAGAATAGAAAAAAATGAAAAAAACATTTTGTAAATAGGGAGAGGGGACATAGGATTGCCAATATCTGAATAATAGCAGCTGTAGCACACGAGAAAATAAATGTGGATAGAAGGGAGTATTCACAAGCTTAATGGAGGTGTATTTTGTAGAATAAAGAAAGATGAACAACCTCAGATTGACAAAACCCACAAGTTGTAGCACAAAAAATTTACTGACTCATTGTTATACTCTTTTTTTTTTAATAGAAAATAGATTACCTCAAGAACTATTGAATTCCTACATTCCTTCATTAACAAGCTAACAAGTCAGTTTGTTAGTTTTCGTGAAGGCTGGCAATAGAGATGGCTGGATCAAAGAGGCAGCATGAATATCAGCAACTCTGTGTTAGTTTTCCTTGTCCCTCAGTCAAATAGGAGCAATGCAGCTGGGCCCAGATGGATGCCTGCCCACACTGCGATACATTATTCTGCAGAAACCCTGGTCTCTGATAATGGGAACTTGGACCTTTTATAATGGACAGTAAGCATGCCCACCTTTTGTTCCTTAGGAAGGCACTGTATCTGTCTTCCAAGGCTCTTTGTTATAGAAATATCCTTGAAAAGATAGTCTGGCCCAGAGAACATTTAGAATGTATGGAATTGTGAGAAAACTATAGAGGATTATCTCCCATCATACAAAAGGTCACCTAAAATAAGCAAGAATTAAATTATTTTCAGAATTCTCCATGGAAACATTAGATGATAATATGGAAAAATAGATTCTAAAATATTGAAGAAAAATAATTTTAAACTCGGTATAGCATTGTTTATTTATTATGAAGGAGGAAATTGCAACCCACTCCAGTATTATTGCTGGAGAAATCCATGGACAGAGGAGCCTGGTGGGCTACAGTCCATGAGTTTGCAAAGAGTTGGACACAACTGGCAATGAACACTTTCACTTAGCATTGTTTCAGAGCTTTATTGATGGGTAATTTACATAAAAAGCAATTCATATATTTTAATTGAACAATTAAACATGTTTTGACATATATAAAAACTCTGAAATACTCTCCACCATTCAGATAATGGAAATACTCCATTATTTTTAAACATTTCATCTAGGACCTATTTGCTGTTTTGTGTATTTCTGCTCTTTGGATTTAATTTGCTATTTGTTTTCTAGTTCATTAAAGTAGAAAGTAAGTTTTCTTTTCTAAGTCCTAAGTGTTATAAAATTTCCTTTTTGTACTGCATTAATTAAATTCTGCATAATTTCAGGTGTTGTATTATTATTTTCTTTTAGTTCAAAATACTTGCTAATTTCTTTTTTGGTTTCATCTTTAATCCATGTGTAATTGAGTAGTGTGCTGTTTAGCTCCCATTTATTTTTTTATTCCTATATTATTATTGGCATTTAATTCTACTATTTTCAGAGAATACCATTGATATATTTTGAATCTTTTTAAATTTATTAAGACTTCTTTAGTGGCCCATGTAAGGTCATTCTTGGGGAATATTTTCTGTACCATTGAAAAGAGTTTATAGTCTGCCCTGGAATTTCTTTGGAAGGAATGATGCTAAAGTTGAAACTCCAGTACTTTGGCCACCTCATGCGAAGAGTTGACTCATTGGAAAAGACTCTGATGCTGGGAGGGATTGGGGGCAGGAGGAGAAGGGGACGACTGAGGATGAG
>SJYW01015547.1:70413-81591 GCA_006410735.1 Raphicerus campestris | reverse complement strand
TGACTGCAGCCATGAAATTAAAAGACGCTTACTCCTTGGAAGAAAAGTTATGACCAACCTAGATAGTATATTCAAAAGCAGAGACATTACTTTGCCAACAAAGGTCCATCTAGTCAAGGCTATGGTTTCTCCAGTGGTCATGTATGGATGTGAGAGTTGGACTGTGAAGAAAGCTGAGTGCTGAAGAATTGATGCTTTTGAACTGTGGTGTTGGAGAAGACTCTTGAGAGTCCGTTGGAGATGCAACCAGTCCATTCTGAAGGAGATCAGCCCTGGGATTTCTTTGGAAGGAATGATGCTAAAGTTGAAACTCCAGTACTTTGGCCACCTCATGCGAAGAGTTGATTCATTGGAAAAGACTCTGATGCTGGGAAGGATTGGAGGCAGGAGGAGAAGGTGACGACCGAGGATGAGATGGCTGGATGGCATCACAGACTCGATGGATGTGAGTCTGAGTGAACTCCCGGAGATGGTGATGAACAGGGAGGCCTGGCGTGCTGCGATTCATGGGGTCGCAAACAGTCGGACATGACTGAGCGACTGAACTGAACTGAACTATGCTGTTTTACCTTATTTTTCTTCAAATTTGGGAAGCTTTTGGTCATTATGTCTGGATTTTTCTTCCCTTTTCTGTCTCACTAAACCCAGTCTTCTTGGCCTTTTGGCTAAGATAATAGTGATGGCTCAGATGGAAAGCGTCTGTCTACAATGTGGGAGACCTGGGTTTGATCCCTGGGTGGGGAAGTTCCCTGGAGAAGGAAATGGCAACCCACTCCGGTACTCTTGCCTAGAAAATCCCCTGGACGGAGGAGTCTGGTGTCCATGGGGTCCCAAAGAGTTGGACATGACTGAGCAACTTTCCTTTTCTTTTTGTTTTCTTAAACCCGGTCTATACTACCCTGGCAGCAGGGGTTTTGATATCACAACCAAAGTTGTAAAAACAATCATTCTTACCAAATGAGCTGGGGACTGGGACTATATCTAGGCAAGAAAGCAATAAATTCTGTTTGTTCTTCCTTAAATTTCCAGAAGATTTTCATTATTAACTACATGTCAGTTGGCTGTTTTCTGAATGTTGTTTTCCACAGCCCTAAAATTGCTGTCTTTGACACTTTGTCCTGTTTTATACTTGTATCTTGGGAAAGACTTTACTTACCTCTTCTTGCGACCATTATCAGAATGTAGAAACATTTCTTCTTTTTATTTAACTCAGTCACCCTAAGCATCCTATATAATTAGTTTTCCAGAAAACATAACTTTTTATTAGATGATAATAAAAAGCAGATATTTTCTAGAATTAATTTGTTTCTTGTCAAATATTATTTTCATATTTATACTATCACTTAAAATTTTTAATCTTTTTAGTCAGGGCTTCCCTGATAGCTCAGCTGGTAAAGCATCCACCAGCAATGCAAGAGACCCCAGTTTGAGTCCTGAGTCGGGAAGATCAATGGAGTAGGGAAAGGCTACCCACTCCAATATTCTTAAGCTTCCTTTGTAGCTCAGCTGGTAAAGAATCTACCTGCAGTGTGGGAGACTTGGGTTCAATTCCTGGGTTGGGAAGATCCCCTGGAGAAAGAAAAGACTGCCCACTCCAGTATTCTGGCCTGGAGAATTCCATGGACTGCATAGTCCATATTGGAGTTGCAAAGAGTTGGACACGACGGAGCAAATTTCACTTCACTTCACTTTAAAATCTAGAAAAATGTGAACCACCTGTTATGTTTTAGTGACTTATTTTGGTTATTGTTTAGTCAATAAGTCATGTCCAGCTCTAATATTTAAAAAACATTTCAACATATTCTGAATTGTGGTGAATCTTATATTGACTGAGTGTGTGAATGGCAAAATATGTGAATTATCCTTGCTTCTGCACTTTTTCCTTTAATGTGCTAGAAACGCTCACATCACACTCCCTTCACCATCACCACTGCCCAAATCTTTAAATCTTCATCCAGGTTGATTGAGTTGCCTGAAATTCCTTCCCTTCTGGGTGGACTAAAAGACTGAATCCCCACATCCACGCAGGTGCTTAAACTGTCTGTGTGACCCTAATGTAAAATGTATAAATGTAAAGCTAGAAGTAGTAAATTATTAGACAAAAAGACTCTAAAGATAAAAGGTCTACAGGAAAAGCCATAATGGGTAGTCCTCAGTAACAAAATCAAAAGAAAAAGGGATTTTCAGTGATTAGGGAAGGAGGAACAGAAACTAGCTTGCAATAAAATTTGTGTTGCAAACAGACTCCGTCCACCAAAGCTGGCAGAAAAGTAGGGGAACTAACCATTCTCCTTTATGTCTGATTTTTTTAAGATGATAAATATTTTAAAATTTTATTTATTTATTAGAGTGTAATTATTTTACAATGTTTTGTTAGTGTCTATTGTACAAAAAAATCAATCAGCTACATGTATACATGCATCCTCTCTTTCTTGAGCCTTCCACACCTCTAGTTCATCACAGAGCACTGAACTGAGCTCCTTGTGTTATATATATTAGGGCCTCTGTCACATATATATATCATATAGATATATACATATATATATATATTAGGGTCTTGTCATCCTATGAGTTTGTCAAACAGTATGCTGGCTCTATTTTGTTACAAGATAACACTTTTAAAATGCACTCTGCCCTTATAAAATGGGGTTTTTCAAACTAGGAACAAAAAAATAACTATGCAATTCAGATACTCAGCTAGAAGTAAATTTACATGCTTTACAATGTCAAATGTTCCTGGTTACACAGTAAAGCTACTGGTTCAAAATGTGTGACTGATTTCTTGGGAGAAAATTTGACTTCAACATTAAGTTGATATTCAATCAAACTTATAGTGGGCAGCTATAAAAATGCTAATAAAGACTCTTGAATCTTGGTTGAAGGCATCTTGGAATAAAGTCACTGTTCAGATTTGCTATCCTTCAAGTGTAAAGGAAAATGTTAGGAGAAGAGGCCCTGGGGAGAGTTGATTTTTCTGTGTGGCCACATCTCCACCACACTCTGCAGCACCGCTTTCCCTTCCATCTGCTTCTCCACCCTGCAGATCACTTTCTTGNATCTTTCAAGTGTAAAGGAAAATGTTAGGAGAAGAGGCCCCGGGGAGAGCTGATTTTTCTGTGTGGCCGCAACTCCACCACGCTCTGCGGCACCGCTTTCCCTTCCATCTGCTTCTCCACTCTGCAGATCACTTTCTTAGGATCTGAAGAAATTGTGCAGAAAAGTATTGACATAAAATCTAAATGTGGTCTTTCTGATATGTCATGCTCTGTAAAACACTAGAAACACACATGTTAATTTTCCTCTCATCTGTTTGCATTTTATTTTCTTGAATGACTGGTAATTGCACTGATCTATGAAATACATTAGAAATCCCAGAATAGTACAAATGCTTCTTCCTATTTGATTATATGAAGATCTTATTTCTAGTTCAGGACAAGTAGGAGAAGGTGCACACTAATAAAATGAATTTTGAATATTTGTTCAGGATATAGACAAATAATATCCATTTGTCTACTTATCCTTTTCCTGTTAAAGATAATACATTCAAACCCAAATTTGTGGGACATAAAATATTTTTCACCCCTGATCAACTCTATTGAAGAGTTTATTATTTTCAATTGATTGAAAACTTTGTTTACTGTAGCTTGTCTTTAAAATAGAGCTTTTAAGGAAAAAATCAGCCTCAAAACTGGTCTTGGAGAGTTTAAATAATATTTGTATGACAATCATTCTAATAATTGTGGTCTAAGTGACAATAAAATGTTTGATAAGGGCTTAATCTGTATGTCAAAGGGATAAAGTCATTATTTCCTACTGTAATGAATAAATTAGATGTTATAGAAAATGCCCTTGAAGAATAGAGCAGAATTAGTTAAAGGAAACAGAGCTGGCAATTGCAGAGAGATTTGAAAGTAGTTAGCACAGCTGAAGATCAATAAATGTTTCTTGTGGGGAGAAGGTGAAGGAATATTAATGTGTGAAGTGAAATATTGGCAGAAAAATCAGAAAGGTTTTGTGTCAGTTCCTGCTGGAAAGAAAAGAAGACTTTGTAATGTTGACAATATAGACATTCAGAGGTGAATTTTCCATAGTGGGGATGAAGTTTTAGACTTAGGGCAGCTAATCCATCTTGATACCTTCTAAGGCCTAGAAGAACCTAGTGATACAGTCACATAATCAAGTAGGTTATTGTTGATAAATTACAAAGGCCATATATTTAATGAACTTCCTTGGTGCCTCAGTGGTAAAGAATCCACCTGCGATGCAGGAGACATAGGAAATGCTGGTTCAATCCCTGTGTCAGGATGATCCCCTGGAGAAGAAAATGGTCACCCACTCTGGTATTCTTTCCTGGAAAATCCCATGAACAGAGAAGCCTGGAGGGCTACAGTCCATGGGGTCACAAAAGAGTCAGACAAGACGAAAGCAACTGAGCATGAAATATAATAATAGATGTTTGAAATAGTGAGCTCTTGGCTACTGAGCAATGGGCAATGAGCTCTTGCCTATTTTTCTTCTATCACAGTTCCCTTTAAGCTCTGTGATGGTGGATGATGCGCTTCTGAGATCTGAATAAAATGAAATTGAGTTGGGGATATATTTCCTTTAAAATACATTTGCTTTATATTCACGTGCACNTGGCTACTGAGCAATGGGCAATGAGCTCTTGCCTATTTTTCTTCTATCACAGTTCCCTTTAAGCTCTGTGATGGTGGATGATGTACTTCTGAGATCTGAATAAAATGAAATTGAGTTGGGGATATATTTCCTTTAAAATACATTTGCTTTATATTTATGTGCACATGTGTGTGTGCACACGTGCATATGTGAGTATACAATCCTAAATTCTGTCATGTGTTTTTAACTTCCATTACCTATCTTCTGCCTTTATTGGGCATGATGAGATCTGTTTACATAGCTATATGCCCTCTGATCCTACCAGTTTGTGTTTCTCTCCCTCTGCAAAATCCCTATGAAAATGTATATTAGAAGATAAAGTGAAATATTTTCCTAATCTCTTTATAGAAAATGATGTAATAAAATCTTTGTTATATGAACATGCAAGCAGAGTCTTTAGTTAAGGAAAGCAGGAAAATAAATACTATAGCTTTGCATAAGTTTATTCATAAATATACATTTTTGTGATTTTTCAGGTTTTTTGAACTGGCAATTTATTGCAACTTCCTATTTCTTTTCCAAAGTGATTCACATTGGTATCTGATTTTTATTTATATATTTTATAATCTTTCCCTTAAAGTGGACCCTCCAGTCAGTATAAGCTTCCCTCAAAAGTAAATTCACGTTTTGTTGATAGATTTTGATGGCATGGTTGTTGTTTTTAAAGAGTGTAATATGATCAGATTTCTACTGTTGTCATGATGAACAATGAGTGAGATTGCCAGCAAAACCACAAGTTAACATAAAAATGAGAAAATTATTGACCTTTCATATTATAGTGTTAATAACATAATCTACAAATCATAGTGATGTAGGTGGGCAATGAATGACTTAGATATATCTTAGTAAATAACACTGAAAAGTCTTAGTGATACTATAGTACAGTATCAGAAAATTCTCCAAATTCAAGTTAAAATAGATTATTAGAATAATAGAATATAAATAGAACGTGGTTTTAAGTTTTTGAATTTATTTTCAAAATCATACTGATTTCCTTGTTGTTATAAGTTGAATATTAACATTGACACATAAGGACAGCATGTCTCACCAACACTAAAATATAAACAAATATGCTCAATAAACCTGCCTTTTCTTGCCTTCACTCACAAACCTAATTTCTGAACAAAACTAACTATATTTAACATAGTAATTTCAAGTTTAGAGCTAAAGCATGCTTTGTTATCAATTTAGTGGTGTCATCTGCTTATCTGAGGTTATTGATATTTCTCCTGGCATTATTGATTCCAGCGTGTGCTTCCTCCAGCCCAGCGTTTCTCATGGTGTACTCTACATAGAAGTTAAATAAGCAGGGTGGTACAACCTTGACGCACTCCTTTTCCTATTTGGAACCAGTCTGTCGTTCCATGTCCAGTTCTAACTGTTGCTTCCTGACCTGCATACAGATTTCTCAAGAGGCANATGTACTCTACATAGAAGTTAAATAAGAAGGGTGATACAACCTTGACGTACTCCTTTTCCTATTTGGAACCAGTCTGTTGTTCCATGTCCAGTTCTAACTGTTGCTTCCTGACCTGATACAGATTTCTCAAGAGGCAGGTTAGGTGGTCTGGTATTCCCATCTATTTCAGAATTTTCCACAGTTTATTGTGACCCACACAGTCAAAGGCTTTGGCATAGTCAATAAAGCAGAAATAGATGTTTTTCTGGAACTCTCTTGCTTTTTAGATGATCCAGTGGATGTTGGCAATTTGATCTCTGGTTCCTCTGCCTTTTCTAAAACCAGCTTGAACATCTGGAAGTTCGTGGTTCATGTATTGGTGAAACCTGTTAAATAAATAAATGTGTTGTTTTAGATAACATAGCAGCAAGTATTTGAACTAAGCATAAAATGACAGAAACGAATGTAAGAAACTGTGTCACTGTACTCTTAAGTTTAGTAAATGTTTTTCTCTAAATGTTGGAAGTTAGAGGATTAAGCAGCAAGAAAAGTTAAACAATTGCTTCATCCAATATCCTTATTTTACAGATGAAGAAGCAAAGGTAAATCCATTTATTCATGGGTACACATCTAGTTAATTTATTACCCTGACTCCCAGTGTTTATTTCCTTTTTCTTACTAAGTTTGGCAAATAAATAGCACTCATGTCTTTACTGCTGCTCCCAGATCCACAGTAGAAATGTACAGCATTATTTCCTGCTAAATTTTAGCCTTTAGGTCCTCAGCCTCAGAATGCTTACCACAATCCCCCCACCAATTATTTCCACTTGATCATGTTTAGCAATCAAGATGAAACCTATAAAAATAAATCATAAAAAGTAGTCTCCATAGAACAAGGTTTAGTTCTGTCCTTTTTCTAGTGACTCAACAAACTTTTATTGAGCAATGAGCTTAAGGATTAATCAATGGCCCCATTCATTTTAAGTAAGAATATTAAATATTTCATGCGGACCTCAGCAGATCTCTACAGACTCCATAATATCTGATTCCAATATCAAATTCTATAGATGTTGATGCCTTTTTGTTAAACAAGCATAATTAAAATGATGGCGAGGACTTCCCTGGTAGCTCCATGGTAAATAATCTGCCTGCCAATGCGTGAGACATGGGTTTCATCCCTGGTCCAGAAGGATCCTTAATTGCTGAAGAGCAATTAAGCCCAAGTGCCACAACTATTAAGCCTGTGCTCTAGAACCTGGGAGCCACAACTACTGAGCCCAGGGGTTGCAGCTTCTGAAACCAGAGTGCCCTAGAGCTGTGCTCTGCAACAAGAGAAGCCCTGACAATGAGGAGCCCATGCACACAACCAGACAGTGTCCCCTGCTTGCTGCAACTAGATAAAAGGTTGCACAGAGCAATGAATGCCCAGCAGAGCCAATCCAAAGAAACAAACATAAATACATCATAAAAAATAATACAGTAGAGAAAACAATATTTGGACCCTTTGGCATTTTTAGTAACTAATAAAATAAATGTAACTTCCCAGTACCTCACCTTAACTCTTGGACACTTCTTTCCAAAGCTCTGACTATGGAAGTTCCTAAGAAGCATAACTGATTTTCAGAGTTATGGAAAGAAGGCAGATTTGCCTTTGAAATGATGGTACTTCTGGCATTCTACAGAGTAATTCTGAAAAATGTTCTGCATTGTCCTTCAGGAGAGCAGACAGAAAATCAGAATATAGCTAGGTCAGGTTTATGGAACGCATAGCAGTGCTGGAATGAAATATTTGTCTGAGAAATCAAAGAAGCAACCAGAAGTCAGGCGGGCATGATTGGCTATTCACAGAGAAAATGTCTTCCAGTCTTTGGTGTTCTGCTTCACTTCACCAGGGGAATCGGAACAAGATGTTAAGTAGAATTCTCCATATGAATCTATCTATGTGTGCACTACTAAACTGAAAGAAATATGAATTGAGAGAGAAACTCATCTGAGAGTTTGTACAATATCCCAGGGAGAAGTCATTTTCTTTGTTTGGGTTCAGAAAAAAAGAGAGAGAGAGAGAGAGAGGGAGAGGGAGAGAGAGGGAGAAGGAGAGAGAAAATAAAATAAATAGCATAGTATCTCCCATTTAAAACCTGTGTTTTGTTTTGTGTTTTAAATAAGATAGCTAGCTTTAAAGCATCATGGGATGGGCTTTAAAATGTTTAAATAAGAACAAGTGAGAAATATAGGACCTGAAATTCTATGGTTAAAGACAAAATCAGGCAAAAATAAGGTGCTAAAGCTTCAAGCTTTAAGAATAAAGCTATAAGACAAAACGAAATGTCTTCTGTGTCTCTGGTACCTCAGGATCCTACTGCTCTCAAACTTCATCACAAATTTAGCAATCTCCCAATAACAGTTATCCCTTCATAATTAAAAGATTCAATAATGAATGGTGTTGAGTTAAATATCGTGGCTACCCATCACAGTAATTATTTATCATCATAAGCTCTAGTTCATCCACAAAAATCTGTATGTAGCACATTTTCTGACTTCTTCATTCAACATTCAACATAGACTTTTTAGTTATTCCAACCTGATTGTTGACCCGTTTAATTATGGAACAATTTGCTTTCAGGGCAGATAATTCAATGCTTTATGTATAAAATCCAAACGTCTTAGATTTTGGAGTGATAGTGAAATGTCAGCATTCTGTTCTGTGTGACAGAATAGAGATGGTTAATTGATAAAAGATTTTCCTTTGCTTTTCAAAGATAAATTTAAAAAATGAGTATTTTTATTTGTACAGAGATATGGTACACATTTAACATGTGGACTCAGAACTAAATATAAAATGTTATATTTAAAATATAGACTTGCAGACTTATCTAATATAAGAAAAACAAGTGAGATATAAATATTTAGAAGAAAGAGGCAGAATTATTACTTCTTCTTAATGATTATAAAGTTTTCTGCCCAAAATATCAAAGTAAAATAATATATTGTTGGAATTAGAAGAAGAATTAAATAGAATAATCACTCAGAAATTACTTGCTATCTAAATGTCAGCAATGAGCAAACAGGAAAAATGACTTGAGACTACTCCTATCTTAGTAACCATTAGTGTAAGAACGACAAAAATAGCAAACATCACTTAGGACAATTTGGTCTTCAGAGCACAAAAACCTGGCTGTGTACCTCGTTTGTAAGGACAAATCACTATTGAAAATAACTGAAAACATTAGAGTTTAGACGAACTTCAGATGAAACTTAACCCAGTGACTTGGTGATATTGCCTTAACAAATTGTTCATTCTTTTACTCTTTAATTTCCATTATAGCATCTTGATCCTAAGTTTAACTTCTCTTTTGCCACCACAGTGAATGTCAACAAATTCTAGGGCTAAATGTTTCTCTGTTTCTGTCCAGAAGTAAAGAAATGTCTTTTCCTTGGCATTACAACCAAATGTCTGGTTGCTCTAATTTAGGTCCATTATCCATTGCAGTGGGCAGGATGATGTCCACATCCTCATCCCTGGAACCTGTGAATCTGTAATGTTACAAGGTGGAAAGGTGAAGGTAATAGATGGAATTAAGGTAGCTAAGCATCTGACCTGAAAATAGGGAGTGTCCTGACTACAGAGGGGTGTCCATTATAATCACCAAGAGTCCTTCAATATGGAAGTGGAAGTCAGCAGAGACATTGTCAGGGTAGGGCAATGTATAGTAGATTCCACTACATCATTTGAAGATAGGCAGGGACCTGGTGGTTCAGATGGTAAAGAATTTGCCTGCAATGCAGGAGACCGAGGTTTGATCCCTAGGTTGGGAAGATTTCCCAGGAGAAGGGAATGCTACCCACTGCAGTATTCTTACCTGGAGAATCCCATGGAAAGAGGAGTTTGGTAGGCTGCAGTCTGTGGTGTCGCAAGGAGTGAGACTTGACTTAGCCAATAACACAAACTTTTCAGGGCCAGGAGTCAAGGAATGTGGGCAATTAGAGGCTCAAAATAGAAGAAACTGATTCTCCTTTAGAGCATTCAGAAAGCCATGCAACCCTGAGGACACCATGGTTTTAACCAAGTAAACCCATTTATAACCTCAAAAAACTGTAAGGTAATTAACTGGTAGTGTTTCAATCCCTAAGTCTGATAAGTGATAGAGCAACAACAGGAAACTTACATGTATAATCCGTCCTTTAAGCCATCATTGTGGCTGTTTAGCCTTGGTTACATGGTCCATGTCTAGGTTTGGTGACCACTTCTCCTGAATAAGAGAATTTCTTAAGAATAATCAAGGCTCTAAGGCAAGTTATTTTATTATGTACAATTTAAATTACTTTGACCTAAACAGTCTAGCATATCTATTAACCTTGTCTTTATGTTAGAGAGAGTTATTGAAATACATGATACCAAAAGAGGAACTCCCCAGGTTATTAGGTGCCCAATATGCTACTGGAGATCAATGGAGAAATAACTCCAGAAAGAATGAAGGAGTATTTTGCCAAAGCAAAAACAATACCAGCTGTGGATGTGACTGGTGATAGAAGCAAGATCCAATGCTGTAAAGAGCAATATTGCATAGGAACCTGGAATGTCAGGTCCATGAATCAAGGCAAATTGGAGGTGGTCAAACAAGAGATGGCAAGGGTGAACGTTGACATTCTAGGAATCAGCTAACTGAAATGGACTGGAATGGATGAATTTAACTCAGATGACCATTATGTCTACTACTGCAGGCAGGAATCCCTCAGAAGAAATGGAGTAGCCATCATGGTCAACAAAAGAGTCCGAAATGCAGTACTTGGATGCAACCTCAAAAATGACAGAATGATCTCTGTTCGTCTCCAAGGCAAACCATACAATATCACGGTTATCCAAGTCTATGCCCCAACCAGTAACGCTGAAGAAGCTGAGGTTGAACGGTTTTATGAAGACCTACAAGATCTTTTAGAACTAACACTCAAAAAAGATGTCCTTTTCATTATAGGGGACTGGAATGCTAAAGTAGGAAGTCAAGAAACACCTGGAGTAACAGGCAAATTTGGCCTTGGAATGCAGAATGAAGCAGGGCAAAGACTAATAGAGTTTTGCCAAGAAAATGCACTGGTCATAGCAA
>SJYW01015547.1:39944-67360 GCA_006410735.1 Raphicerus campestris | reverse complement strand
CACAAGCTGGAATCAAGATTGCCAGGAGAAATATCAATAACCTCAGATATGCAGATGACACCACCCTTATGGCAGAAAGTGAAGAAGAACTAAAGAGCCTCTTGATGAAAGTGAAAGAGGAAAGCGAAAAAGTTGGCTTAAAGCTCAACATTCAGAAAATGAAGATCATGGCATACGGTCCCATCACTTCATGGGAAATAGATGGGGAAACAGTGGAAACAGTGTCAGACTTTACTTTTGGGGCTCCAAAATCACTGCAGATGGTGATTGCAACCATACATTAAAAGATGCTTACTCCTTGGAAGAAAAGTTATGACCAACCTAGATAGCATATTCAAAAGCAGAGACATTACTTTGCCAACAAAGGTCCATCTAGTCAAGTCTATGGTTTCTCCAGTGGTCGTGTATGGATGTGAGAGTTGGACTGTGAAGAAAGCTGAGTGCTGAAGAATTGATGCTTTTGAACTGTGGTGTTGGAGAAGACTCTTGAGAGTCCGTTGGACTGCACGGAGATGCAACCAGTCCATTCTGAAGGAGATCAGCCCTGGGATTTCTTTGGAAGGAATGATGCTAAAGTTGAAACTCCAGTACTTTGGCCACCTCATGCGAAGAGTTGATTCATTGGAAAAGACTGATGCTGGGAAGGTTTGGAGGCAGGAGGAGAAGGGGACGACAGAGGATGAAATGGCTGGATGGCATCACGGACTCGATGAACATTAGTCTGAGTGAACTCCGAGAGATGGTGATAGACAGGGAGGCCTGGTGTTTTGCGATTCATGGGGTCTCGACGAGCCGGACACGACTGAGTGACTGAAGTGAACTGAACTGAACTGATGATCCCTTAATGAAGAATATACACTTAGAGTGTTTAGTAAGAAAGGCTCGAATTGGAACGTGAAAAGGAAAGTTGCTCAGTTGTGTCTGACTCTTTGCAACCCCATGGATTATACAGTCCATGGAATTTTCCAGGCCAGAATACTGGCATAGGTAACCTTTCCCTTCTCCAGGGGATCTTCCCAACTCAGGGATCAAACCCAGGTCTCCTGCATTGTGGCCAGATTCTTTACTAGCCACAAGGGAAGTCCTAGAATACTGGTGTGGGTAGCCTGTCACTTCTCCAGAGGATCTTCCTGACCCAAGAATCTAACCGGGGTCTCCTGCATTGCAGGCGGATTCTTTGCCAACTGAGTTATCAGGGAAGCCCCAAAATACAGTCTTTATACTGTATTAACTCCTTATTCTTTGATTAAAATAGTGAACTTTAAAAAGACAAGGCATGAGTGAAATTGGCAAGTTACACTGAACGTTTACAATATCCCAATAGTTTATGCACACTGGACTATCACCCTATAAGTAGGATTATAATCAGCAATGAATTCAGGGACATGAGTCCTTTGTCAGTTCAGTTCCGTCCCTCAGTCGTGTCCGACTCTTTGCGCTCACCTAGTGCTAAACTCTGGTTTTAGAATATTACTGTCTCTGCTCAAAGTATACTTTTCATTCAAAATACACAGGATGGGTATTTCATTATACATTTAAAATAGAACATTAAAATGACAGACAGTTATTTTGATGACTGCTTGCAAGTAAATGTTTTAGATTATGATTGGTTTAATTTTAAAATGAGTTTCTGGGAGGAAATCAATAGTTTCCAATTTAATTCTAAATTTTAGAAGCCACTGATACCTATAGACAAAACAAAGTAAATAAAACCCTTAGGATTGTAAATGACATAATTGGTATGAATTAGTGTATTAAATTCCCAGGGTTACTTGACCAAATGACAACAAACTAAGTAGTTTTGAACAACAGGAATGTATGTTCTTATAGTTCTGGAGGCTAGAATACTGAAATCAAAGTCCTGCCAGGGTTCTTCCTACTGGTAGTTGGAGGGGAGTTGTTTCACAGTATTTCTCCCGGCTTCCGAAATTTGTGAACCATCTTTGGGATTCCTTGGTTTATAGCCTCATCACTCATCTCTGCCTCCTTGTGCAAGTCTCCTGAAGTACTGGCATGGATTCATGATCTTGAAATTCTGAGCAAGTCTTCAAACTAGCTGTGTCCAGAAGGTGAAGTAAGGCCCTAAAGTCGGGTTGGTATAAATCAACAGAGACTTGTCTCTGCAGATTCTGCTTCTCCAGTATGTCCAGTGATACTAGGCCTACAATCACATTGATGAGCCAGATGTCAGATTTTTGCACAACATCTAGTCAGCTCAGCCCTCTCAATGTCCACTTGACATTTGCCGTTTGTGCACACTCTTTGGACCACAGTTCACTTCCAAATAAAGAAAATGGCATAATCATTCTTCCTTCTACTTGTGCTTGAATCACACTCTGATTTTATTTTCTTGTTACTTAAATAGTGAAATATAAAATTAACCCATATTGACATATTTTATGTTAGATCACAGGGGAATGAGAAAGAAGTAAGAAAGATGAGAAATCTAATTATTTAATATATTTATTAATCATAAGAAAGAAACCCTCATAACCACTACAGTCCTGATTTCTGTCCTTTGTCATATGGACACAGCTGGCATTTATCACATCCTTCTTTATCTGTTTGATATTCCCTTTGCTGTACATTCCTTCAGCTGGCTCCTTTCTTGAGGGAAGTGGTGACCTGAATACTCATTCTTAAAGATTTTGGGCCATTAGCAATCCACCTACTATGTAAAAATCACTATTATAGACACTAGAAGAAAAGATAATTGAATGGAAAGCAAGTAGGGTCATTTTAAAAAAAATATCCATCTAGTTTGAATATTTTCAGAGTGTATATTTATATTTGTTTGTAGTCATTCTACATTAAGAGATGTATCTTGTTTGTTTAGTGCAGAATTTAGTTTNGGTTTATAGCCTCATCACTCATCTCTGCCTCCTTGTGCAAGTCTCCTGAAGTACTGGCATGGATTCATGATCTTGAAATTCTGAGCAAGTCTTCAAACTAGCTGTGTCCAGAAGGTGAAGTAAGGCCCTAAAGTCGGGTTGGTATAAATCAACAGAGACTTGTCTCTGCAGATTCTGCTTCTCCAGTATGTCCAGTGATACTAGGCCTACAATCACATTGATGAGCCAGATGTCAGATTTTTGCACAACATCTAGTCAGCTCAGCCCTCTCAATGTCCACTTGACATTTGCCGTTTGTGCACACTCTTTGGACCACAGTTCACTTCCAAATAAAGAAAATGGCATAATCATTCTTCCTTCTACTTGTGCTTGAATCACACTCTGATTTTATTTTCTTGTTACTTAAATAGTGAAATATAAAANCCTTTGTGCACACTCTTTGGACCACAGTTCACTTCCAAATAAAGAAAATGGCATAATCATTCTTCCTTCTACTTGTGCTTGAATCACACTCTGATTTTATTTTCTTGTTACTTAAATAGTGAAATATAAAATTAACCCATATTGACATATTTTATGTTAGATCACAGGGGAATGAGAAAGAAGTAAGAAAGATGAGAAATCTAATTATTTAATATATTTATTAATCATAAGAAAGAAACCCTCATAACCACTACAGTCCTGATTTCTGTCCTTTGTCATATGGACACAGCTGGCATTTATCACATCCTTCTTTATCTGTTTGATATTCCCTTTGCTGTACATTCCTTCAGCTGGCTCCTTTCTTGAGGGAAGTGGTGACCTGAATACTCATTCTTAAAGATTTTGGGCCATTAGCAATCCACCTACTATGTACAAATCACTATTATAGACACTAGAAGAAAAGATAATTGAATGGAAAGCAAGTAGGGTCATTTTAAAAAAAATATCCATCTAGTTTGAATATTTTCAGAGTGTATATTTATATTTGTTTGTAGTCATTTTACATTAAGAGATGTATCTTGTTTGTTTAGTGCAGAATTTAGTTTTGTAATTTTACCCAGTTACTGTGCAACTGTCAACACAATCCTGAATATCTTCATCACACAATTGAATTTCCCATACCTGTTTGTAGTTGATCCTATGCTCATTCCCAGCCCCAGGCAGCCACCAGTCTACTTTCTGTCTCTATAGATTTGCCTTTTCTAGAATCTTTATTATTATTACTGTGATGAGGTCAGAATATTTCATTCATTTTAGTTTGGCACATACAGAGAAAATACTATATATATATATGTTATATTTTCAGTACATGTGCATGCGTGCATGCTAAGTCGCTCAGTGGTGTCTGACTCTTTGCAACCCCATGGACTGTAGCCCACGAGGCGTCTCTGTCCATGGTATTCTCCAGACATGAATATTGGAATGGGTTGCCATGCCCTCCTCCAGGGGGTCTTCCTCATCCAGGGATCAAACCCATATCACTTTTGTCTCCTGCACTGGCAGGCTTGTTCTTTACCACTAGCACCATCTCAGAAGTCCCAAGTTTTTAGTAGCTACTATAATTATTTTTTTGAAACCCCACCCACTATGAAGATAAAATAATCACACATTCAAATCATTTTCACCATAATCTCATCATATAATTGTTAACAGAACAGCAATCTGTGGAAAAGAGAATTTTTTAAGTTTATCACTCGCAAAAATTGTCTATTCTCTCAGTTATCTTTTTTTCTTTTTTATCTGTTTAGTGGTATATGTATGTGTGTATAAGGCAGGCATTGTGTACACTTTTGCATTAGGATGGTGCTGGGAAATAAAAGATTCAGAGCTTTCAAATGCTGGCATCCTCCCCCTCCTTTGGCATTTATTATGAGATGCTTTGCCCAGCCAGGTGCTTCTTGCTGTGTCTTCAAGTTAGAGACAAATGATTTTAACAACTTTGTGGAATTGTTAGAGGGAAAAAAGGAGGAGATTTTTACGTTATTCATTGGAGTGAAACAATTGAAATCACCTTGGAAAAGACAGTAGTTAACATACAGTGTTTATATAACATCCAAGCGTGTTACCGAAATGGATCAACCTGAGAATAATAAACAAGTTATTTTCAAAATGATTAACGACCTTATTAGACTCATCTGAGCAGGCTGAAGCTGTTCATTTGCAGAGAACTGTGCAGAAATTGGAGATTGGGCCGAGAGGAGTTATGAAATGAAGTACAGATCTGGGAGTGGAATCTATGAGAAAGATGGCAACAGCGTATATTGTTTTACATGGATGCAAGAAGCCTCCACATATAGGAAGTTATTTCAAGCAGGAAGAGCAACAGCTGCTTTTGATTTTGGTGGAATTTCTGACAGGAAAATGCATTTTTATATTACACTGTGTGACATTTACCTTAGAAGTCAGGAGTTTCTAGGTAACTAAGGGAATTTAATGAAATATTTCACCACTAACATAGACAATATAGGGCCAATAATTCAGGAGGTGGTCCTATTTATGAAGTGAGGAATGTCAGCCACATTTCAGAAAAATTAAAAACAAACACATTTTTAAAAATCCTGCTTTCTTTCTTTCTCACGCTTGCATCTCCATTCCTAGTTTTGCATTGCTAGCATAGAAAACGTAGCCTTCCTCAAATCCTACACTCTTGAGGATACATGAAATACACTCTTGAGGATAAATGAAATACNTCTTTCTTTCTCACGCTTGCATCTCCATTCCTAGTTTTGCATTGCTAGCATAGAAAACGTAGCCTTCCTCAAATCCTACGCTCTTGAGGATACATGAAATACACTCTTGAGGATAAATGAAATAAACTCTTGATTTGAAGAAAAGGTTATTTTATTCATTATTTATTCATTCATTCATCACCAGAGGAAGGGAAAGGGTACTATCAGGTAGAGATTACATGTGGTGAGGTTATCCAGTCAAAACCATTAAATAGAACAATTTGGGTAGCATAGAGATATCATTGTTACTACTTGGTAGAGCATTCAAATAACATAGACATATTTCTGTGTAAGAACTTTTTCTTTCCCCATAAGGTCATTGTTTATTTAACCTATGATGTCTGCATCGTTGAGGCAACTGATTTACCTTTACAAAAAAAAAAAAAAAAATTAATATTATGTTTCCTTTGAAGAAAACTGGCTAAAAGTAAATATTAAATGCAAGAAGGAATNACTCTTTTGTTGACCATGATGGCTACTCCATTTCTTCTGAGGGATTTCTGCCCGCAGTAGTAGATATAATGGTTATGTGAGTTAAATTCACCCGTTCCAGTCCATTTTAGTTCGCTGATCCCTAGAATGTTGATGTTCACTCTTGCCATCTCTTGTTTGACCACTTCCAATTTGCCTTGCTTCACGGACCTGACATTCCAGGTTCCTATGCAATATTGCTTTTTACAGCATTGGACCTTGTTTCTATCACCAGTCACATCCATAGTTGGGTAGGATACCATGGTTTTGGACTTCAATATATGAATTTGGATGGGTCACAGNTTTGCCTTGCTTCACGGACCTGACATTCCAGGTTCCTATGCAATATTGCTTTTTACAGCATTGGACCTTGTTTCTATCACCAGTCACATCCATAGTTGGGTAGGATACCATGGTTTTGGACTTCAATATATGAATTTGGATGGGTCACAGTTCAACTCATAACACTCTCACAGTCTCAGCAACAAGGCAAGAATGATAATCTTGAGCTACTTGGAGCTTCTGGCCTCAAAAACAGCTTAATTTAGGAACTCCTTGATTTAGGATCCCCAATGGCAACCATGGGGTCTCTCTGCTTTCTTTCCTGTGAATTGGCTCCCTCCTCTTCAATATCTGGCTTATAAGAATGTTAGGCCTTTGATAAATCTGATAATGTTTTGATAGCCAAATATCAAAAATGCCTGTTTTCTCTGAGGCATGTGGTAGGTAAGGATTGGGAATGGAGCTGAAACTAATAAACTTGACTAGCAAACAAAAGTTTCCTGCATTGGTGTGGAATGTCCTGACTTGTAGATTTGATGATTTTTCTAAACATATTACATTAGCAGAAGGTATGTGTGGAATTCTGTTGTCGGTCTTTTGCTATGATAGGTCAGTAGTTCCCAACATTTTTGACAGCAGGAAAGGTTTCATGGAAGTCTGTTTTTTCATGGACTAGCTAGTGGAGGTGATGAAATTCCAGCTAAGCTATTTCAAATCCTAAAAGATGATGCTGTGAAAGTGCTGCACTCAATATGCCAGCAAATTTGGAAAACTCAGCAGTGGCCACAGGACCGGAAAATGGTCAGTTTTCATTCCAATACCAAAGAAAGGCCAAAGAATGTTCAAACTATCACACAATTGCACTCATCTCACATGCCAGGACTTCCCTGGTGGCTCAGATGGTAAAGCGTCTGTTGAAAATGTGGGAGACCTGGGTTCAGTTCCCGGGTAGGGAAGATTCCCTGGAGAAGGAAATGGCAACCCACTTCAGTACTCTTGCCTAGATTATCCCATGAATGGAGGAGCCTGATGAAGGCTACTATCCATGGGGTCGCAAAGAGCAGAACACGACTGAGCAACTTTATTTCACTTTACATGCTAGCAAAGTAATGCTTAAAATTCTCCCACCTAGGCTTCAACAGTAGGTGAACTGAGAACTTCCCGATATTCAAGCTGAATTTAGAAAAGGCAGAGGAACCAAAGATCAAATTGCCAACATCTTTTGGATCATCAAAAAAGCAAGAGAATTCCAGAAAAACATCTATGTCTGCTTCACTGACTACACTAAGGCAATGGCACCCCACTCCAGTACTCTTGCTTGGAAAATCCCATGGATGGAGCAGCCTGGTAGGCTGCAGTCCATGGGATCGCTAAGAGTTGAACATGACTGAGTGACTTCACTTTCACTTTTCACTTTTATGCATTGGAGAAGGAAACGGCAACCCACTCCAGTGTTCTTGCCTGGAGAATCCCAGGGATGGGGGAGCCTGATGGGCTGCCCTCTATGGGGTCATGCAGAGTTGGACACGACTAAAGTGACTTAGCAGCAAAGCCTTTGACTGTATGAATCACAACAAATTTTAAGGAAAATCCTTAAAGAGATGAGAATACCAGATCATCTATTTTGTGGCAATCTCAGGATATTCCACCTTGACTTTAAGGTTAGGGGTCACACTTTTATGAGAATCTAATGCCACTGCTGATCTGATAGGAGGCAGAGCTCAGGCAAAAATGTGAGCAACGGGGGGTGACTGTAAACACAGATGAAGCTTACCTTACCCACCATTCACTTCCTATTGTGCAGACCTGTTCCTAACAGACCAAGCCTTGGTCCTGGTCTGGGGCCCAGGGGTTAAGGACTCCTGGCCTAGGGCATTTGTTGCTGAACTCTATCCTGATAGTAAAATCAGTATCGCCAGCAAGCCATGTGTAATATGTGGAGAAGAGTTCCTTCCTGAGAGAAAACCTAGGAACTGTTACAAAAATCAGGATTAATGGTTTAATTGAGAGAAAAGAAAGGAAGAAACTAAATGAAGGATGATAATTATTAGTACTCAACAAGGGCAAGAGTATATCCATTTTAATCTAATTTAAAGTTTTGGGATACTTTCACAATCCAAATCTGGTGACAAAAAATTTAAAAAAGGAGAAAAATAAATTTAGGGATTTTGATAAAATTTTATCTCAAATGTAAGTTCTCTTTGAAGTATCTGCTTTTAAAGTCTGTAAGACTTAGTCAATGGTGATTATGTTTAGTACTTTAAAAGCCTTTCTCTAGTAGTGTTTCAGTATAATTTCATTTCCTCTTTGAAGAGCCCTTAATTTCTTAAGATATGTCATGAGAAAAGACTAGATAAAATATAGGCTGCTGTAGGAATGCTTAAAAATACACCCACAGTCACAGAAATTTGGAGAAAAAAATGGAACATTTATTTTCTGAAGTTAATAATTTGCATCCTAATCATTAATATTTGCCTATATGTTGGTGGTGAGAGGAAAACTGACTTATAAAGTTTTATTATTTTATTAATTTGTTTAGCTCTGATCTCTCAGATTAGACTCACTGGTATATTTTCTTTAAGGATTAGAAACATAAAAATGACAGATTTTTACTTATTATTTCTTTTCATTGCCTCATCCTCAGATAAGAGTAATGATATCAGAGAGAGGCTTAAACCACTAGAATGCAGGATGGTAAAAGGCAAGATACATTGTTACAGTGATCATTCATTTAAAAAAATTAAACATTACAAAACGTGAAATTACAAGACCACTTTGAGGACATTCACATGAAAAGGCCAAGATTTGGTTTTAATAATGCTAAATAACATGCAAGTCAGAGAAAAAGTATTAAGTCAATTAAGATGAGACTTCCCTGATCTCATGATTTAAGCTATGATCTTTATGTTATTATGATTTGTATTAATCCATTGTAATTACTATTTTTATTGATATTCGAAGTATCACATCTGTAGGAAATTGTCTTCTGCATGGTACCTTCTATAAGTCTACCTGAAATCTCCTAATTTGACCCTTATTATCTTTGAAAAAGTCTTTGTTATCTGGTATTACAAGGCTTATCTTGTGTATAGCCTATTCTATCTCACAGCCAAACTGATCTATTTCTTTTAGAAACCCTTTAGCTTTAAAGGGAAATGCTATTTAGAGGCCATGATCTGTCTTCAAAGAGTATACTTTGCTTTTATGGGGTAAAAATATTTTATTGTATTATTAGTTCATGTAACAGATATTCTTTTGCTTGGTAGAGATTTTGTCATACTAAGAGAAGATATATTTCTGGCATGGTAATATTTATAAGTCTGATTTATCAAAATAAAATTTGATAACAAGGAGGATCAATTATTTTAGAACTTTGCTAAAGCATTGGAAGTTTCTCAGGGTTCATTTACTGAAGAATCATGAACACTAGGAAAGATTTAGATCTTGTAATTTTGGCTTATGTCTGGGGAGACAGTTGCTTTTTCTCCATGTGAAACAGTAATCAGAAACAGCCTTCATCTTCATCTGCAGCACCTATAATGTAAGAATATCCTTTTCTTTGTGATCCCTATTGTTTATCAATTTTCTGGGTTGCCATGAAGTGATATACAATATTACCTACAATTTGGGATTCCCTGAGTCATAAACCATGTCTTTTCATTCATAGCAGCAGGATCAGTGTGTGACTTTTCTCAGTGGCCAAAAATCTGCCCCTAAAGTATGAATTTGACCAAATACATTTNGAGAGTGAAAAAGTTGGCTTAAAGCTCAACATTCAGAAAACAAAGATCATGGTATCTGGTCCCATCACTTCATGGGAAATAGATGGTGAAACAGTGGAAACAGTGTCAGACTCTATTTTGGGGGGCTCCAAAATCACTGCAGATGGTGACTGCAGCCATGAAATTAAAAGACGCTTACTCCTTGGAAGAAAAGTTATGACCAACCTAGATAGTATATTCAAAAGCAGAGACATTACTTTGCCGACTAAGGTCCATCTAGTCAAGGCTATGGTTTTTCCTGTGGTCATGTAAGGATGTGAGAGTTGGACTGTGAAGAAGGCTGAGCACCGAAGAATTGATGCTTTTGAACTGTGGTGTTGGAGAAGACTCTTGAGAGTCCCTTGGACTGCAAGGATAGCCAACCAGTCCATTCCGAAGGAGATCAGCCCTGGGATTTCTTTGGAAGGAATGATGCTAAAGCTGAAATTCCAGTACTTTGGCCACCTCATGAGGAAAGTTGACTCATTGGAAAAGACTCTGATGCTGGGAGGGATTGGGGGCAGGAGGAGAAGGGGACTACCGAGGATGAGATGGCTGGATGGCATCACGGACTCGATGGACGTGAGTCTGAGTGAACTCTGGGAGATGGTGATGGACAGGGAGGCCTGGCGTGCTGCGATTCATGGGATTGCACAGAGTCGGACATGACTGAGCGACTGAGGTGAACTGAACTGAACTGAATGCAAAAACAAGTTAAAAAAAATCTTTCAGGCATCTACTTTTACTATCCTAAAATTTATGTTTCATTATATTTGTTAACATTCTGTTATCACGTAATTTTGCTTTGCAAGATTGCTCTCTTTTTTCCCTGATAAACAATAGCAACAAATCATGCACATTCACTTATTAGTCATCTTGCATCATTATATACAACCTCTTCAGTTTTTTTTGAAAAGAAACAGTGTAATAATTCAACTTAAATATATGCAAATGTAGGTTATTTCTTTTAAACCTGTTGACTGATGATCATACTCTATATATAGATCACCTTTTTATATGTTCCAGAGCTTTACAATTTCTGTCTTAACCAGACATTATCAAGAATCCTGTTCTGATTTATTAGTTAGCTCAATTTAACATTAATCAAAGTTTTTAAAGGTAACAAAAGATACTAAGATGATAATTTAAGCTGGTACATTTCAAAGAGACCAACCCACTCCAGTGTTCTTGCCTGGAGAATCCCAGGGACGGTGGAGCCTGGTGGGCTTCCGTCTATGGGGTCGCACAGAGTCGGACACGACTGAAGCGACTCAGCAGCAGCAGCAGCATTTATTTTAATTGGAGGTTAATTAGTTTACAATCTTGTATTGGTTTTGCCATACATCAACATTTTAAAAAACGTGAAGGTTGTTTAAGAGGAAAAACTAACGTGTAAATTTGGCATGATAAATTTATAAGAATAAACCTGTTTTGAAACACATCAATGATTATAATTTAATTTTGTTGAACATATAATTTTACTTGCTTATATATTTAAATATTTTGTGCAGTAATCATTTAATAAATAAAAATGGTGTAAATTTTGGAAAGTTGAAATTATATATGTTTTTTCTATTTGAAAAAAGCTTCATAGAATCCTAGAAAACTAGGTGGCATAGAATATATAAACTATGTAGCAAATGATTTCAATAGACATGCGACTCCCTGAGACACAGAATTATGCCTGTTACTGTGCTGGGTACTTTAGGAGCCTATCCCCTGTCTGCCCCTGTCCACATTCTTCTTCCTAATGCCATGATACCTCTACTCTTGGAAATCCATCTACTTAATGTGGAGGCACAGGGCCATGCCCCTTGCTGTAAACAGATTTCCTTGCTTGAACATATGGTAAAGACTATATACTTTTAAAACTGATAAACCAGTAGGATATAGATGTAGATTTGGTTGGGGTCATTTAAAGCCATTGGGCCTACTCTGTAGAAAAAACTACTCTTGGTAAGGAGGTCGTGAGAAAGAGAAATCCAAAAGCATCGCAGAAGGCCTGGATGCTTTAGAAAAGGCAAATCTGAAATTTTCCATATCTTTATTCAAACAGTTTCTGAATAAGATACAAAGACAATTGCTCAATTGCAAAATGTAAGGAAACATGAAAATAAGATCAGTTACCTGAACGTCATTCTAGTTATGGGTTTTTTTTTTTTTAAGTTTTGGCTGGTGTACTGTTAAGGGGCCATTTAATTTGTGCCCTGAAGTGTGAAAGTAGTCAACTCTCTTTAGGCTTTTCAAAACCTCCAATAAACATATATGTTAAGTGCTTTGCCAGTAAAAGTTATCTGCTTCTGCTTTAGGAAAAATGGTGATTGAATAAGTACATGATGAAGGTAAATAATACTCAAAAATATTTCTCTGAGGAGAACTAAATGCAATAATAGAAAAAACATGATTATTCAGACATATTTTTACCTTTACAGTCAGCTTTAAAACTTTAATAAAGACATGCAAAACAAATCAAACCGAGAAAAAAGGAATCTGTGAGTGGGCTAGGGAGGGAAATGTGTAAAATTTCTGTCTAAAACAGCACAATCTGCTGCTTATTATTTTTGTAAATCTAGCATCAAACAGTATGTTACACTTCAGTGAATAATGGGACATCTGTGTAAGCCATGTATGTGTATGTATGTATATATGCAATATGTGTGTGTTTATACACATTTATGTATATATATATGCATATTTAATTGATAATATGGTTTACTTTCCTCCTATCTACTTATCTCTTTCTTACCTGTTTCTCATTTATCTGTTTAATTATCCATTAGCAATAATTATGTATGTTTTTATTCTTCAATAAGTTTTGCTTTGTTTAAAATAGAGAAGGCACATATCACAGAGCTAAAGTTTGCATTAATGAAGAGAGAGCACAGATAACATATAAGAATTTGTGTTATTTTTTGAATGTAGATTTTTATAACTCAAAAGTGCACATATATCCCATATTATATTGTAGACTATTGAAATGAATGAGGAATATAAATGATATCCAGTCTCTCCTCTAACATTAATGAGTCTATTATTTTGGGTAGATCAACTATTCCTAGCCTCACATTTATGATCTGTTGCATGGTGGGGAAAAGAGGTGGGAGGAGGCTATGGTTCAGACAGATTAAAGGCTGTAGTTTTTTCAAGCCAAATATCCTCTTCATTAGTGTGTTTATGGTTTAAGATATAGCTGCTATATTACACTGATTAGGAGATAGTTTATTTTCATATTTTCATTTTAATTACTTATAATNTGCATGGTGGGGAAAACAGGTGGGAGGAGGCTATGGTTCAGACAGATTAAAGGCTGTAGTTTTTTCAAGCCAAATATCCTCTTCATTAGTGTGTTTATGGTTTAAGATATAGCTGCTATATTACACTGATTAGGAGATAGTTTATTTTCATATTTTCATTTTAGTTACTTATAATTGTCATTTACTAATTCTTGACACATTCAAAACTTGATAAGAAAGGAATAACCAGTCATAACATCCCACAAAGACATTTATGATTATATTTATCCTGTTAGGCTTTTTGATTATGGTAATTTATGACCTCCATTAGATTTTCTGAAAATATTGAGAATAATTCTTGAATCACCATTGCAGCCTTTTGGACTCATAGCAGTTCAGTGAACCGAGGTTAAAAGTAAATAATTTCTAAGGTTCCTTCTAGCTGTAATGGTCCATATTTCTTTGTCTTTAGGTCTCTAATGTGTTCAGATGCTCTGTTGTGTCTGACTCTTTGTGACTTCAAGGACTGTAATCTGCCAGGCTCCTTTGTCCATGGGATTTTCCAGGCAAGAATACTGGAATGGAGTGCCATTTTCTCCTTCAGAGAATCTTGACAACCCAGGGATCAAACCCGCATTTCCTGCATTGGCAGGCAGTTTCTTACCAGCACCACCTGGGAAGCCATAGATTTCTAATTATATTTTCTAATATATAAAATATGCTTTACATATGCTAATATGACATAATATAGTCCATATATAGGTATGGTTAGCTGAGGGCATCTGTACGAAATAGCAGCTGATTGGCAGTGCTCAGTGATAGTTTCACAGTGAATTATTCAGCAAGCCTTCACACTTTTATACTTCTCTTCATTCAGCAGAGCACGTGAAGATCCTCAGTTGTCCTCATTTATTCTAGCCTTGACTAGGCGTCAGAATTCAACTTAGGCTACCTCAGTGTTGAATATTACAAACTGTCTTTGTGGAACACTGAAAAGTAAAATAAGAAAAACTGTAAAGAAAATAATTTCAAAGGAATTCCACAGCTATAGGCAAATCACCTCCCCACCCCCAAGCACATACATAACATATACACCTTTATTCTTAGGGCAACAAGTCTATAGGATCGCTGTGCCCTGGTAAAGAGAGAGCATTTTCTTTTCTTACTCCAGTCTAAGATATGTCTACCAAGCTTCAAATTTTTAACCTTGTAAGTAACCTTATATACTGATTATTGACATCCTTGTAAGGAAACATTGTATCTTTTCAGAATTGTGATCTAGTGATATACTAAGGAAAACTACTCAGTATCCATCCTCGGTATGTGACCAAAAGCATAAGACTTTAGGTGTTACTGTATACCATCTTCTGTTGAGCTCAAGTTAAGGTTTGCCAAGATCACTCCATTTCCTGGTTAATTCCTCACTACTATAAGCTGAGGAGAGATCAGGGTCCACCTACNTCTGCCAGGCTCCTTTGTCCATGGGATTTTCCAGGCAAGAATACTGGAATGGAGTGCCATTTTCTCCTTCAGAGAATCTTGACAACCCAGGGATCAAACCCGCATTTCCTGCATTGGCAGGCAGTTTCTTACCAGCACCACCTGGGAAGCCATAGATTTCTAATTATATTTTCTAATATATAAAATATGCTTTACATATGCTAATATGACATAATATAGTCCATATATAGGTATGGTTAGCTGAGGGCATCTGTACGAAATAGCAGCTGATTGGCAGTGCTCAGTGATAGTTTCACAGTGAATTATTCAGCAAGCCTTCACACTTTTATACTTCTCTTCATTCAGCAGAGCACGTGAAGATCCTCAGTTGTCCTCATTTATTCTAGCCTTGACTAGGCGTCAGAATTCAACTTAGGCTACCTCAGTGTTGAATATTACAAACTGTCTTTGTGGAACACTGAAAAGTAAAATAAGAAAAACTGTAAAGAAAATAATTTCAAAGGAATTCCACAGCTATAGGCAAATCACCTCCCCACCCCCAAGCACATACATAACATATACACCTTTATTCTTAGGGCAACAAGTCTATAGGATCGCTGTGCCCTGGTAAAGAGAGAGCATTTTCTTTTCTTACTCCAGTCTAAGACATGTCTACCAAGCTTCAAATTTTTAACCTTGTAAGTAACCTTATATACTGAATATTGACATCCTTGTAAGGAAACATTGTATCTTTTCAGAATTGTGATCTAGTGATATACTAAGGAAAACTACTCAGTATCCATCCTCGGTATGTGACCAAAAGCATAAGACTTTAGGTGTTACTGTATACCATCTTCTGTTGAGCTCAAGTTAAGGTTTGCCAAGATCACTCCATTTCCTGGTTAATTCTTCACTACTATAAGCTGAGGAGAGATCAGGGTCCATCTATAAATGTGGTCACCTTTTCATGTAATCTTTACATGTTTTTCTGTGATGCTCTTGTTAATTTCACATCAATAAACATTGAAATGGTGCAGATTGGGCTAGAATTGCTTAGAATACCCTACTATAATTTAAAATCAATTTTAAATTAATCTTCCTCTTAAGATTAATAAAAAGAGTAGACATATCAAAATATATTTTATACAGTGACTTCCTCTATATTCAATGATATATCTTAAGCTGTTATTCAGTTTTTATTCTTCTTGATCTTTCCTTCATGATACTTGTGTATTTCCATTTTTCCTGGGAGCTCTGGTTTTGTCACTTAGAAGAAAATGGATTATTTTTTCTTTGTAACTCAGACATCAATCGTGATTACTACAATAGCTGTAGATAGTATGTTTTTCTTCAAGAAGAGCTTACTTTAAATGGGGAAAGCAAAAGCTAGTGGTCATCACTCATTCTCCTGGGCTCATTATTGAAGTAGCCATTTATTTTAAGAGGAAAATAGCATTTTCCGAGTGTTATTTACACATTCGACAATGGTCTGCCTTGCATTTTGTTAAACTTTGGAAAACTCCTACCTGCTTATCATTATTAAACTTGCCAGGATCTGGAGTGACATTCTATTGATTATAAGTCACAGACTCCTGGCATTTTAGCTGCTTTACCCCTGATGACTCCTTTAGAGGGTATTAAATACACTTAAGCAGAATGAACTGCAATTTCCCACACTGAAGCCCTTGATATAAGAGACTGATACAACAGGAGACATGATAGCAAGTGTACCTCTCACACCCTGATTCCCTCCAGTCTTGAGAGACTGTCACAAATAAGAAAAGCACAGTTGTTCTGCTCTTGAGTCCTTCTGTATCTGTAACGATGGCTGAATGGATGTCAGTGAATTTTCTCTTCTGTTTCCCTCATGGAGAAAGACTTTGCGTTTGACATGGCATGAAGGGATACACACAAGAGGGAAGTTATCATTTGTATTTCCTAGAGATAAGGGTCCTTTTAGTACTCAGATCCCCTGATTGTCATATCAACAACAACAGAAGTACTCTGAGAACAGAGAAAAACATAAAATCATAAAGAGCATGCCCTTTAGCTTATATAAAAAAAACTTCAATTGTGTGTAATTATTTGTATATTGTCCACATTGATACAGAGTATGCCAATTGGTGCTACCTGTGGGTAAAAAGAACTTTCTATATATAAGATGAGTGCAGGCCAAGAGCATCAGAACAATATTACAGTACCATTACTAAGTACCATTACTAGAAGTCAGGTTTACTAAATTAACTTTATTATAAGCTTATTTTTTCATTGCCAAAATACTATAAAATGATTCATTAATTCAACTGACTTTTATTAAACACTAAGTATGAGGTGCTATTCCAGGTTCTTGTGATTTCCATTGGTGAATAATGAGAGATGAAATTTCCTATCCACATGGAACTTTCTAGTGTGCAGAGATGAATAAGAAAATTGATGTTTATATATATGGAGTATGTCAGATCTATCATGTTCTCTGAAATATTACACAAAATATTTGTAAACTTCCATGTTTCTAGCCTATTCCTAAATTTAGTTTTTGGAATGGATGCAAGCTCAAAGGTCTGATGTCAGTTAATATATCTGTGAGGACTTCTATACCTTGGCAAACATCTACTCTCAAGCATACTGCAAGATTGAGTAATTCTGGTAATTGATTACTTATCATAATTGATTATTTGTCAGTACCCATGGATATCCTATAAGTGTATATTTCTGTACTGTTCCTGATTGTCTTCCTACTCCACAGTTATGTGGGTTATATTCAATAATACTAATCTGTACAGTATGGAAAATATATGGTAACAAGGAGATATATGTGTAATGAGAAATTATAACCAAGTGGAAGAGACTCACAGATTGATACATAATCACCTTAAGGAAGCTACACAATCAATCATTTACTCAAGTGCAATGAGAACTTAAAGTAAGTAGTCTCATTTCATTTATAAGAAAACTCTACAAATTCAGCCTAAAAGGGGATCAGTCTAAAATAATGAAATAAATATGGATTATCTTTTTAAAAAGGTTTCCTTTCTTTAAGACATACTTATTTCATGTTAATGACTGCCAAAATTATTATTTTCAAAATATTTGTCATGTTTTTAAATCAACCAAATTATTTAATTTTAACACATTTCATATAAAAGTAATAAATTAGGATGAAGAAAATAAAAATTAAAAGCACTGTCGCAGTTAGTAGTGGGTAGATTAAAAAGTATTCCGTGCCATAGTATGGGACAGAATGCTAAGTAAGAGAATAATGGGAGGAGTCATTTCTGGTTGCCTGTTGAANTTATCTTTTTAAGAAGGTTTCCTTTCTCTAAGATATACTTATTTCATGTTAATGACTGCCAAAATTATTATTTTCAAAATATTTGTCATGTTTTTAAATTGACCAAATTATTTAATTTTAACACATTTCATATAAAAGTAATAAATTAGGAGGAAGAAAATAAAAATTAAAAGCACTGTCGCAGTTAGTAGTGGGTAGATTAAAAAGTATTCCATGCCATAGTATGGGACAGAATGCTAAGTAAGTGAATAATGGAAGGAGTCATTTCTGGTTGCCTGTTGAAAGTGGAGTTTGAGATTCAGTACATGATATTGATGGGAGTTACCTCTAATAACTGTTTTAGTTTTCTGTTGTCTTATAAAAATTTATCCCAAATATAGTAACTTAAAACCACACACAGTATTTTTAATAGGTCAAGAGTCTGGGCAAGGTGCATCTAGACCATTTTCTTATTGTCTCACGTGCATAGTCAGGACGGCNATAACTGTTTTAGTTTTCTGTTGTCTTATAAAAACTTATCCCAAATATAGTAACTTAAAACCACACACAGTATTTTTAATGGGTCAGGAGTTTGGGCAAGGTGCATCTAGACCCTTTTCTTATTGTCTCACATGCATAGTCAGGATGTTGGCTGGCTGAACTCTCGTCTGGAGGGCCAACTGGGAAAGGATCTAGTTCCAAGCTCACTTAGGCTATTGGTATTAATAGAATTCATTCCCTTGTGGTTGAATGACTAAGAGTCCACGTTTTTGCTGGCTTTTGGCTGGTGACTGCTCTCAGATTTTAAGGTCTGTCTCAAGATCCTGGAGATTACCTGTAGTTCCTTGCAGATGTGGAGTTCTCCATCAAGGTTGCTCACAGTAGATCTCTGGACCTCTTCTGGTAAGACGCAATTTATATAACATAACATAATCACAGGGATGATATCATATCTCTTTTTGCCATATTTTGTTTATTAGAAACAAGTCATTGGGTCCATCCTCCATTGAAAGCAGGTGATTGCAGAATTGTGGGCACCAGGAAGTGGGAAATCATTGTGGGTCACATTAGGATCTATTTCCCATAGTAACAAACATCCCCTCAACCACCACCTAATCTCACTAATTGGCTGTATTACAAGTTTGGGGTTGCCACAGCTGTTCTGATGCTATTACAATGTCTTATCATCCTAGGACCCAGGCTAATGGGCAGCCCTTCTTTGGAAGATAGCTTTTGAATAGTAGAAGGCAAAGAGGAAGATAGCTGATAAAAATGTTTGACTCCTCTTTGAAACAACAGCCCAGATGTTGTCTGTAAGCCAATTCATATATCACTGATCAAAAACAATTATTTGAAAACATAGGACAATCCCTTAAATTTTGAAATGAAGATATTGGGGGAAGTTTCAGAACAGTCATAGATAATCCATGGGACATAGATCTGAATGAAGATCTGAATGTTTCTATTTGAAAGAAATCTATAAGTATACATTTCTATTTGTTTTTTTGGAGTCTTTACATTTTTACCTTGTAACTGACTGCCCATATCCCCCCAATTCAAGGTTAAAAAAAAAAAGAAAACACCTACTGATGAGGATACTTTCAACTTTTTGGATGAAAGTGCTGCCTACTAAGACAATAACAAATTTTAGGTGGCATTCTCTTCTTTGTTTAATAGCATTTGCCTAAACAATTATTTTAGTATTTGCTATTTTTAGAGTTTTATATAAANGATAAATGTTATCTGGCAAATTTCATGTTTTCTATTCATTTTCTGGACCACCTTCCTCAAATTGCAGATTTATACACCCAAGTCTCCTGCTTCTTTTTCAAAGAGTATTACAGTAACTATTAGTCTGTGAATACTTTTGCTTGTTATGGTTGCTTCTGCTTTCTAATCATCACATTCAAATTTTAATTCAACTTGATTTGCCTAAAAGTAGGGTTATAGTCAACAGTTTGTAGCACAGGTTACCCTTAACCTAAAGTAAGGGAGGGACATGCCTATTACTTAAATTATCATGAGAAATGATGCTTTAATACCAGTTATTAAATTTCATACATTGGATGGAATTCTGATACTCAATATAGACTGGAATAAATTTTTATTGCAAGTAGTGTCTTCTCTTTATCACAGTGCTTGGTTATTAAAAACACTAATTTTTATCTACTGAGACCTAAACAATTGTTTGTGAGCCCAACCATGTTTATGGATCACTCGTCTTATAATCTTAATGCTTGCTAAAGTAGTTTTTTCCCTTTGGAAATGTTAACAATATGTCCTATGTTTTATTTTCTATTTAAATTATGCCTCTCTAATTCTACCTTATTACTCAATATAGGATGATGCGGTATTGGAAAGAGAGCTGTTAATTGATAGAATTGAAAAATTTGTCACATATGTAGGTAAGATACTCGGCTTCTTTGAAACTTATTAATAGTTTCTCCATCTTATAAAATCATCATAATAATACTACTTGCTAGGTTTGGGAGCTACACTGTGTACATTAAACACTCAATACAATTCAGACACTATCTCCTTTATAAATCAAGCCATTTCTGCCAGGTAGCCCATTCTAACTGAATAGCCCCAATTTTTCCAGTCCTGATCTCAGTCCTGAATTAGAAACAACCATCTTCTGTGTTTAAGCTGCAGTGCTAAGCAGGGTATACCAAGTCTTCCAGGGGATGGAAGCTATTTCCTCTCATCCAAGAGTCGAACTTCACATTTTGTGCCAAATGGCTATGATCAGATGATCCGTATCTTGACATAAAATGAAGAATGCCTTGATTAAGATCCCCAGATGCAAATTACCCCAGAAATAAAAGATCCAGCATTCAAAAATATGTGCATATATGATTCAAATACACATAGGTGATCTGACCAAATCTCATCTGATTTGCTGGTAGAGCCAGAAATTTTGCTAGCATCTTTCTGCAAGATGGTCCTTCAAAAGGAACTTAGTCGTGCATTAAATAACCTAAGGTATTATAAAAAATGGGCTTCCCAGGTGGTGCTTGTGGTAAGGAAACTGCCTGCAATGAAGGAGATGTGAGTTTGATTCCTGGGGTCTGAGGATCCCCTGGAGGAGGAAATAGCACTTGCCTGGAAAATCTCAAGGACAGAGGAGCCTGGTGGGCTACAGTCCATAGGGTCGCCAAGAGTAGAACATGGCTAAAGTGACTTAGCACAGACACATGAGGTGTTATAAAAATACCTGTATCCCATTACTATAATATGCTCCTAAATTTGAAAACCACCAACATACAACATATCAGTTATTCTCAGCAAAATTCAGTGAGGATATGCTTTCTTTATTTTTTTTCTGTGTTTTTAATTTTTATTAGGGTATAGTTGATTTGTAATGTGTTATTTTCAGGTGTACAGCAAAGTGAATCTGTTATACATGTATAAACATCCACCCTTTTTTAGATTCTTTTCCCATGTAGGCCATTACAGAGTATTGTGTAGAGTTCCCTGTGCTATACTGCAGGTCCTTATTAGTTATCTATTTTATATATAGTAGTTTGTATATGTCAATCCCAATGTTCCAGTTTATCCCTCCCCTTCCCCCTTGATAAGCTTAGGAAAGCATTCTTACTATATCCACTTTTCACATGAGGAAAACAAAGGTCAGAAGAAAGAGGCTTCCTCAAAGTCACGTAAATCTAGTGCTTTGAGAGTTTTCTCACTTTAGAACCTCTCAAGTGGAGACTATTTTCCATATATTTGGGCAAAATGGAAAAACACTGCCTTTGAAGTAATATAAAAAGTATATTACTATCTGAAAATTAAATACAAAATAAGTCAATGGGCAAATATACCTTTAAAAGAAAGCCAAAAGAAAAAAATGCCTTCAAAGCCAAAAATGGCTTTCCTGGTGGCTCAGACAGTAAATAATATGTCTGCAGTACAGGAGGCCTGGGTTCAATCCCTGGATTAAGAAGATAGCCTAGAGAAGGAAATGGCTACCCAATCCAGTATTCTCGCCTGGAGAATCCCATGGACAGAGGAGCTTGGCAGACTAGAATCCATGGGGTCTCAAAGAGCTGGACATGACTGACCACTAATTAACAGAATAGTATATAATAATAAAGAAATAGTAATGGGGATTTTTTTACAGCAGATATTTTTTAAAGAGACTGCTATAGATTAATATGTATTTTTCCAAAATGTTGTTTAATTTTAATGTACATTGTGATAGAATTCGTAGGGGTGGGAGAGGAGGGCTGGTGGATGGAAAAAAAATGCACAGCATGAAAGTTGAGAATTATGTTTTATTTGGCAGACAAGCCCAAGATGCAGCCTTTCAGATAACCTTGAAGGACTGCTCTGAATTGGTAAGAGAGGAAAGGGAAAGGACAGTGAAGTCGCTTAGTCGTGTCCGACTCTTTGCGACCCCGTGGACTGTAGCCTACCAGGCTCCTCTGTGCATAGGATTTTCCAGGCAATAGTACTGGAGTGGCTTGCCATTTCCTTCTCCAGAGGATCTTCCCAATCCAGGGACTGAACCTGGGTCTCCCACACTGTAGACAGATGCTTTACCATCCAAAGGAATTTTTGCAACAAGACCAGGTAGTCAAAACATCAAAATATTACTGTTAATTAAAGAAAACCAGACATCTCATGTTAATACATTTGGCACTTTTCTGTGTATGGGAGGATGCCAAAGTCTGGGTTCATTGAAATCGTTCCTCTGATATGCACTTCAGCTCTCTGGGGTCAGTATCTTACATTTTCTCTTCCTAAATCTCCTCAGGGCACACCTTTTAGGGGTGACTGCAGTGTCTGATGACTTGAAGGCAGCAAGCATTTCCTTTCCATCCATGTTCCCTCAGGGCTCACTGTAGGGGTGACTGCAATGTGATGGTTTGATGGCTGCAGCATCCTTTGTTTACTGATATGTAGGCAACATTTTTTCATTGACAGGCTTTGTGTTATGGGTTAGGAGGGTGGAACCTTTGTGAATGAGACTAGTGCTTTTGTAAAAGAGGCTCAAAGAATTAACTTACCCCTTCTGCCTTGCAAGGACCCAGAAAGTGGATGGACATTTATGAAGCAGGAAGTGAGACTTCACCATACACCAGATTGGCAGGTGCCTTGATCTTGTAATTTTCAGCCTCCAGAACTATAAGAAATACATTTCTGTTGTTTATAAACCACATAATCTACGGTATTCTGGTGTAGCAGTTCATGCAGATGAAGTCAGAAACACAGGAAAAAAAAGTCACAAAGATAAACTTTGTACCTATTTCAAAACGTTTAGGGGAAAAGTCCACTAGCCTTTCAAATCCAAATAAAGGAAAATATTCATATGAGATATAGGAATAAGTTATTACCTTTTTTTTTTTTGGCCTTTTCAGTGATATAACTAACACAAGAAAACTATCAAATGTTGTTTTCTTTCCAATGTGATGAGTCATTTAAGGTGGACTATAATACATTCCATTTGGCATTTTTATTGTTTATCAGTGTATAAGTTGGCTTTCTGGCTTATAGATCAGGATTTTTGACTTTTTATTAATCTGAGTTTGGCATATCTGATTTACTGAATCCCTTATGATTACTTGTCTCATTCTGATAATCTTTGTTAAAATATTTTGAAATCTCCTCTTACTTTTAGGTACTAAAATTAATATTAGTACAGCAGAGTGCCATATTTCACATCTTTTGTGATAAGTGCATTGCATAAGTCTGCATAGACTGAATAATGATTCAGTTCTCATTAGCCTAATATAATTAAAGCATTCTCTTTTAAACCTACCAAAATGACTAAGATTTTAATTAAAGCAAAGACGTTGCTAATGAGGATGCAGTGAAATGAACATTCAAAAGCTTTTGGTGGGAGTGTAAACTGTGACAGCTTCTTGAAATGAGTTTTTTTCAGGTATCACAAAACTTTAGTCTAACCCCATAATCCTTCTAAGATATAATACTACTTTTTATTACTTGAGTTTAAACACTGTAATGAAAGAGCAGGATGAGATAACTATAGCTGTGAATAAACGCAGATACAGATACGAATGATACAGATATAGATGCAGGTATAATTATAGATAGATACAGCTGTAGATATACCCAGATCTAATGCTAGATATATTACAGTCACTCATCTCTACACTTTTTTTTGATGCCTAAGGGACTTCATTTGAGCAAAATTGGTCTAGAAACTAAATGAAAGAAGTAAGGAGTAAAATATATCTAAGTGAAGGTTGCTCAGTCGTGTCCAACTCTTTGAGACCTATGGACTGTACATTCCATGGAATTCTTCAGGCCAGAATACTGGAGTGGGTAGCCTTTCCCTTCTCCAGGGTATTTTCCCAACCCAAGGATCGAACCCATGTCTCCCGCATTGCAGGCAGCTTCTTTACCAGTTGAGCCACAAGGGAAACCCAAATATATCTAAATTACACCATGCTATGATTATCCCAAATAAAGAGTAGAATTAGAGAGAAGCAATCAGAAGACAAATAGAGGACAGTGAAATCCAACTTTCAACTGGAGGCTACTTTTCTTTGCTGTTGTTCAGTTGCTAAGTCATGTCTAATTCTTTGCGATGCCATGTACTGCAGTGTGCCAAGATTCCCTGTCCTTCAGTATCTCCTGAAATTCAATCAAATTTGTGTTCATAGAGTCAGTGATGCTAAACGGAGAATGAATTACTTATGCAATGAGAAAGAACTAAGTTATATTCAGCTTCTTTTAATTCCTTTTTTCCCCCTAGTCTGCCCCCTGAAATTTGCAGATAAAGAAATGATTATCAGTGATCAGTATGTTCCCATGAAGTTATTTATACAAGGTTCTATAGCTGATCACCAACTCAATGGACACGTGTTTAAACAAACTACAAGAGATAGTAGAGGATGGGGAAGCCTGGCATGCTGCGGTCCATGGGGTTGCAGAATCCAAAGCAACTGAGCGACTGAAGAACTGTGGCTGACGAGTTGAAGGGGCAGGACTAGAATGCTGAGGTCCTGATTATTCTCTGGTGGCATTTTTTGAAGTTCAAACATTTTGTTTTCCCATATATATTTCTTAGTACAACTTTTTTGTTTGTTTGGTTTTTATACTTGTGAGTTTCAAAAGAATTACATTTCTTGTTTTTTAACATAATGGAGTTCACTGGGGACATTTATGTACAATGATTCAGTAATTTGGCATTATATTATAGATCATGTTATAGTTTTCCTGTCTCTAGCAACAGACCTCACGGTTGAAAAGCTAATCATTTGGTATAATTAGTCAACTCCAGGGCATCTCTGCCAAAATCATTTAAAGTAACTGATTAACTACAGGGATACCTGAAGACTGAAATTGAATGAAAATACCAGGGGATGGGTCAAACTTTGCTGATGGGGCATAAGTGTTTAATACTGGGGCCAGTGTGAGTTTTGCCAAAGAACCTGCAGGGAAGATTTGATTCCAGTTATAAACTGATGATTAAAAGCAGAAATGACAAATAATTTCAAATGACCTTTCTATAACAGAAGAGTAACATTCTTGATGGAAGCAACATGTAACTCTTTAGTCCTGTCACACACAAAAAAATAGTTTCATTCTTTTACTAGTCATGTCAATAATATTCAAGATTTAATAATCAAAACATCCACCGCATATATAGAGACACTAGCTTTAACCCCCTGACTTGAGCCATTTAAGCTTCATATAGAGAGAAATCTTTCATGCACACAAAAACAGGAAGCTGGAGAAGAACTAATATTTCAGTTTCTATTTAATGGATATTTTTATAAATTTTCCGTTTAATGTCTCATAGTTATAAGGCATGGAATTTGAAGTCCAAACTCTCTCAGAGGCTTCCTATTATCTTGCACCTGATGTGATACTACGGGCTTTCCAGGTGGTCTAGTGGTAAAGCATCCACCTGCAATGCAGGAAATGCAGGAGAATCGGGTTCAATCCCTTCCTGGCCAGGAAGATCCCCTAGAGAAGGAAATGGCAACCCACTCCAGTATTCTTACCTGATAATCCCGTGGACAAGGAAGCCTAGTGGGCTATATTCCGTGGGATCACAAAGAGTTGGGCATGACTGAGCACATACACACAGGGCCTTATCAAAGTGATACCATGAAAATAATTAATCTTATATATATGATTCCAACCTCCTTGTTCATTTCCATTTTTTCCACTAAATCACTTTTTAATTACCCTGTGATCTTATATGTGCAGTCTGTGGAGTACACTTGCATAAAACTTAGAGGCACTAGCTTTATTGTGTGTTCTCTTCCCAAATTCAAAAAAAACACCGTGACTTAAAAGATATCTTCATACAGCTCACAATGAAATATTAGAGTTAATTAACAATCCCTCAAAATATTTCTCTTAGTGTTTTTTTTAACTATGGATATGTTATTTGCATCTGTTATTAACTGGATACATTCCAAATTGTGTAAGAATAAAAAGCTCTTTATAATTTTATTTATTTCAGTCCACTCATTTGAGACCAAAGAGACATTGGTTTTCCTCAACAGTAACTTATAGGAGAACCAGAATTAAGAACGCAAGACTGCATTTCCCCAGCCCAAACTCATGTGTTTCACTGCTCTAGCGAGCCAACAGTGAACAACCTGTAATATTTTTAGGGGAACAAAAAGGAGAAAATGTGCCTACTTTTGTGCAGTTTGGAGAAGGTAGTCTAGAATCTTCTGAAGACCAATAACTCTAATTTTTAAAACCTCAAGAGAGGCAAAAAATCAGATTAATATTAATTTATTCTTTATAAGACAATGTAACAACTGAAAATAGATCATCCAATCCAGCATAAGGTGTTTAACAGAATTTTAGAAATGACGGTTCTAGAGATGTCTAATGGTTTATCATATGTTTGGTTGACTTTTTTTCCTTTTCCACCTGTCTACAAAACCTTATAGACATGGGTGATATCCTATCCATATTTATTTTTAAATACCTACTATAGTAGCTCAGATGGAGTAGGTACAGAATATTTGATAAGAATCATTTTGTGTAAATAAAAAAGTAAACTAATCAAGAACACAGAATGTATGCTGTGAATACAGCTTCATGCTTCCACTGAATGTCATTTATAGATTTCGTCAACATTATTTATAGAGGACACACTGTAGCAGGCACTGTATTTTACACTGAGGGTATAGTGGAGTGGTGATCAATGCAAACTCAAATCCTTGCTTTCATTGATTTACATTGTATTGGAGGGGAAATAAAAATCAACAATTCAGGAAATAACTGAAAACTCAGATAATGATAAACACCGGAAGGAATGTAACACACAGTAATAGGCTAGAGTGTGACTTAAACCCATTTACTGTCATGTGGAATCACACTTTCTGTGTCTTGGGTCTTTTGATTTTTTTTGCTTTTATTTTTTTTTAATTTTATTTTTACTTTATTCTATGTTA
>SJYW01015547.1:0-37161 GCA_006410735.1 Raphicerus campestris | reverse complement strand
TTAAAACTCAAAGCAAAATGAGTTTGAGGATTATTCTTTCAACACTTGAAAAGGAGGTATATCCTCTGTGTTCAAAATAGATTTTTATGGATGCTAATCATTTTGGTATAATGTAAAGCTTTGCTTTAATGTCTTTATTTATGTAAATAAGTATGATCTTTATATGATATGAAATAGTTCCCTGAAACAGATATTTTTATCCTTACTTACAAATAAGAGATCAAAGTTCAAAATTCAGTTGCTCAAGGAAGAGATAAATGTTATCTGGCAAATTTCATGTTTTCTATTCATTTTCTGGACCACCTTCCTCAAATTGCAGATTTATACACCCAAGTCTCCTGCTTCTTTTTCAAAGAGTATTACAGTAACTATTAGTCTGTGAATACTTTTGCTTGTTATGGTTGCTTCTGCTTTCTAATCATCACATTCAAATTTTAATTCAACTTGATTTGCCTAAAAGTAGGGTTATAGTCAACAGTTTGTAGCACAGGTTACCCTTAACCTAAAGTAAGGGAGGGACATGCCTATTACTTAAATTATCATGAGAAATGATGCTTTAATACCAGTTATTAAATTTCATACATTGGATGGAATTCAGATACTCAATATAGACTGGAATAAATTTTTATTGCAAGTAGTGTCTTCTCTTTATCACAGTGCTTGGTTATTAAAAACACTAATTTTTATCTACTGAGACCTAAACAATTGTTTGTGAGCCCAACCATGTTTATGGATCACTCGTCTTATAATCTTAATGCTTGCTAAAGTAGTTTTTTCCCTTTGGAAATGTTAACAATATGTCCTATGTTTTATTTTCTATTTAAATTATGCCTCTCTAATTCTACCTTATTACTCAATATAGGATAATGCGGTATTGGAAAGAGAGCTGTTAATTGATAGAATTGAAAAATTTGTCACATATGTAGGTAAGATACTCGGCTTCTTTGAAACTTATTAATAGTTTCTCCATCTTATAAAATCATCATAATAATACTACTTGCTAGGTTTGGGAGCTACACTGTGTACATTAAACACTCAATACAATTCAGACACTATCTCCTTTATAAATCAAGCCATTTCTGCCAGGTAGCCCATTCTAACTGAATAGCCCCAATTTTTCCAGTCCTGATCTCAGTCCTGAATTAGAAACAACCATCTTCTGTGTTTAAGCTGCAGTGCTAAGCAGGGTATACCAAGTCTTCCAGGGGATGGAAGCTATTTCCTCTCATCCAAGAGTCGAACTTCACATTTTGTGCCAAATGGCTATGATCAGATGATCCGTATCTTGACATAAAATGAAGAATGCCTTGATTAAGATCCCCATATGCAAATTACCCCAGAAATAAAAGATCCAGCATTCAAAAATATGTGCATATATGATTCAAATACACATAGGTGATCTGACCAAATCTCATCTGATTTGCTGGTAGAGCCAGAAATTTTGCTAGCATCTTTCTGCAAGATGGTCCTTCAAAAGGAACTTAGTCGTGCATTAAATAACCTAAGGTATTATAAAAAATGGGCTTCCCAGGTGGTGCTTGTGGTAAGGAAACTGCCTGCAATGAAGGAGATGTGAGTTTGATTCCTGGGGTCTGAGGATCCCCTGGAGGAGGAAATAGCACTTGCCTGGAAAATCTCAAGGACAGAGGAGCCTGGTGGGCTACAGTCCATAGGGTCGCCAAGAGTAGAACATGGCTAAAGTGACTTAGCACAGACACATGAGGTGTTATAAAAATACCTGTATCCCATTACTATAATATGCTCCTAAATTTGAAAACCACCAACATACAACATATCAGTTATTCTCAGCAAAATTCAGTGAGGATATGCTTTCTTTATTTTTTTTTCTGTGTTTTTAATTTTTATTAGGGTATAGTTGATTTGTAATGTGTTATTTTCAGGTGTACAGCAAAGTGAATCTGTTATACATGTATAAACATCCACCCTTTTTTAGATTCTTTTCCCATGTAGGCCATTACAGAGTATTGTGTAGAGTTCCCTGTGCTATACTGCAGGTCCTTATTAGTTATCTATTTTATATATAGTAGTTTGTATATGTCAATCCCAATGTTCCAGTTTATCCCTCCCCTTCCCCCTTGATAAGCTTAGGAAAGCATTCTTACTATATCCACTTTTCACATGAGGAAAACAAAGGTCAGAAGAAAGAGGCTTCCTCAAAGTCACGTAAATCTAGTGCTTTGAGAGTTTTCTCACTCTAGAACCTCTCAAGTGGAGACTATTTTCCATATATTAGGGCAAAATGGAAAAACACTGTCTTTGAAGTAATATAAAAAGTATATTACTATCTGAAAATTAAATACAAAATAAGTCAATGGGCAAATATACCTTTAAAAGAAAGCCAAAAGAAAAAAATGCCTTCAAAGCCAAAAATGGCTTTCCTGGTGGCTCAGAAAGTAAATAATATGTCTGCAGTACAGGAGGCCTGGGTTCAATCCCTGGATTAAGAAGATAGCCTAGAGAAGGGAATGGCTACCCAATCCAGTATTCTCGCCTGGAGAATCCCATGGACAGAGGAGCTTGGCAGACTAGAATCCATGGGGTCTCAAAGAGCTGGACATGACTGACCACTAATTAACAGAATAGTATATAATAATAAAGAAATAGTAATGGGGATTTTTTTACAGCAGATATTTTTTAAAGAGACTGCTATAGATTAATATGTATTTTTCCAAAATGTTGTTTAATTTTAATGTACATTGTGATAGAATTCGTAGGGGTGGGAGAGGAGGGCTGGTGGATGGAAAAAAAATGCACAGCATGAAAGTTGAGAATTATGTTTTATTTGGCAGACAAGCCCAAGATGCAGCCTTTCAGATAACCTTGAAGGACTGCTCTGAATTGGTAAGAGAGGAAAGGGAAAGGACAGTGAAGTCGCTTAGTCGTGTCCAACTCTTTGCGACCCCGTGGACTGTAGCCTACCAGGCTCCTCTGTCCATAGGATTTTCCAGGCAATAGTACTGGAGTGGCTTGCCATTTCCTTCTCCAGGGGATCTTCCCAATCCAGGGACTGAACCTGGGTCTCCCACACTGTAGACAGATGCTTTACCATCTAAAGGAATTTTTGCAACAAGACCAGGTAGTCAAAACATCAAAATATTACTGTTAATTAAAGAAAACCAGACATCTCATGTTAATACATTTGGCACTTTTCTGTGTATGGGAGGATGCCAAAGTCTGGGTTCATTGAAATCGTTCCTCTGATATGCACTTCAGCTCTCTGGGGTCAGTATCTTACATTTTCTCTTCCTAAATCTCCTCAGGGCACACCTTTTAGGGGTAACTGCAGTGTCTGACGACTTGAAGGAAGCAAGCATTTCCTTTCCATCCATGTTCCCTCAGGGCTCACTGTAGGGGTGGTTGCAATGTGATGGTTTGATGGCTGCAACATCCTTTGTTTACTGATATGTAGGCAACATTTTTTCATTGACAGGCTTTGTGTTATGGGTTAGGAGGGTGGAACCTTTGTGAATGAGACTAGTGCTTTTGTAAAAGAGGCTCAAAGAATTAACTTACCCCTTCTGCCTTGCAAGGACCCAGAAAGTGGATGGACATTTATGAAGCAGGAAGTGAGCCTTCACCATACACCAGATTGGCAGATGCCTTGATCTTGTAATTTTCAGCCTCCAGAACTATAAGAAATACATTTCTGTTGTTTATAAACCACATAATCTATGGTATTCTGGTGTAACAGTTCATGCAGATGAAGTCAGAAACACAGGAAAAAAAAGTCACAAAGATAAACTTTGTACCTATTTCAAAACGTTTAGGGGAAAAGTCCACTAGCCTTTCAAATCCAAATAAAGGAAAATATTCATATGAGATATAGGAATAAGTTATTACCTTTTTTTTTTTTGGCCTTTTCAGTGATATAACTAACACAAGAAAACTATCAAATGTTGTTTTCTTTCCAATGTGATGAGTCATTTAAGGTGGACTATAATACATTCCATTTGGCATTTTTATTGTTTATCAGTGTATAAGTTGGCTTTCTGGCTTATAGATCAGGATTTTTGACTTTTTATTAATCTGAGTTTGGCATATCTGATTTACTGAATCCCTTATGATTACTTGTCTCATTCTGATAATCTTTGTTAAAATATTTTGAAATCTCCTCTTACTTTTAGGTACTAAAATTAATATTAGTACAGCAGAGTGCCATATTTCACATCTTTTGTGATAAGTGCATTGCATAAGTCTGAATAGACTGAATAATGATTCAGTTCTCATTAGCCTAATATAATTAAACTATTCTCTTTTAAACCTACCAAAATGACTAAGATTTTAATTAAAGCAAAGACATTGCTAATGAGGATGCAGTGAAATGGACATTCAAAAGCTTTTGGTGGGAGTGTAAACTGTGACAGCTTCTTGAAATGAGTTTTTTTCAGGTATCACAAAACTTTAGTCTAACCCCATAATCCTTCTAAGATATAATGCTACTTTTTATTACTTGAGTTTAAACACTATAATCAAAGAGCAGGATGAGATAACTATAGCTGTGAATAAAGGCAGATACAGATACGAATGATACAGATATAGATGCAGGTATAGTTATAGATAGATACAGCTGTAGATATACCCAGATCTAATGCTAGATATATTACAGTCACTCATCTCTACACTTTTTTTTGATGCCTAAGGGACTTCATTTGAGCAAAATTGGTCTAGAAACTAAATGAAAGAAGTAAGGAGTAAAATATATCTAAGTGAAGGTTGCTCAGTCGTGTCCAACTCTTTGAGACCTATGGACTGTACATTCCATGGAATTCTTCAGGCCAGAATACTGGAGTGGGTAGCCTTTCCCTTCTCCAGGGTATTTTCCCAACCCAAGGATCGAACCCATGTCTCCCGCATTGCAGGCAGCTTCTTTACCAGCTGAGCCACAAGGGAAACCCAAATATATCTAAATTACACCATGCTATGATTATCCCAAATAAAGAGTAGAATTAGAGAGAAGCAATCAGAAGACAAATAGAGGACAGTGAAATCCAACTTTCAACTGGAGGCTACTTTTCTTTGTTGTTGTTCAGTTGCTAAGTCATGTCTAATTCTTTGCGATGCCATGTACTGCAGTGTGCCAAGATTCCCTGTCCTTCAGTATCTCCTGAAGTTCAATCAAATTTGTGTTCATAGAGTCAGTGATGCTAAACGGAGAATGAATTACTTATGCAATGAGAAAGAACTGAGTTATATTCAGCTTCTTTTAATTCCTTTTTTCCCCCTAGTCTGCCCCCTGAAATTTGCAGATAAAGAAATGATTATCAGTGATCAGTATGTTCCCATGAAGTTATTTATACAAGGTTCTATAGCTGATCACCAACTCAATGGACACGTGTTTAAACAAACTCCAAGAGATAGTAGAGGATGGGGAAGCCTGGCATGCTGCGGTCCATGGGGTTGCAGAATCCAAAGCAACTGAGCGACTGAAGAACTGTGGCTGACGAGTTGAAGGGGCAGGACTAGAATGCTGAGGTCCTGATTATTCTCTGGTGGCATTTTTTGAAGTTCAAACATTTTGTTTTCCCATATATATTTCTTAGTACAACTTTTTTGTTTGTTTGGTTTTTATACTTGTGAGTTTCAAAAGAATTACATTTCTTGTTTTTTAACATAATGGAGTTCACTGGGGACATTTATGTACAATGATTCAGTAATTTGGCATTATATTATAGATCATGTTATAGTTTTCCTGTCTCTAGCAACAGACCTCACGGTTGAAAAGCTAATCATTTGGTATAATTAGTCAACTCCAGGGCATCTCTGCCAAAATCATTTAAAGTAACTGATTAACTACAGGGATACCTGAAGACTGAAATTGAATGAAAATACCAGGGGATGGGTCAAACTTTGCTGATGGGGCATAAGTGTTTAATACTGGGGCCAGTGTGAGTTTTGCCAAAGAACCTGCAGGGAAGATTTGATTCCAGTTATAAACTGATGATTAAAAGCAGAAATGACAAATAATTTCAAATGACCTTTCTATAACAGAAGAGTAACATTCTTGATGGAAGCAACATGTAACTCTTTAGTCCTGTCACACACAAAAAAATAGTTTCATTCTTTTACTAGTCATGTCAATAATATTCAAGATTTAATAATCAAAACATCCACCGCATATATAGAGACACTAGCTTTAACCCCCTGACTTGAGCCATTTAAGCTTCATATAGAGAGAAATCTTTCATGCACACAAAAACAGGAAGCTGGAGAAGAACTAATATTTCAGTTTCTATTTAATGGATATTTTTATAAATTTTCCGTTTAATGTCTCATAGTTATAAGGCATGGAATTTGAAGTCCAAACTCTCTCAGAGGCTTCCTATTATCTTGCACCTGATGTGATACTACGGGCTTTCCAGGTGGTCTAGTGGTAAAGCATCCACCTGCAATGCAGGAAATGCAGGAGAATCGGGTTCAATCCCTTCCTGGCCAGGAAGATCCCCTAGAGAAGGAAATGGCAACCCACTCCAGTATTCTTACCTGATAATCCCGTGGACAAGGAAGCCTAGTGGGCTATATTCCGTGGGATCACAAAGAGTTGGGCATGACTGAGCACATACACACAGGGCCTTATCAAAGTGATACCATGAAAATAATTAATCTTATATATATGATTCCAACCTCCTTGTTCATTTCCATTTTTTCCACTAAATCACTTTTTAATTACCCTGTGATCTTATATGTGCAGTCTGTGGAGTACACTTGCATAAAACTTAGAGGCACTAGCTTTATTGTGTGTTCTCTTCCTAAATTCAAAAAAAATACCTTGACTTAAAAGATATCTTCATACAGTTCACAATGAAATATTAGAGTTAATTAACAATCCCTCAAAATATTTCTCTTAGTGTTTTTTTTAACTATGGATATGTTATTTGCATCTGTTATTTACTGGATACATTCCAAATTGTGTAAGAATAAAAAGCTCTTTATAATTTTATTTATTTCAGTCCACTCATTTGAGACCAAAGAGACATTGGTTTTCCTCAACAGTAACTTACAGGAGAACCAGAATTAAGAACGCAAGACTGCATTTCCCCAGCCCAAACTCATGTGTTTCACTGCTCTAGTGAGCCAACAGTGAACAACCTGTAATATTTTTAGGGGAACAAAAAGGAGAAAATGTGCCTACTTTTGTGCAGTTTGGAGAAGGTAGTCTAGAATCTTCTGAAGACCAATAACTCTAATTTTTAAAACCTCAAGAGAGGCAAAAAATCAGATTAATATTAATTTATTCTTTATAAGACAATGTAACAACTGAAAATAGATCATCCAATCCAGCATAAGGTGTTTAACAGAATTTTAGAAATGATGGTTCTAGAGATGTCTAATGGTTGATCATATGTTTGGTAGACTTTTTTTCCTTTTCCACCTGTCTATAAAACCTTATAGACATGGGTGATATCCTATCCATATTTATTTTTAAATACCTACTATAGTAGCTCAGATGGAGTAGGTACAGAATATTTGATAAGAATCATTTTGTGTAAATAAAAAAGTAAACTAATCAAGAACACAGAATGTATGCTATGAATACAGCTTCATGCTTCCACTGAATGTCATTTATAGATTTCGCCAACATATATTTATAGAGGACACACTGTAGCAGGCACTGTATTTTACACTGAGGGTATAGTGGAGTGGTGATCAATGCAAACTCAAATCCTTGCTTTCATTGATTTACATTGTATTGGAGGGGAAATAAAAATCAACANTAGTAGTTTGCATTCCCACCAACAGTGTAAGAGGGTTCCCTTTTCTCCACATCCTCTCCAGCATTTATTGCTTGTAGACTTTTGGATCGCAGCCATTCTGACTGGTGTGAAATGGTACTTCATTGTGGTCTTGGTCCTTTGATTTTTAGGGAAATTGGTTAAAGATATCTTTTCCTTGTCTTCTCAGTAGTAAAAAATTACAAATAATATATTAATGTTACATGCAAATTATGCTAAAATTGAAAAATACAATTTGAGTTTTAATAAGGTAAAGTGATACATCCTTCCCCAACTATATCATCCAAATGTCAATAAACAAAACTAGACCCCCAAATCAATTAGGAAATGGTATGCCAATAGCTAAATGGAAGCCACAAAGGGAAATAAACCTTTCTCTTGATTACATTATCATTATTGATATGGGCTGTCCTTTCCCTGATATAAATTTCCTGCCTAAGGTCCTTAGTAATGGTTCCTTTTCCCCATATTTATGAGGTTAAATCAGCATCCTTCATGTTTCTCTTCTTGACATATTAATCTGTTATTATACCCCTTACACAAGCATGCCCTCCCCTTGCCAAGAGCCTGTTTTGCTTCACTTAAGGTTTATTAGTCAGAAATGGAGCAAAGGGTACAAATGAGGTCTTGCAAGTTTCCAGCTGTCAGAAAAATCAGCCAGCTGTGATTGATTAATAGAAGAATGCATATGATTTTGCACTGCAGAACCCAGTTGCAGTTGTTTAATACGATTCTGTCAGCAAAACCTTCTCAGCTGACAATCTTTATAGAACAGCCATCTGTTCTGGAGGATTACAAATACTTTATCAAAATATTTATGACATGTTTCCTCTGAAAGATGCTATCTTATCCCTTTCAATAGATTAATGCCTTAAGGGTAACTGCAAAGCTAAGTAGAGAGAAAAACTTCACTTTAAAATTCATCTCAGTCAAAAACAACCCATGCTCATTTTTTCTACTGTCACTAGGTTATTAAATTAATATCAACTGAAGTTGCTCTCACTTTTATTCACAGATTTTAAAATCGACTGAATGAAGAAATAGCTTACATGTAAATGGCTAATTTGATGTTTAAATACATCTCTCTTTTATCAATCATGTATGCCTATATAAAAATTAATGATCAATTATAAATGAGCATTTGGAAATTAGAAGTTATGTCATATTAATTTGCTGGAAGATGTATTTGTAGATTTACAAACAGAATTTTTTTCCTTTCTAATGAAAATTAGATAAAATACATTTTTTTAAAAGTTTGCAATGTGGTTAAGAGGAAAGAAATTTTTCTGATGTTTATTCAGAGTTTTCTAAAGTTTCTAAAGAAATCAATTTAGAGTTTTATTTCACTTTAGCTTGTTTTTGCCATGACAAAAATTGTTTCTGTACTGAATGCAGTAAAGAAAGGATATTTTGAAAGAACTATAACAAAAGATATAAGAATTATACTCTTAATCTTCATCTAACTTTATGAAAAATAAACTTCTAAATACATCAATATAAGTAACTGGAATTTGTCTCAGTAAATTACTTTTTCCATAACTTGCATCTAGTTTTGGCTTTTTCTTTGTATATAGTATCTGTTTTTTTTTTTTTTTATTTGTTTTGGCTTATTTTTTCCTAATATATACTGTTATTTTACTTGAGAACAAAAGAATAGACTAAGAAGAAGTGTTTTTTGCTGTGACTCAGATTTCTGCCTAAGAAATTGGAAGCGGTTTTAGTTTAGATGTTTGTTCCCTCATAGCTCAGTTGGTAAAGAATCCACCTACAATACAGGAGACCCAGATTTGATTCCTGAGTCAGAAAGATCCCCTGGAGAAGGGATAGGCTACCCACTCCAGTATTCTTGGGCTTCCCTTGTAATTCAGACAGTAAAGAATCCTCCTGAAATACTGGAGACCTGGGTTTGATCCCTGAGTCAGAAAGATCCTCTGGAGAAGTGAAAGGCTACCCACTCCAGTATTCTAGCCTGGAGAATTCCNGAGACCCAGATTTGATTCCTGAGTCAGAAAGATCCCCTGGAGAAGGGATAGGCTACCCACTCCAGTATTCTAGCCTGGAGAATTCCATGGACTGTATAGTCCATGGGGTAGCAAAGAGGTGGACATGACTGCGCAACCTTCACTCTCACTTTGCTGTTTTTATTTATTGATTTATTATTTGCCTCACATATTAACCCTGAAAGTAAAATGATGTCCCCTTCTACGAATATTTTTTTTTAAATTACAAAAGTGGAATATTACTTAAACTTATGTATCGTTTATACATATTTTAATAGAGGTAATGTACAGTCTGATTTGTTTTTTAAATTTTATATCAGAGTTTATAATTTTCTAAGACAATACTATCTTCAGCAAAAAAAAAGCCATGCTGGTGAGATAAAATAGTTTACAGTCTAGTGAGAAGGCCTGGAGTGGATAATTATGGATCCTGTAAGTTGAATTTTGGATTTAGATAGACCTGGCTTGAAGGTCAACTCTGCTACACATTGGGCTGCTATTTAGAAACAACTTCCCTAACTTCTCTGATACTTAGTATAACCTGGAGATGACTAGCATCAACCCTACATTTTTCCTGCTTTAGTTCAAAGGGAAAATGCAGACCACCTCTGAAAAGAAAGGAGCATGGTGACTGGCACATAGAAACTTAATCAACATGACTTCTCTATTCTCATAGAGCAAGAAATAGATCATCTTATCAAGTAGTTGGATAGAAACATAGAAACACAGAATGATGAGAGGTCAATAAAATTATAAAAATCTGAGAAGCTTTAATTTGAGCTAAAAAAATTAAATGCACATGTGCTAAAAATGTGAGCTGAGGTGGATTTATATGCAATTTCTGTCCAATTTTCTTTGACCCTAATAAATATCATATTCCTTTCAGTTTTATTCAAAAGTGAGCTACTATATTCTTAATAGAGTGCTAATTTCAGACAAAAGAGAAAGGGCTACTGAGTAAATAAAATTTAAACCTAATAGGAATAAGTGCAATTGAGATGAAATGAGAATTGTACTGAATATCATCCCATGTGATTTAAGTTAAAATCAATATACTGCACTGTGGACTATGTTTCCTCTGACATTACAAAGACTGGATAATTTACTCAAAACAATTAGGGAGGAATAAAGGAAAAATCAAATTGATGTCAGTTTTCTTCATTTAAAGTAAGGGAGAGTTTATTAAAATGTTTTTTAAAATTAATATGGCATAATATATGCTGATAGGAAAATAATGAGTAAAGGGATTTGCCAACTGAGAGCTAAAACTAAAACAAAAACAAAAACTTGATCTTAATACAGCTCTATATAACCAAGCTATCAGATTCCCCTTTACACCATGTTTATTAATTCTGTGTCTTGGTTCACTCATCAAGTCTTCCCGTAATATTCATTGTAACCTGACTTTTTCCAGGTAAAAATGTTGGTGGTGACCAAAAGGAACACCCAGTGCCTAGCCTTAAATGTTATGGGAAATACTATCTATGTTCATTCCTATTCTTTATGCACATGTTCTCTACATTACTCTCTATTTCACTGAATTTCCTTGTATCTTCAGTCAGGAAACTTTATCACTGTAGAAACTTTATCACTGTAAATTCAGCTGACTTTTTCCTTTATTGTCAATTCTTGGTTGTGCCATATATAATTACTGGAAAAACGAACAATCATTCAAAAATAGATTTGTTATTAATAAATGAGAAAAAATAATCAGTAGCTCCAAAGAGAGCAAAGATAACGCATCAGTATCTTGATATGATAAAATGTATGACATGTTTTATGCTGATTGGGGGAAGATAAGGAGACCTACATCTTAGCTGGGCTTCCCAGGTGGCTCAGTGATAAAGAATCTGCTTGCAATGCAGGAGCCACAGGAGAAAAGGGTTAGACCTCTGGGTTGGGAAGATCCTCTGCAGGAGGAGATGGGAACCCACTCCAGTACTCTTGCCTGGAGAATTCCATGGACAGAGGAAACTGATGGGCTACAATCCATGGGGTTGCGAGGAGTCGGACATGACAGAGCGACTGAGTGTGCATGCATGTCATAGCTATCATAGGAAAGTGATTTACATTTCCATGTACTGACTTCCAGCAATTTCAGAAAGTTACAGGTACAAGTTAAGAAATATTCTATGAATATTAGAGAGATTATCAGTGTTTCTGAAAAGTGTTGCTATTTTATTACTTAAAATAATGTTTATTACTTTAGTCATTAAATTAATATTATTGTGAATAATTAAAATGCAAAAAATTAAAATNCAATTTCAGAAAGTTACAGGTACAAGTTAAGAAATATTCTATGAATATTAGAGAGATTATCAGTGTTTCTGGAAAGTGTTGCTATTTTATTACTTAAAATAATGTTTATTACTTTAGTCATTAAATTAATATTATTGTGAGTAATTAAAATGTAAAAAATTAAAAGGACATTAAAATCACCCATCAATTCACCATCTAAAGGAAGAAAAGTACTTTAATTGTTCTTTTTCAGTTTTTTATATACATACACACATATGCACACACACCTCATCAAGCACATATGTACAAGTATAAATTTATTTCTGCACATATACAAATATCATTTGTATCAGATAGATCATTCAGTATCTAGTTTTTTATTATATCTTTCACTTAGCATACTGTGACTGTTTTTTTAAAAAAATATTTGAAAATAATAATGTCAACTAATTATTTCAACAAGCATTTTTTCAGTAACTATTATGTACCAGGCACATATGTAGATGACTGGACTTCAACAGTGAAACACAAGGCAAACACCTGGCAGAAACACCCACAAAAGAAAATCAGAAACTCTGCTCTTATAGAGCTTGTTTTTTTAGAAGCAGAAGATAGGCAATAAACACTTTTTAAAAAAATAAAGAAGTTGATTATTTAGTCTAATAAAAAGATAATTAGGACTGTGAAAACCAAAGGGGAAAAAAGCAAGAAAGAGAGGACTATGTGTTAAACTTTTTAAGCACCTTAGCACTTTAAAAAGCTTAAACTTTCTAAACACCTCATTGAGAAAGTGAGATTTGAGAGACTTGGTGGAGATGAGAAAGTGAGCCCAGGGAAAAATGGAAGAGAATTTCGGGAAGAGGATGACTAGTGTGTGAGCCCTAAGCGATGCATGTGCCAGCTGTGTTCCAGGAGTCCCACAGGACTCCTGTGGCTGGAAAGGAGTGAGAGAAGTGTATCATTAAGTGCTGGAGGTGCAATACCCTGTTTTGTCTTGTGAAGATGCTGCTTTTACTTTGAGTAATATCTTAAGATTTTAAGTAGGGATGGATTCATGACTGTGCGACCAGTATAGTCCTGCAAGGCCCCACACTCAGAAGGGTTCTGTGATTAGGTTTAATATAGTTATTCTTTTGCACTTATAATTATTTTATTTTTGAATATGTGTTCTGTAACTGAGTTTTCCCAATGGCTCAGCAGTAAAGATTATGCTTGCATTGCAGGAGACACAGGTTTGATCCTTGGGTTGGGAAGATCCCCTGGAGGAGGAAATGGCAACTCACTCCAGTATTCTTGCCTGGAAAATCCCATGGATATAGGGACCTGTTGGGTTACAGTCCATATGGTCATAAAGAGATGTACATGGCTGAGAACACATGCATACAAGGAACATCCTATAGGACCATGGAGGATGCTCTGGGAATGGAGTACTTAGAGCTTCAATTTGTTCAGAATCCCACCTCTTGTCTCCTCCCCAGCTCCTGTGGATGGTTTTTCAGCTCTCTGGCCCCTGGCACTCCAGGGCTCATCCAGCCTCCCCTCTGCTGCCACCAACAGAGAACTGATGATAACCTCTGCTGGGCTATTGACCTAGTAGTACTGGTGAAAGAAAGCCTCCATTCTGCTGTCATCTGCTGTGCCTTGTGGAGACCTGGGCATAGTTAGGGAAGATGGAGTCAGGCACAAACCCCACAGTGTGTCTGATGGGGAAAATCTGCAGCTTTTCCTATTCTGGAGTGGCAGACAATTAGTGAGGTACTCTAGCCATCTCCCCCACCTCTACCCTATCAGGTACCTAGCATTTCTAGATGGAAAAGGAAGCATCTTGAGGTCCATCCTCACCTGTGCCAATCTGCTATGAATTGGGATGGAGGGTGTTAAAAGTGTTATAAAATATAAAGATCTATCTTTTAAATCCTGGATTAAGGAAGATATTTTTAATAAATACAAAATCAAGAATTCACAAATTGGTGAATTTATAGAAATACATAAAATTCTAATATTAATGTGAGAAATAGATGAAAATTAAATAATGATATGTATTAAATAAATCATCAAAATCTTCTCAACTAGATGCAGTACAAAATAAGATTTGTAGATCATAGTATGTATGTCTGTTATAAAAAACAAAGTGCTAAATGAGACAATTAAGAAATAGGATTAGGTATATAACATAATAGCCGTTACATAAAATTAAAATCAAATTGCTTTTAATGCAGCTATATAGATTTTGCAATACAATAAAAAGATACACTAAACACATTGAATGACTGCCTGTGTTCAGAAAAAGTAATGGCAGTAGCAATCCAAATTAAAGAAAAGAGTAAATTAGGAGATAAAGTAATAGAAAGGCCATCAGTTCAGTTGTTCAATCATGTCCCAGTCTTTACGACCCCATGAACCGCAGAACACTAGGCCTCCCTGTCCATCACCAACTCCTGAAGTCCACCCAAAACATGTCCACTGTGTCAGTGATGCCATCCAACCATCTCATCCTCTGTTGTCCCCTTCTGCTCCTGCCCTCAATCTTTCCCAGTATCAGGGTCTTTCCAAATGAGTCAGCTCTTTGCATCAGGTGGCCAAAGTATTGGAGTTTCAGCTTCAACATCAGTCCTTCCAAGGAACATCCAGGACTGATCTTCTTTAAGATGGACTGGTTGGATCTCCTTGAGTCCAGGGGACTCTCAAGAGTCTTCTCATACACCACAGTTCAAAAGCATCAATTCTGTTGCACTTAGCTTTCTTGAGTGTCCAATTCTCACATTTATACATGACCACTGGAAAAACCATAGCCTTGACTAGATGGACCTTGTTGACAAAGTTATGTCTCTGCTTTTTAATATTCTGTCTAGCTTGGTCATAACTTTTCTTCCAAGGAGTAAGCCTCTTTTAATTTCATGGCTGAAATCACCATCTGCAGTGATTTTTGGATTTATACAGCCTAGACATATTCCTTTTCCTATTTGGAACCAGTTTGTTGTTCCATGTCTAGAAAGGCCTTAGATAGATCAAAAATTATAACATAGCATGGATTGGGAGAATTGTTACCTCAATCCTCTCTACCTGGGCTGCAGTTTTTTAAATTACACTTGAATAATCAGCATATTAAAGATTTCTGATCTGATTAGTAGTTGGGTAAACACAAATTATATTAGGAATAAGATGTATTTTTACTGAGCAAATTGGCCATTCATGTACACATGAAAATATAATGCTTACAGGTTTCAAATGTTGTGCAAATAATTCATGTATTGTCCATGGGAATAAAAATGAGTTCAAATATGTGAAGAGCTTATTGAGCAAAATTAAAATACATATCTGTTTCATCCTTGCAATTCCACTTTAAATGGATTATCTAGGTTAATAGACATTTCTTGGTAGAAGACTATTATTCTCTGTTCAAAAAGCTAATTGATATGAAATCATATATATCAGCTTTATTCAAAACTGCCCCAAAAGTGGATTGAAAACAGCCAAGATGTATTTTAATGTGTTCAGTTCAGTTCAGTTCAGTTCAGTTGCTCAGTCGTGTCCGACTCTTTGCGACCCCATGAATTGCAGCACACCAGGCCTCCCTGTCCATCACCAACTCCCGGAGTTCACTCAGACTTGCGTCCAATTTTAATGTGTGAATGGATAAAAAAGAGTTTGAAATTTTTCAAAAATTGTTCAATAGGAGGAAAAATTAGATTTCAGACTCACGAACTCATGCAGATTTGCATAACAGAATAGTATTCAGCATTGAAAAGAAATGCACTATCAAGCAATGAAAAAAAGCATGCAGGAAGCTTAAATTCACATTACTAAATGAAAGAAGGCAGTCTTAGAAATCTGTGTACTGAATGATGCCAACTACATGACATTCTGTAAAAGGCAAAATTTTGGATACAGTGAAAAGATCACTGATTTCCAGTAGTTAGGGGACAGAAGATGAATAAAGTATAAAGGATGCTTAGGGCAGTAAAATTATTTTGTTTAATACTGTAATGGTAGATATATGATATTGTACAATTATCTAAAGCAGTAGAATTGTACCACACTAAGAGTGAACTTTAATGTAAACAATGGACTTTAGTAATCATGTGCCAGTAATGACTTTAAATTAGTGTATAATTAAGGAAACATATGAGTATCATGAGCACTTAAAAGTATTTAATATGTATGGTACAAGTAAAATGGAAAAAATATGGGATGGTAGATATAGAATATGAGTAGGAAAGATATTATAATGGAACAGAGGGAAATTTTGAATGAATAGTTGGCCAAGTAATTAATGAACAAATAAAGAAACGTATAATAAATGAGCTGGAAAAATGGACAAGCTCATAGAGGAGATAAGGGAATTAAAAAAATGAAGTCAATATAAAGAGATGAAATATGAACTGTCAAAGTACAGGAAATACTTGGGAGAAAAAATAAAACTAATGGAAATATTGGTTGAAATTGGAACAAGCACAAGGCAGAAGAAGTATAAGACGAGTGAAGGTAGTATCTTATGTAAATGAGACTTCTGAGGGAAAAACGTGTATGGATGTGAGAGCTGGACCAATTCCCTCACCTAACAAAATGAGGGTGACATTCCCCTTTTTGTCTTGCTAGGAGTCTTACGAGGTCAGAGATGCAGAATAACCTAAGCACTGTACTTGGCGATAATAGAGACATAAGTNGTTAGAATAGGAAAAGGAGTTCAGAATGGTGGTGGCTAAAAGATAAAGAAGGGAAAGCCCAAGAAAATAGAACAAAGGAAGTAGTGAGTGAGAACCTCAGGTACAAATAGCACTCCTGGCTAGCCCAATTTACATAGGGTAGGCCCAGGGGGAGGGAAAAAAAAATATATATATATATATATATATATACACATATATATATATATAAAGAGGAGCCAAAATTGAGCTGGGAGCCTCTCTTCTCTTTGTGTCTTTTGGGTCGGCATTCCCTCGTGCCTCAAGGATGTATTTTCCTTTGCATTCTAAATAAAACTGAGCTGTAACACAGAGCTGTAACACTGGCCCATCCAAAAGCTGTAACACTGGTCTGTCTGAGGGCNCATATAAAGAGGAGCCAAAATTGAGCTGGGAGCCTCTCTTCTCTTTGTGTCTTTTGGGTCGGCATTCCCTCGTGCCTCAAGGATGTATTTTCCTTTGCATTCTAAATAAAACTGAGCTGTAACACAGAGCTGTAACACTGGCCCATCCAAAAGCTGTAACACTGGTCTGTCTGAGGGCTGTAACGCTGGTCATGCTATACTACCTTATTTTGTAGGATGTCCCATCTGTGATAAATAAAGCAGTCAAATGAGGATTAAATAAAATTTTATAGATTTTTTTTAAATTATAAGACTTCTCATCATCTATAATATACCAATGTACATCTTGAATTCTCAGAATAAAGGAAATAGTACGGAAAATCTACCAACTTTATTTGACTAAACTGCCTTTGTATATTTTTATATTCTGAATAGTTGTGGAGTAAGCAAGATTAACCCCAAAAGATTGCTTTCTCATTCAAAATGGTTTACTAAACACATCCTTATTGCTCCTCCCTCTTGTTGAAATGTTCTAATTTGAAAAAAATCTAATAAAAGTAATATTTATCAGTTATCATGCTTCAAATTTGGGGGGAGAACATCGTGAACAGAAGAGAATGATAGGGATTTCCTAAATAATATATGCTAAGGTCACATTTTAAAAACATCCAAAGGAAATAGAAAGAGATATCTTATGTAGTCAAAGAAACTTTTAAAGGAAAAAAAAAAAAAAAACATTGTATATGTATACTTTTTTACTTCCCAGTAGGTAGTCAAAATAGTTGAAAGATCAGGTGTATGTGTACACGGCATGGTGTGGACATTAAGGTAGTCAATTAAGAATTAATTAAAAGTCTCTTGTTTCTAAAGAAGCAATTTAAAAAATAAAGAATTTGCCTTCAAGCTAGTACTGTGATTGAATTTATCCAGGTAGAGTCAGGAAAACAGAAACCACTCTATGTTTGTAACCTCCACTATGCATGTAAATGCTTTAAAATAGAGGAGGGTACTTATAAGATTTTGGAAGAGCTAGGGACATGAGGATCCTGTAAGGTGCTTCCAAAAGTCAATATCTGGTACTGAAGATCTCAGCTTGCATCATCACAGTGAATGAGTCTTAAAAAGCTTGCCATGGACGTACAGCAAATCTCAAGAATCTCTGAGCAGCTCCCATGTCTTGCTCTGCCTTTTGATTGTTTCTCGAGGCCTTATTGTGATGTGGCTGGGCCTGTCTTCCAGGTGTCTGACTGCCACCATCTCTAGAGAATAATTAAGTCCGTCCTTCCAGCTGCCTTTTCAGTCCTGAGCAAGTTCCTTTCATTGGCAAATTCTGACTGGGACACACATAGGAATGGAAGTTATATGAAATATTGTTTTAAAGCACAGAAGTCAGCAATGGCCTGCCAGATTAGCATGGGCAACCAAGTGAAGTGATTGTCCAAATAAAATTTGGAGTACTGATGTGTTGATGGGGGAGATTCATAGACTGTATGCCTGGAATTAAGTTGCCCAAAGTAGTTCAAAGACCCACCCTACCCCACCCCACCCCCCCAAAAAAAACCCAATAGAAAACCATATTAAAGTATAGGCAGCTACATTTGAGTAAAAGCCCATTTCCATGTTTTCCTTGTTCACATCAAATCCCTGCCACCACCTCTAGTGCCAGGCTTCTCGAATCAGAACTTGAGATGGCTATAAGAAAGTGAAAGTGTTAGTCACTTAGTCATGTCCAACCCTTTGGGACCCTGTGAACTGTGGCTCACTAGGCTCCTCTGTCCATAGGATTCTTCAGGCAATAATATTGGAGGGGGTAGCCATGCCCTTCCCCAGGAGATTCTCCCCACCCAGGCATCAAACCCAAGTCTTCCACATTGCAGGCAGATTCTTTACTATCTGAGCCACCAGGGAAGCTATAAGAAGGTTAGTAGTCAATTTTTGGACTAACAAAATATAATCCAGCTATCAATACTGTATTAGGGGTCTACTGAGGAGCAGAATCCCCAGTGGAATATGTCTGTGTACGGTTGAGCCTTAAATAACACAGGTTTGAGCTCTGCAGGTACACTTAAATGAGGATTTGTTTTAATAGTAAATTCTGTAGTATGGCATGATTCACAGTTGGTTAGGATGCAGAACCACAGATATGGACTAACCCTAGATATAGAGGAAATGTGTATATGGAGGACCAACTATAAATTATATGAGAATTTTCCACTGTGCAGAGGCTCAGGGCTCCTAATCTCCCCATTGTTAAAGGGTCAACTGATACATGTAAGTGTGTATATTTATTAATCATGCTAAGCTGGCTCATTCAAATGTGGACATTGAGAAATCCCATGATCTGCCATCTACAAGCTGGAGACCTGGAAAAGCCAGGGATATAATTCAGGCCCTGAGTCCAAAGACCTGAGAACCAGTGGCAGGCGGGGCAGGGGGTGTGGTGGAGGGCAGCAGGGGGTGCTAATGAGATGCGTCTCAGTCCAGGAACAGCAGACAAAGAAATTAGCTATCACTGCTCAAACGGTGAGGTAGACAAAGGAGCCAGTTCTTCCTTCCACTGCCTTTTGCTCTATTCAGGCCCTCAAGTTAGAGAGGGAAATTTATTTTACTAAGTCCAATGATTCAATTGCTAATCCCACCCAGAGATACCCTCACAGACACATCAAGAAATAAGGCTTAATCTGGGTATCCTGTGGCCAAAAAGCTGACAGGTAAAATGAATCATCACAAATAATAATGAATCAGAAGCAAGAATGAAAACATATTTTAGGAAAAAGGACTATGAGAGAAATACCTTCAAAAAGAGAAATAACATGCCTTGAGGAAACAGGTAATACCTATAGAGAAAGCATAAAATGCTTTAATATAAACTACAAATGGTATTTTTACACACATTAGTGAGACTATTAAACATNATGAAAACATATTTTAGGAAAAAGGACTATGAGAGAAATACCTTCAAAAAGAGAAATAACATGCCTTGAGGAAACAGGTAATACCTATAGAGAAAGCATAAAATGCTTTAATATAAACTACAAATGGTATTTTTACACACATTAGTGAGATTATTAAACATATAAAAGCAAATTTCACATAAGAAAAGCTTAATTGCTATATAATAATATTACAAAATAAAATTATTAACAAATAATTTTAAAACTAAAAAAGGAAAAATGAGTTACATGTATATATTAAAAAAAATTACATATTGGCATAGCACATTTCAACTGCATGCTAAAAGCTGTGAAACAAACTTTAAAATGTTACAAGAAAAATAAATGATTTTCCCCAATTCACCCAGTTACTTAATGGTTCAAAAACAAGTGGTCTGCTCCTAGAATTCATGACCCATAGAGTGCTGCATCAGCTTAGTTTTTAAAGAAGATAATAAATTGGGAAAAAATAAGGAAGACTAGTGACAAAAATCTGCTGTCACATTATGAAAAGTGAAAGTCGCTCAGGCGTGTCAGACTCTTTGCAACCCCATGGAATGTACAGTCCATGGAATTCTCCAGGCCAGAATACTGGAGTGGGTAGCCTTTCCCTCTCTACGGGATCTTCCCAACCCAGGGGTTGAATCCAAGTCTCCCACATTGCAGGTAGATTCTTTAACATCTGAGCCACAAGGGAAGTCTGTCACCTCATAATAATAACTATTAATGGCATGAGAGGTGACAGGAAAAGTACTACATATCAGATAGTACAATAATATTATAATACTGTTATTTTTCAAACATATTGAGAAAGAGTAAATACATTTGTGCATCTATTATCTCTCTATCTTATCTATCTGAAACATTTTTGTCAATGAAGTTCAGATTCTTAAAAATTTGCAAATTCAAAGTGATTAATTTCAGCAAACTAGTGCTGAAATTGATAAATATTATACTTAGCAATTTTTTTTTAATAAAACATGTAAAATAACACAGTAAGTTTGTAAACTCTTTGTCTGGAATTGACAAAATAGAAAAGTTTTAGATTCAGCATCAGTTTTACTATATAAAATAAGACAATAATCCAGAAGGACAATTTTTATTATCTTATTTGATTTCTCATTGCTAGAAAAACAGATTCTATTTTATTCTAATAATTCTGTTTTATTTTGCTAGAAGCCATGCTATTAACAAAATACAGAGGCAGGATTCCTACATGGAAAGAGTTTTAGCAACTCATAAATAATACAGCCAGAGGCAGGAGATAAGAAACTGGTATTAGTTAGTCCTTCAGTTCACAGTTAGTACTGCTTTCCTGTCAAAAAATGACCCAAAAAAAAAAAAAAAAAAGCAGTGCTTCTGAAACAATAGCTCAGAAAGGTGGTATGAAGGACAATAAGGCTGAACAATCCTTGAAGAAAAAAAAAAAAAAGTAAGCATTAGCTAATATTATAAATGCCAAAATTTTCTCCAAGGAGTTCATTTTTTACTGACTTTTGTGGAAAAAGGATTCTATATCATTTCTTTTCCATTTTTAAAAATATAAATTTGACCTTCATGCAAGATCCACAGATAACACATAATCACATTTGCTTGTCACCATGATGTATAGGGGCCTGTTTGCAGGGTAGATGGTGGCTGTCCTCTTATTTGCATTCTTTTTGTGATCAGTGGCAATGCAGCTTATTGTTTCTAAAGGCCACTTTGGATAGCGTAACGTTTCCTTCAGACAGAACTGTCACCTGCTGCCCACCTAAACCTTTTCTCTGGGCTGAGCTAAATGAGCATGTGCTATGCAGTGCCTTAGTCATGTCGACTCTTTACAACCCCATGGTCTGTAGCCCACCAGGCTCCTCTGTCCATGGGGATTCTCCACGCAAGAATACTGGAGTGAGTTGCCATGCCCTCCTCCAAGGGATCTTCCCAAACAGGAGGATCAAACCCAGGTCTCCGGCATTACAGGTGGATTTTTTACCAGCTGAGCCATCATGGGAGCTGAAGAATACTGGAGTGGGGAGCTTATCCCTTCTCCAGCAGATCTTCTCTACCCAGGAATTGAACTGAGGTCTCCTGCATTGAAGACAGATTCTTTACACATAGAGCGACCAGGGAAGCCCCTGCATGAGCATAGAGATCATATGTATTTTCAGTAATGACATAAAAATAAGGACTCTTGTTTTCAAGGTGATTTACAGATTTTTGTTCTCTACTTTCACATTTGAATCTACTTCCTCTGCCATGCCATGAGTGTCCCTGTACAGATGATGCTTACTTACCTGATTTTACACCTAGAATATAAATTCTCTGTGATAGCAATCATAGATATGGTCTATATCAGACAGCACTGTGTTCGTGGCTTCTAGTGCATCATTCATTTAGCAAAAATATATTGAAAATAAAAGCCAGAAATTGGTAAAGAGAAGCCAGGTGACAAAATATACAGTCTCTCCCTACAAAGGTTGATGAGACCCTCTAGAAAGGCTACTCCATGTGACCCTGTGCTTAAAGGCCAACAGAGTAGTAGACCTGAGTTCAAATCCCTGGGGAGAAAAACTACAGGGAAAAAATTACAGTATTCTGGCACTATCACCTATCCTGGGGCAGGCTTTCCAATAAAATGAAAAAAAATTTTTTTTGAGGAAAAAGTGTTATTGATTACACTATCCCTCTCCCCCCATTCCACAGGGAGTAAATTCCAAGACTTCCAGATGATGTCTGAAATTGTGCATATTACTGAACCATATATATATATATATATATATATANGTATACTGACACATATATATGGAATTTAGAAAGATAGTAATGATGACCCTGTAAGTGAGACAATATAAGAGACACAGAGATATAGAACGGACTTTTGGCTTCTGAGGGAGAGGGAGAGGGAGAGGGTGGGATGATTTGGGAGAGTGGCACTGAAACATGTATGCTATCATATAAGAAATAAAGCACCAGTCTATGTTCAACACAGGATACAGGATGCTTGGGGCTGGAGTACGGGATGATCTGGGGAGATGGTGTGGGAAAGGAGGTGGGAGGGGGTTTCAGCATTGGGAGATCATGTACACCTGTGGCTGAATCATGTCAATGTATGGCAAAACCAATACAGTATTGTAAAATAGAAAAAAAAATAATAAAAACATATTTCTAATAACACATGGGTAAAACAACAACAAAAAAGAATTGATGCTTTTGAACTGTGGTGTTGGAGAAGACTCTTGAGAGTTCCTTGGACTGCAAGGAGATACAACCAGTCCATCCTAAAGGAGTTCAGTCCTGGGTGTTCATTGGAAGGACTGATATTGAAGCTGAAACTCCAATACTTTGGCCATCTGATGTGAAGAGCTGACTCATTTGAGAAGATTCTAATGCTGGGAAAGATTGAGGGCAAGAGGAGAAGGGGATGACAGAAGATGAAATGGTTGGATGGCATCACCTACTCAATGGACATGGGTTTTGGTGGACTCCAGGAGTTGGTGATGGACAGGGAAGCCTGGTGTGCTGCAGTTCATGGGGTTGCAAAGCTGTCTCTTATACACATCTTGNAGGGGATGACAGAAGATGAAATGGTTGGATGGCATCACCTACTCAATGGACATGGGTTTTGGTGGACTCCAGGAGTTGGTGATGGACAGGGAAGCCTGGTGTGCTGCAGTTCATGGGGTTGCAAAGAGTCAGACACGACTGAGTGACTGAACTGAACTGATATATATTTTTCCCTATAAATACATACTAATGTTAAAGTTTAATTTATAAATTAGGCACAGTGAGAGTTGAACAATAATTAAAACAAAATAGAGCAATTATTATCATTTCTGTAACAAAAGTTATGTGAATGGGTCTCACTCTCAAAATATCTTACTGTACAAATGTAATGTTTCTTCCATTTTAAGTGCTTATCATGCTCAGTGGCCATACTTTTGCAGTTCGAGGGATGACAGCAAAACTATCACAAATTTATTTTTCTTTCTTCACAATTTTATGAATAGATTTGTTCTTGCCATAAAGCTTAGCAGCCTAACATCCAGTGTTTTGCTTTGTTTTTTTTCCCTTTCCTTATTAAATTGAGAATTTCTAACTTTTCACTTACAGGTAGGACATTATGGCTTCCCTTTGACATCAGTATTGCAAATATCACTACCTTTGTGCTTTGGGGTCATTGTTAAGTAAAAAAAGTGTGACATGAACACAAGCATGACAATACTGAGGCAGCCAATCTGATATGTGATACAGCTGATAAGTGACTAACAGGAGGAACCCTGGAGAAAGAGCTGATTCACATGCTGGGCAGAATGGAACAGGACACAGAGATCTCATCATGCTACTCAGAAGGGAGTAATATAAAATTTATGAATTGTTTATTTCTGGAATTTTCTGTTTAATATTTTCAGACTGCAGATAACCATGGGTAACTGCAATCGTGGAAAGGAAAAAAATGTGGGGATGGACATTGATACAATAAGGCAAAGTCTTAAAGCAAGATTTAATGTTAAATATTTGCAGAATGTTAGACCTGATTAGTAAGACTTTTAGTTGAGTCATACTTTAATTTTCCAGAAGTATTTTCTTGAGCACTAAGTCAACTATTTCTGCTAACTGTTCCCAGTATTATTTAACATAAGTATGCAAAATATGCCTGAATCTTCTGTCAGTGCAGGAGACGCAGAAGACTTGGGTTTGATCCCTGGGATGGAAAAATCCCCTGGAGGGGGAAATGGCAACCCACTCCAGTATTCTTGCCTGGACAATCCCATGGACAGAGGAGCCTGTGGGCTACAATCCATGGGGTCACAACTGATTATGCACACACNAGACTTGGGTTTGATCCCTGGGATGGAAAAATCCCCTGGAGGAGGAAATGGCAACCCACTCCAGTATTCTTGCCTGGACAATCCCATGGACAGAGAAGCCTGTGGGCTACAATCCATGGGGTCACAACTGATTATGCACACACACATTATTATTTATCTTGGAGTTTCAAAATATATTGATTTCATTTCTTCACAGGAAATAATATTATATAAAGGTCAAAGCATGGACAGATGCTTTTTCCCCCACCACAAGCATCCAATGTGGCATTATATTCATATATTAAGGCAAAAATTTGAGAATTAGGCTGTAGATGTAACACCACTTCTAATTATACTCAAGGACTGCAAGTTTCTAATTAATAATTTTTAATTCACAAAAGCAAATGAAAAAGGACTGCTAAACAATGGAGCTTGCACAGAGAGGTATAATTCTGAAAACTGTTTAAAGGCAGGACAATCGATTTCTCCACTTCCAGGTTTATTGACTGTAAGATTTACAAACAGGAGGATAAAATACTTCATGACACACAGAACAAAGGTAGTTGGTCTACTATGAATCTCTGCAAAATAATGTACTATCCATTTTAATTTACTTTAAATAGAGTTTACGGGAAGTTGAGTTTTGAAGAAAAAGGCCACCATGGAGTTTTTCTGTTTGTTTGTTTCAGGGCTATAACTTTGTTTTTATCCTCAGAGACATAAGTGAACCATCAAAAGTCATTCCCTTTATTTATCTTACAAGACTGCTTTTTAAAAGAATTATTAGTGAAATCCACATTTAATTAGGCAGAAAATAATCCCTATGAATTTACTCTTCATAGGGAATGTGACTAAAATTTATGTTGTGTGTACAAGAAAATTCAGACTATTACGTATTATGAGTTTGACATTTGATAGACAGTTGCTTTGGGAGAAAAAACAAATAAACTATTAAACAGATCCACCAGAAAGTATCTAAATTATGGTAACTTCAAGCAAAAGCCCTTGGTGTCTATTAAGTGAAGTGCTTTGTTTGTTTATCAGAGCTTTTCTAAAATTAATTTTTACTGGAGTATAGTTGCTTTACAATGTTGTGTAGCTTTTGCTGTACAGCAGAGTGAGTCAGTTATATGTATATATTATGTATACACGTATATAACATACATATGTACATTCCCTCTTTCTTAGATTTCCTTTTCATATAGGTCACTACAGAGCACTGTGTAGGGTTCTCTGAGTTGTACAGTAGGTTCTCATTAGTTATTTATTTTATGCATTGTAGTATTTATATATATGTCAACCCTATTCTTCAAATTAGTCCCAACTCCTCTTTCCCCCTTGGTATCCATAAGTTTGTTTTCCACCTCTGTGTCTTTATTTTTGCTTTGTGAATAAGTTCAACTGTAGTATTTTTCCAGATTCCATATATAAGCAATATTTTATGATATTTGTTTTTTCTTTCTGACTGACTTAGTTTGCATGACAATCTCTAGGCCCACCCACATCTCTGCATATGGCACTATTTTGTTCCTTTTTATAGTTGAATAATGCTCCACTGAATATATGTACCACACTTTATACATTCCTCTGTTGATGGACACTTAGATTTATTTGATGTCCTGGCTTTTGTAAACAGTGCTGCAAAAAATACGTGAGTGCATGTATCTTTTTGAATTATAGCTTTCTCAGGGTATATGCTAGAGAAAGAAATGGCAACCCACTCCATTATTCTTGCCTGGAGAATCCTGTGGACAGAGGAGCCTGGTGGGCTGCTGTCCATGGGGTTGCACAGAGTTGGACACAACTGAAGTGACTTAGCATGCATGGGAGAAGGAAATGGCAACCCACTCCAGTATTCTTGCCTGGAGAATCCCAGGGACAGAGGAGCCTGGTGGGTTGCCATCTATGGGGTCACACAGAGTTGGACACGACTAAAACAACTTAGCAGGAGCAGCAGGGTACATGCCCAGGAGTGGGATTACTGAATCATATGGTAGTTTAGGAACTACCAAGTATGGTAGTTTTGAGACATGCCAAAGAATAATCAAACTACTGTACAATTGCACTAATTTCACATGCTAGCAAAGTAATGCTCAAAATTCTTCAAGCAAGGCTTCAACAGTGATTGAACTTAGAGCTTCCAGATGTTCAAACTGGATTTAGAAAAGGCAGAGGAACCAGAGATCAAATTGCCAACATATGTTGGATCATATAAAAAGCAAAGAATTCCAGAAAAAAAAAAATCTGCTTCATTGACTACACTAAAGCCTTTGACTATATGGATCACAACAAACTGTGGAAAATTCTTAAAGAGATGGGAATACTAGACCATTTTACCTGCCTCCTGAGAAACTTGTATGCAGGTCAAGAAACAACAGTTAGGACCAGACATGAAACAATGGATGGTTCTAAATAAGGAAAAGAGTATGTCAAGATTGTATATTGTCACCTTGATTACTTAATTTAAATGCAGAGTACATCATGCAAAATGCCAGACTGGATGAAGCACAAGCCAGAATCAAGATTGCCAGGAGAAATATTAATAACCTCAGATATGCAGATGACCCCACCCTATGGCGGAAGTAAAGAGGAACTAAAGAGCCTCTTGATGAAGGTGTAACAGGAGAGAGAAAAAGTTGGCTTAAAACTCAACTTTCAGAAAACTAAGATCACAGCATCTGGTCCCATCACTTCATGGCAAACAGAAAGGGAGACAATGGAAACAGTGAAAGAGTTTATCTTCTTGGGCTCCAAAATTACTGCAGACTGTGACTACAGCCATAAAATTAAGACTCTTGCCTCTAGGATAAAAAGCTATGAAAAAACTAGGCAGCTTATTAAAAAGCAGAGACGTTACTTTGCCAACAAAAGTCCATCCAGTCAAAGCAATGATTTTTACAGTATCGTGTATGGATGGGAGAGTTGGACCATAAAGAAGGCTGGGAGTTGAAGAATTGATGTTTTTGAACTGTGGTGTTGGAGAAGACTCCCTTGGACTGCAAGGGGGTCAAAGCAGTCAATCCTAAAAAAAAAAAAAAAAAAAAGCTCAATCCTGAATATTCATTGGAGGAGTGATGCTGAGGCTAAAGCTCCAATACTTTGTCCACCTGATGTAAAGAGCTGGCTCACTGGAAAAGACCCTTATGTGGGAAAGATTGAAGGCAGGAAGAAAAGGTGATGAAAGAAGATGAGATGGTTTAAAGGCAACATCAACTCAATGGACATGAGTTTGACCAAGCTCCAGGAGATGGTAAAGGACAGGGAAGCCTGGCTTGCTGAGGCCCATGGAGTCGCAAAGAATCAGATATGATTGAGCGACTGAACAACAAATGCTAGCTCTCTTTTTAGTTTTTTACAGAATCTCTATATTATTCTCAATAGTGTCTGTACCAACTTACATTCCTACCAACAGGTCCAAGCGTTCCTTTTTCTCTACATCCTCCAGCATTTATCATTTGTAGATTTTTTGATGATTGCCATCCAGACTGTTGTGAGGTGATACCCCAGTGTAGTTTTGATTTGCATTTCTCTAATAATTAGTGATATGAGCATACTGTCATGTGTTTGTTGGCCATTTGTATATCTTCTTGGAGAAATGTCTGTTTAGGTCTTCTGCTCATTTGTCGATTGGGTTGTTTGTTTTAAACTGAGCTGCATTAGCTGTTTGAATATTTTGGCGATTACTCCCTTATGAGTTGCTTTGTTTATAATTTTTTCCCCCATTCTAAGGACTGACTATTACTTTTGCTTATATTTTCATTTGGTATGCAAAACTTTTAAGTTAAAGTAGGTTACATTTATTTATTTTTATTTTGATTACCTCAGGAGGTGAGTCAGAAAAGATCTTGCTTCCATTTTTATCAAGGCGTGTTCTACCTATGTTTTTCTCTAAGAGTTTTATAGTCTCCATCTTTACATTTCAGTCTTTAATCCATTTTGAGTTCATTTTTATGTATGGTGTTAGGGAGAGTTCTTATTTCATTTTATCACATGTAGCTGTCCAGTTTTCCTGACACCACTTATTGGAGAGACTGTCTTTTATTCATTGCATATTCTTGCCTCCATCATCATAGCTTTGGTAACCAAAAAAGGATCATGTACACCATGAACAAATGGGATTTGTTCCCATTTGAAGAGATGCAGGATTCTTCAGTATCAGTTCAGTTCTGCCACTCAGTCATGTCCGATTCTTTGCAACCCCATGCACTGCAGCATGCCAGTCTTCCCTGTCCATCACCAACTCCTGGAGCCTACTCAAACTCATGTCCATCATGTCAGTGATGCCATCCAACCATCTCATCCTCTGTTGCCCCCTTCTTCTCCTGCCTTCAGTCTTTCCCAGCATCAGGGTCTTTTTCAGTGAGTCGGTTCTTTGCATCAGGTGACAAGAGTTTTGGAGTTTCAGCTTCAGCATCAGTCCTTCCAATGAATATTCAAGACTGATTTCATTTAGGATTGACTGGTTGGATCTTCTTGCAGTCCAAGAGACTCTCAGGGGTCTTCTCCAACACCACAGTTCAAAAGCATCAGTTCTTCAGCACTCAGCTTTCTTTACAGTCCAACTCTCACATCCATACATGACTACTGGACAAATCATAGGACTGAGTAGATGGACCTTTGTTGGTAAAGTAATGTCTCTGCTTTTTAATATGCTGTCTAGGTTGGTCATAATTTTTCTTCCAAGGAATGAGCGTCTTTTAATTTCATGGCTGCAGCCACCATCTGCAGTGATTTTGGAGCCCCCCCCACCAAATAAAGTCTGTCACTGTTTCCATTGTTTCCCCATCTATTTCCCATGAAGTGATGGAACCAGATGCATGATCTCACTTTCCTGAATATTGAGCTTTAAGCAAACTTTTTCACTCTTCTCTTTCAGTTTCATCAAGATGCTCTTTAGTTCTTCTTCACTTTATGCCATAAATGTGGTGTCACCTGCCTATCTGAGGTTATTTATATTTCTCCTGGCAATCTTGATTCCTAGCTTATGCTTCATCCAGCCTGGTATTTCACATAATGTACTCTGAATGTAAGTAAAATAAGCAGGGTGATAATATACAACCTTGACATGCTCCTTTGTCGATTTGGAACCAGTCTGTTGTTCCACGTCAAGTTCTAATTGTTGTTTCTTGACCTGCATACAGATTTCTCAGGAGGCAGATAGGTGTCTGGTATTCCCATCTCTTGAAGAATTTTCCACAGTTTGTTGTGATCCTCACAGTCAAAGTCTTTGGCATAGTCAATAAAGCAAAAGTAGATTTTCTTCAATATAGAATCAATATGATTTACCCTGTTAACAAACTGAAGAATAAAAGCCATATGATCATCTCAATAAATGCAGAAAAAAACCTGCTGACAAAATTCAGCACCCATTCAGATTTGCGATAAAACCTGTCCAGAAAGTGGGCATAGAGGGAATCAACCTCAACATAATAATGGCAATATATGGCACACCCACAGCAAACATCATTCTCAATGGTGAAAACCTGAAAGCGTTTCCTGTAAGGTGAAGTTCTGAAAACAGTTTAACGTCTACAAATAGAAACTAGATTTGGGCAGTTTTTCCATGTCACTACAGGTGTAAGGTAGAAGAAAGTGTAATCTTGCCTGTTAGGTAAGTGTTTTACAAGGCTTCAGATTACTTATCATGGAACATATCCATTTTCAGGGCAGTAATCTTCAGATTTGGAATATTTTGGCATTCATTTTTATGACCTCTGGTTATTTCTGTAATTTACTTAGTATACTGCATTTGCCTCTTTAAAATCCAGCCAAGCTTCTCTCTCACACTTTTTTGCCTATGCAGTTTATCCCTCTGGCTATGAAGCTCACAAATGGTAAGTAAAACCATGCTTTTCTTAGAGATAACATTGATGTTGTGATAGAAAACAAAGATTTAGAGCACTCACAGCTTGTAAGACTATTATCTGGAGTTGTTTATAACTTGTAAGCCCTGTTCCAGAGCCAGTGGAGTNTATGAAGCTCACAAATGGTAAGAAAGCCATGCTTTTCTTAGAGATAACATTGATGTTGTGATAGAAAACAAAGATTTAGAGCACTCACAGCTTGTAAGACTATTATCTGGAGTTGTTTATAACTTGTAAGCCCTGTTCCAGAGCCAGTGGAGTCATAGATTTTCTCTAGCATCACTTGCTATTCAACCATATAATTCTACCCACTAATCTGTAAGCATTTCCCAATCAGGCAAATCAAATTCTAATGATATCTTGTTAGGAAAATCCATGAGTTACATCAAGTGGTAATAAGATTTACATAGAGGTTTCTGCAACTAGGGATCATATTTTAACAACGTCAGAGTGTAATAAATCTTCACTTCAAATCATACTGATATTTAAACTAGATGCTGGGTCATTAAAAAAAATAAAGCATTATAAATGTGTCACACATTCATAAAAGTGATCTTCTGAGAAAGAAACAGGGGATTCATTATATATTTGTCTTTTAGAATTTATTCTCTGACATTAGTATTGCTATAACTATGGTGGAGTAGCTGTTAAATGTAATTGTTCACATGTGCTGACATTTTTTCCCCCCTGAGGAATGGTTATCATTAATTTCACTGATAAGAGAGGGGGAAGCATGGAATAATGGGAAGAGCAAAGGTGCTGAAGCCAAAGGGCCTGGCTAATTTGAGGCCTACTTGCTGCTCTGTGAACTGGAGTGATTCAGTTAAGCTCTCGTGTCCTCAGTTACTGCCTCTGTAAAATAAAGATAATATAAATCACAGAAATTGTATACGCAATTTAGTGAGACTATGGGGAAGAAAACACATGGAAACCGTGAGGTGTCATCTTGTTGTTGTTCAGCTGCTGAGCTGCATCTGACTCTGAGACACCATGAGCTGCAGCACATTAGGCTTCCTCGTCCTTCACTGTCTCCTGGAATTCACTCAAATTCATGTCCATGAATTTGACGGTAATGCCATCCAACTATCTCATCCTCTGTTGCCTCCTTCTCCTCCTGCCTTCTGTCTTTCCCAGCATCAGGGTATTTTCCAGTGAGTCACCTCTCATCACATGACCCAAATATTGGAGCTTTAGCTTTAACATCAGTCCTCCCAATGAATATTCAGGGTTGATTTCCTTATTGACTAGTTGGGTCTCCTTTCAGTGTGTCATATATTTATAAGTTATTATTGTTATTCTACCACTACTTTTATGAAAATAGAACAGTTCAGTTCAATTTAGTTCAGTTGCTCAGTAGTGTCCGACTCTTTGTGACCCCATGAATCACAGCATGCCAGGCCTCCCTGTCCATCACCAACTCCTGGAGTTTACTCAAACTCATGTCCATCGAGTCGCTGATGCCATCCAGCCATCTCATCCTCTGTCGTCCCCTTCTCCTCCTGTCCCCAATTTCTCCCAGCATCAGTCTTTTCCAATGAGTCAGCTCTTCACATGAGGTGGCCAAAGTACTGGAGTTTCAGGTTTAGCATAATTCCTTCCAAAGAACACCCAGGACTGATCTCCTTCAGAATGGACTGGTTGGATCTCCTTGCAGTCCAAGTGACTCTCAGGAGTCTTCTCCAACACAACAGTTCAAAAGCATGAGTTCTTCGGTGCTCAGCTTTCTTCACAGTCCAACTCTCACATCCATACATGACTGCTGGAAAAACCATAGTCTTGACTAGATGGACTTTTGTTGGCAAAGTAATGTCTCTGCTTTTGAATATGCTATTTAGATTAGTCATAACTTTCCTTCCAAGGTGCAAGCATCTTTTAATTTTACGGCTGCAAACACCATCTACAGTGATTTTTGAGCCCCCCCCCAAAAAAAAGTCTGACACTGTTTTCACTGTTTCCCCATCTATTTGCCATGAAGTGATGGGACCAGATGCCATGATCTTCGTTTTCTGAATGTTGAGCTTTAAGCCAACATTTTCACTCTCCTCTTTCACTTTCATCAAGAGGGTCTTTAGTTCCTCTTCACTTTCTGCCATAAAGGTAGTGTCATATGCATATCTGAGGTTATTGATATTTCTCCTGGAAATCTTGATTCCAGCTTGTGCTTCTTCCAGCCCAGCGTTTCTCATGATGCAGTCTGCACAGGAGTTAAATAAGCAGGGTGACAATATGCAAAAAGAATTGATGCTTTTGAACTGTGGTGTTGGAGAAGACTCTTGAGAGTCCCTTGGACTGCAAGGAGATCCAACGAGTCCATTCTGAAGCAGATCAACCCTGGGATTTCTTTGGAAGGAATGACGCTAAAGCTGAAACTCCAGTACTTTGGCCACCTCATGCGAAGAGTTGACTCATTGGAAAAGACTCTGATGCTAGGAGGGATTGGAGGCAGGAGGAGAAGGGGACGACCGAGGATGAGATGGCTGGATGACATCACAGACTCGATGGACATGAGTCTGAGTGAACTCTGAGTGATGGTAATGAACCGGGAGGCCTGGTGTGCTGCTAAGAGTCAGACACGACTGAGTGACTGAACTGAACTGACAATATACTGCCTTGACATACTCCTTTTCCTATTTGGAACCAGTCTGTTGTTACAATCCAGTTCTAACTGTTGCTTCCTGACCTGCATATAGGTTTCTCAAGAGGCAGGTCAGGTGGTCTGATATTCCCATGTCTTTCAGAANATGGGGTCACTAAGAGTCAGACACGACTGAGTGACTGAACTGAACTGACAATATACTGCCTTGACATATTCTTTTTCCTATTTGGAACCAGTCTGTTGTTCCAATCCAGTTCTAACTGTTGCTTCCTGACCTGTATATAGGTTTCTCAAGAGTCAGGTCAGGTGGTCTGATATTCCCATGTCTTTCAGAATTTTCCACGGTTATTGTGATCCACACATTCAAAGGCTTTGGCATATTCATCACAATGGTAAGATCCCCCAAATCCTAATTTTAAAAAATACAGTATTTGATACATATGACTATATGACTGAATACCTTAATTTCATTATTTTCATTTGTTTCTTTACATATGAAGACAAAAAAAAAAAATGTTGTCTGCTATACCAGTAAACAAAGAATGCTGTCCTCCAATCAAGCTAGCAGCTACTGCAGCTTCCATTCCCCATAATGCCTTTTAGATCCATACCAACTGGGTTAGAAATTGAATGCTGGTATTTTAGTTATTTTTGATTAAAAGATAAGGATGGTAATATTCAGAGTAGTGAAATAGTTTCAGGCCCATATGGTCCACATAGGATAGAAACCAAATGATTGTCTATGAACTTCCATATAATTTCCTATATGAAGAAAACTGAATATGAAAATGTTAATTTCTCATTCTCATCTGACTCATTGCCACCCCATGGATTATAGCCCACCAGGCTCCTCTGTCCATGGAATTCTCCAGGCAAGACTGTGGAGTGGGTTGCCATTCCCTTCTCCAGGGGATTTTCCCAACCCAGGATGTACCTGGGCCTCCTACGTTGCAGGCAGATTCTTTACCATCTGAGCCAACAGGGAAGCTTTAATTTCTTATATACATTTTAGATAATGAAGAAGGTGAAATAGAAGAGTTAAAAAGCTGGCTTAAAACTCAACATTCAAAAAACTAAGATCATGGCATCTAGTCCCATCACTTCATGACAAACAGATGGGGAAACAATGAAAACAGTGACAGACTTTATATTTGAGGGCTCCAAAATCAACTGCAGATGGTGACTGCTGCCGTGAATTAAAAGATGCTTGCTCCTTGGAAGAAAAGTTATGACAAACCTAAGCAGCATATAAAGCAGAGACATTATCTTGCTGACCAAGGTCCATATATAGTCAAAACAACTGCTTTTCCTGTAGTCACGTATGGAGGGGAGAGTTGGACCATAAAGAAGGCTGAGCACTGAAAAATTGATGCTTTTCAACAGTGGTGTCAGAGAAGACTCTTGAGAGTCCCTTGAACTGCAGGGAGACCAAACCAGTCAATCCTGAAGAAAATCAACCTGAATATTCATTGGAAGGGCTGATGCTGAAGTTGAAGCTCCACTATTTTTGTCATCTGATGCAAAGAACTGACTCATTGAAAAGACCCTTATGGTGAGAAAGACTGAAGAAAGAAGGAGAAGGAGGTGGCAGAGGATGAATTGTTAGATGGCATTTCCAATTCAATGGACATGAGTTTGACCAAGCTCCACGAGATGGTGAAGGACGGGAAGTTTGGTGTGCTGCAGTCCATGGGGTCGCAAAGAGTCTGAAATAACTGAGTGATGGAACAACAAAAACATTCCATACAATATTGTGTTTCACCACATTTTAGTTATATTTTTCTTTATAAAGTTATTTCCTTTCATACATAATGTTAGCAAAAAACAAACAAACAAACAAAGACAAATAAAAATACCATTGTTTGAAGTGTTCTTAGTCACAGGGAAAATGAAAAATGGGACAGCCTAACCCCGATCATGAGAAACTCAATGTGCTATGTGCAGTCATTCCATAAAATATGTTTCCTTGAGATCAAATAAGTAGAAACATAATACATTATTTAAATAATAATTTCCGTCTATCTAATACGACATCCCACTCCAGTACTCTTGCCTGGAAAATCCCATGGACAGAGGAGCCTGGAAGGCTGCAGTCCATGGGGTTGCTAAGAGTCAGACACGACTGAGCGACTTCACTTTCACTTTTCACTTTCATACATTGTAGAAGGAAATGACAACCCACTCCAGTGTTCTTGCCTGGAGAATCCCAGGGATGGGGGAGCTTGGTTGGCGGCCGTCTATGGGGTTGCACAGAGTTGGACACGACTGAAGTGACTTAGCAGCAGCAGCAATACCTAATGAGTATACATTTGTGAAAAATACTGTACAATTGCTCCTAGGAATACAGTGATTAAGAGGAAACATTCTTTGGTCTTAGGGGGATTTGCAGTCTACTGACTTGACATTTTAATACTTTTCTCTAGTGTTTCTGTGATTACTCTTCTTATCATTCACTTCATTCAATCCTGAATAAGCTATCCTTACTTGGATAACTAAAATAACTTTCTAAATAGTTTCCTTGTCTTAAACTCTGCAATATGACATTGTTTGGCACTGGCATCGTGTTCTAAATTACAAATGCCATGCAGTATAAACAAGGGCTTATTAATGATAAGTACAAATTGATATGGAAAAAGATAAGCAGAGAAGATGTATTATGTTAGTGAATTTAGGAAAAGAAACATAGACGCAGGAGAAAGCAGAAGACTCAGTCGTATCCAATTCTTTGCCACCCCATGGACTGTAGCCCGCCAGGCTCTTCTGTCCATGGGATTTTTCAGGCAAGAATACTGGAGTGGGCTGCCATTTTCTCCTCCAGGGGATCTCCTGACCCAGGGATCGAACCACATCTCCTGCATTGGCAAGCCAGTTCTTTACCACTGAGCCACTTGGGAAGCCCCTAGACACAGGTAACATTGCAAATAAGTTTGTAGGTGGAGTAGAGGTTTGCCAGGCAGAGAATTTAGCAAGGAGCATTTCTGATATTGCATTTAAAGACTGAAGTTGTTACATATCATGGCCATGGAGGTGTGCCACTCCGAATTCTCTTGACTAGAGAGTTTGTAACAAGTAGAATTGTTAGCAGAGCTTCCACATGCAGCTACCACATGGTCTGTGCTATAGTATTTGAGCTGAGGATGTACTCTTTCAAGAGAGCCCAAGCCAATGATTGCTCGTGGGCAAGGAACTAGGAGCTAGTCAGTTTCACTCAATGTAGGCCTCTTCAGGCCATTTTTGAACTAGATGAGACCTTCTCTCTTTCTCTGAGTTGTATAAAAGCCTGGGACATTCCTCCTTAATCCTTCCTTTTCTTCTTTCATAAATTGTAGTTTGAAGACTTTCCCTTCCTATTCCTGCTCCCTTTTATCTGTCATAGCCACTAACTCCAATAAACCTCCTGCTCTTCTAACTCTGCTTTGCTATGTGCTTTTCAGCTGACACAGTGTATTAAGGTAAAGAACTGTGAACAAAGCACGTATTTCAAGTGTTCTTCTCTAATTGGAGTGAAAGCATACACATGGTTCCAAGAAATTACTTGGACATGGTATTTGTTTCAATATTTTTGTCTCTCAAATATCTTCTCTGAGACAGAACAAACTTTANAAAGCACGTATTTCAAGTGTTCTTCTCTAATTGGAGTGAAAGCATACACATGGTTCCAAGAAATTACTTGGACATGGTATTTGTTTCAATATTTTTGTCTCTCAAATATCTTCTCTGAGACAGAACAAACTTTAAGCCAAGGGAATACAAAGATAAGGACAGTAAGTTTTTTACACATGATCAAGTCCTGTTCCAAGAGTGCATTCATAGCTCCAATTTATAAGTCCAACAAAGTTAGCCTAGGTACCCAACTAACACAACCAGCTATATAGTACTGTACTGCAATAGATTTGTAATACTTCTTGCATGAGTGATACATATATCAGTTCAGTTCAGTTGCTCAGTCATGTCCAACTCTTC
>SJYW01015544.1:983681-1001165 GCA_006410735.1 Raphicerus campestris | reverse complement strand
CAGACCACCTGACCTGCCTCTTGAGAAACCTATATGCAGGAAGCAACAGTTAGAATGGGACATGGAACAACAAACTGGTTCCAAATAGGAAAAGGAGTACATCAAGGCTGTATATTGTCACCCTGCGTATTTAACTTATATGCAGAGTACATCATGAGAAATGCTAGACTGGAAGAAACACAAGCTGGAATCAAGATTGCCAGGAGAAATATCAATAATCTCAGATATGCAGATGACACCACCCTTACGGTAGAAAGTGAAGAGGAACTAAAAAGCCTCTTGATGAAAGTAAAAGAGGAGAGTGAAAAAGTTGGCTTAAAGCTCAACATTCAGAAAGCAAAGATCATGGCATTTCGTCCCATCACTCCATGGTAAATAGAAGGAGAGACAGTGGAAACAGTGTCACACTTTATTTTGGGGGTGGCTCCAAAATTACTGCAGATGGTGACTGCAGCCACTAAATTAAGAGACTTACTCCTGGAAGAAAAGTTATGAGCAACGTAGATAGTATATTCAAAAGCAGAGACATTACTTTGCCGACTAAGGTCCGTCTAGTCAAGGCTATGGTTTTTCCTGTGGTCATGTATGGATGAGAGAGTTGCACTGTGAAGAAGGCTGAGCACTGAAGAATTGATGCTTTTGAACTGTGGTGTTGGAGAAGACTCTTGCGAGTCCCTTGGACTGCAAGGAGATCCAGCCTGTTCATTCTGAAGGAGATCAATCCTGGGATTTCTTTAGAAGGAATGATGCTAAAGGTGAAACTCCAGTACTTTGGCCACCTCATGTGAAGAGTTGACTCATGAAATGACTTTTATGCTGGGAGGGATTGGGGGCAGGAAGAAAAGTGGAGGACTGAGGATGAGATGGCTGGATGGCATCATGGACTCGATGGACGTGAGTCTGAGTGAACCCCGGATGTTGGTGATAGACAGGGAGGCCTGGCGTGCTGCGATTCATGGAGTCGCAAAGAGTCAGAAATGACTGAGCACGTGAACTGAAGTGAACTGAAAGACAGAAAATATCTTTCCCCCACCATGTTACTGGCTATAATTTATTGCATTTAGGTTGACATAATCAACGCTTAAGACTAAGTTTGTATCTTTGCAATCAATTCCATTAAATTGTAGCCAGTTAAATATTCACAAAAGAGTTCTATGCTCCAGGGTCATGTTCCTCAAGTTTGTCTGTCATAGGCTATGAAAGTCTTCTGATAGACTATAAAGTGAATCAAAATATTATTATGCTTTCAGTGTATAAGTACAAGCATACAATTCCACTGATATTTTTTTTTTTCAATGGCAATTGGGAATGGATAAATAGAGTAAGGCAGGAAAGAAGGGGATGACAGAGGATGAGATGGTTGAATGGCATAGCTGACTTGATGCACATGAGTCTGAGCAAACTCCGGGAGTTGGTGAAGGACAGGAAAGCCTGGTGCCGCAGTCCATGGGGTCACAAAGAGTCAGACACAATTGAGTGACTGAACTGAACTGAAATGAACTGAATTGACTGAAGTAGAGTAAGTCATCAAGGTATTTTTTCTTTATTATTTTTGGCTCTGTTGATATGTACTACTGTTCATATTATTTGAAAATCACTAGTCCAGAGTAGCATTTCCAAACCCCATAGATGGCAGCCCATCAGGCTCCCGTGTCTGTGGGATTCTCTAGGCAAGAACACTGGAGTGGGTTGCCTTTTCCTTCTCCAGTAGCAGCAGTAGCAGCAGTCCAGAGTAGCATTTCCAAACCTAAACCAAAAATCAATCTGCAAATGCTGCTCCTGTGTCCTTACTTGGAGATGTATGATGCATTTGAGACAACAAATGGTCAAAGGAACAGTTTAACATCATTTGATTAATCATTTTCTCCCAACCACTTTGAAGCAAAGACACTTTTGTTTTTTGTTCATAAAACATATAATTATATCTTAAGCGATTCCTGGGGTTCCAAGGAAAGCAGTTTGAAAACTGAAGACTTTAAGAGAACTGAAGAGAACACAATGTAAATCTGTGTATGATCATAGCCAACCAGTAACAGACCCCCAAATTTGGCTTCATTGACTGTAAAATGTCACTGCCCCATTTTCAGTCTGTTGTTTGGTGATTTTAAACTATGATTATTTTGAGTGTGATTATTAAAGGATGTGCACTGAAACTCGAGTCCTATAATGAAAAACCTATAAATGGCTATAATACACAAGGCAATTTACATGAACACACACACACAGAGGCATGATTTCTCAGGAGAACAATTCATATTGTATTCACTGTGAAAGTCACTCCTTAGAGTAAGTCATATATGTGCAGGTATGCATCAGTTCACACATGTGTGCACATACACATAAGGAATTAGAAAATAAAAGTGATGAGAATGAACATGTTTGACCAGAGTAGGGACTGAAACAGAAGTATAACTTCTTACCCCGACAGGTGAGGGCTGAGAGAAAACACTTTCTTTTTGCCTCTTCTCATTTCAAAACTCTTTTCCATTTGAAAAACCCCTTTCTTGCATGCAGTGCTGTTTAAAATAATTTAATAGATATTGTCTCATATCCTTGGATTATATATTGATATCTTTAAGATGCACTCTGCTGTTAAGGCAAGAAGAAGCTTCTGATTATGGTTATAACAATTTAAGAGTCTCTTAGCTTCCAAGTTTCCATGAAAGAGGGCTTTATTAATAGAATTTAGAGTACTCTGATGGCTTCCCTTGTGGCTCAGATGGTAAAGAATCTGCTTGCAATGTGGTAGATCTGGATTCAGTCCCTGGGTTTGGAAGATCCCCTACAGAAAGGAATGTATTTTTTCCTGGAAAATTCCATGGACAGAGGGCTATAGGCTATGGGGTCACAAAGAGTCAGACACAACTGAGCAACTGACATGTTATCTCTTTTATGACTTTGGAGTACTTTAGAGCAGGGGTCCCCAACCTCTAGGATCTAGTGCCTGATGATCTGAGGTGAAGCTGATGTAATAATAATAGAAATAAAGTTCACAATAAATATAATACATTTGAATTACCTTGAGATCATTCCTCCTCCCCTGGGTCTGTGGAAAAATTGTCTTTGACAAAGAATTTTTACAGGTCTCCTGGTGCCAAAAAGATTTGGAACCTCTAAAGTTGTTGTTGTTGTTGTTGTTTTTCTCACTTGGAGATAACCAGTGTCCTTACTTATAATTTCTTTTTTTGTTTTACTTTTACCTCTTATTTATGCATTTCTAAAAAAATACAGTATTCTCGAATGACTTTGATCTTAATATAATTGGAATAATTCTACATGACTTCTTTATTTCTTGCTTATTGCATACAACATTGTAAGATTTATCAAGCTGCTGAATATTCTAATTTATTCATTTTCATTGCTATATATTATTCCCAAGTATGAATATACCAAAATATCCATTCTACTATTGATGCATATTTTGGTTTTCTCACTGTTTGAAAGAAGCCTGCATCACCAAGTGGCAGCTTGGAGGGTAGCCATCAAAAAGATCTGTCCAAGTGGTATTCAAGTGTGAAATGAGAGAAAAATAAGTCTTTGGTGCACTACACCACTGATGCTTTGGATATACTTATTACTATAGAAGAGCCTATCTCACCATGAATAATATTACTAATCATAACAATACATTATCATAAGGAAATTCTAGACTTCTGTGGCTTTGCTGAAAGTTTTAGCAAACATTCAAGGAAGCAAAAACCTTCAGTTTAACGTTAATAGTTTCAGAGACTAGGAGAAGAAAATAAACTCTCTGGTTTACTGGTTGTAGTGGGCAGGATAATGGCTCCCCAAGGGTGTCCATGATCTAATCCTTAGCATTTGGGAATATGTCACATGCATGGGAAAAGGGACTTTGCAGATGTAACTAGGTTATGGTCCTGGAGAAAGGTTATCTTAAATCTTGACTATCCTAAATGACTTTAGATTATTCTAAGTGACTTTAAAAGCAAGGAAGCTTTCTTGGCTGAAAGAGAGGCTCTGTTTCTCTGGACAGGGCAAGATGTGATCAGGAAGAAGGATCAGAGAGGTATGACAAAACAGGGCTCTGGCTTTGAAAATGGAGGATAAGGGTTTTCAGGCAAATACACAGAAGCTTCTAAAAGCTGGGAATGACACTGTGTGTGTACAGCTAGAAAGAAAACAGGAATCTTAGTCCTACAATCTGAAGGAATTACATTCTGCAAGCAGCCTGATGAGTAGGAATTAGACTCTTCCTTCAAAGAGGAGCACAGCCCTGACTCCTTGATTTTACTTTAGCCAGTGAGATCTGTGTCAGGTTTTTGACCTCAGAACTGAAGGATAAGTGATATGTGTTGTTTAAGCCACTAGATTTGTGGTGATTTGTTATGGCAGCAACAGAAAAATAGTATATGTGTGTAACCTTGATATCAAAACCTGGCAAGGACATTATGAGAAAGTAAAAATATCAGGCCAATCTCATTTATGAACATAAGCTCTGTTCTAAGAAAAAATTAGCAAATTAAATCCAAAAATATATAAAAAGAGAAAAGCATTATGACCAAGTTGTATTTATGCCAGGTATGAGAAGTTGCCTGAAAATCAATCAATATAATCCACCACATTGACAAATTCAAAGGATATATTATGTGATGTCCTCAGTGGATGCAAAAGAGCATCTGATGTCTAATAATTTAGCATCCATTTATAATTACCTTCTGTAGTATCAATATGTGTTCTCCTCCTAGAACTGCCACACTGAAGAGATGATGAGATTCTAAAAATGAAATTTCAAGGGGGAGAATGAGATGATTTGGGGAAGGTGAGAAATCCTTACAGGGGATGCCCTTGAAATCCTAGATCTCAGTGAGCAAGACCTGTCTGTACAGTCTGAGAATCAGTTCATGCCTCTTTATTCCCCACTGTTTAAACGCCACTGCACCCTGGAAGAGACCAGAACTCCTTTTTATCAGGTAATCTGTTGTCAACACCTGCAGTGGCCTGGATTGTATACCTCTTGTGATTTTAATTTTTTCAGAAGCTTGCAAAGTTCATTTTCATCTCTGAGTTGAGCTTAGTCATTCTTGAGCCAACAGTTACAGTTAGGAGCAGTGTTAGAACGCAACTCAAGTCACTCAACTTCCATGTCATCTCATTTGCTTTCTTTGCTTAAACAAACTAAAAATCAAAAAAAGAAAATCCCTTCCTTTTGTTTTGTCCAGTGCCTCTGTTTTTTCTTGTCCAGTGCCTCATTTTCATTTCAGGTTCAAAGGATTTGTTAACAAAATAAACCACTCATTATACACAAATAAATAATACAAATATTTATTGGAGAATTATCTAGTTTACTTTCAATATACTGACATCAAAAGAAAAGAGAAATAGAAAGAGCAGAGGATACATCACCAAATTGAGTTTTGACCAACATCCAGACTCAAACATTGCTGGGAAGTTCCATGTCACAGAACATCTGAAGTCCCAGTTGGGAAAGGTCCCGGGCAGCATGTTGGCTCCGTGGGTGAGACCTCAGAGACTGCAGTTTGGGGTTCTGGTTTATAATCCCAGAATGCAAATTGCTATCATCATCAATCTGTGAGCAGAATTCTAGCTCTGATGCTATATTAATTTTTAAAATGCTGTTTGCTTAGTTCTACAAATCTTGGAATGTTGCTATATCAGGGAGTGGTTGGCCAGACCTCCTCCCCGGACTTAACAAATTCCAAGATCCCTCCCTATCTATCTATTGCACTTCTCTGACCTCCTTGGTGGCTCAGATGGTAAAGCATCTGCCTAAAATGTGGGAGACTTGGGTTCAATCCTTGGGTCAGGAAGATCCCCTGGAGAAGGATATGGCAACCCACTTCAGTACTCTTGCCTGGAAAATCCCACGGATGGAGGAGCCTGGTAGACTACAGTCCATGGGGTCACAATGAGTCGACCACGACTGAGTGACTTCACTTTCGCTTTCCTCACTCACAGCAAGTGTGGCGGGCACCCACAGCAGCAGTCAGGACAGTGTCCAGGTATGTCAGTAGCAAAGTCAGAGGCCTGCTCTGCTTTGTCTCTGAAGTCCAAACAAAATTCAAAGGAGATCCAACCAGTCCATTCTGAAGGAGATCAACCCTGGGATTTCTTTGGAAGGAATGATGCTAAAGCTGAAACTCCAGTACTTTGGCCACCTCATGCAAAGAGTTGATTCACTGGAAAAGACTCTGATGCTGGGAAGGATTGAGGGCAGGAGGAGAAGGGTTGACAGAGGATGAGATGGCTAGATGGCATCATGGACTTGATGAACATGAGTCTGAGTGAACTCTGGGAGATGGTGATGAACAGGGAGGCTTGGCATGCTGTGATTCATGGGGTCGCAAAGAGTCGGACACGACTGAGTGACTGAACTGAACTGAACAGTCTCCTTTAGACCTGTGTGTAGAGGTCACTGTGGCATCGATCTTCCCTCTTTAATGGGCATTACTGTTTCTTTTAGGATGGATGGATATATGAGCAATTGGCCATGGACTTTCTAATTACACATGATAAGATGTTATACATCATCCTGAGGGTGGATAAAGCTGCCAGTCTACCTGCAATGTATTTTTTTATACTTTACTTTAGAGTTGAAGATTTTCAATGTCTAATTCCTTTCTCTTATCCTTATTAACAAAATAATTGATTAATCAAGTTGGTTTCTTGATCAAAACCTTAACTAATGAAATTCATATGAAAATCTTATGAAATTCAAGAGTAAGTACTTCTGTTTGTTTTGGAAACAGTATGGAATTTTGTAAATAAAAGTTTTTGTCTCTAGGTGTTTCCAGTTTTCCTTGTCTTAAAATTCTGACATTATTTGTTTATTGTGTTTTTTCCTTTCAGATAAAAGAATATACCAAAAGGGGAAGGAGGATGTGAAAAAGGAACAGCTATTATATGTAACTTTGTCTTGATTTCGCTTTGACATACCCTTTGGTCACTGGAATCCTATTTACTTCCTCATGAAAGGACATGCAGCAGGCCCCAGTGTTCACACTGATGGTTTTGGGGTTGGTTTGGAGGCCAGCCTAGATTCCATCCCAGATCTTTAACTTCCTAGCTCTGCACATCGAGTAAGCAGTTTATCTCTGCTCCTCGATTGCATCATCATGGAGAAAAGTCTGTGTCCCTCACAGGACCGTGGTGAGCATTGCTCATATGGTGTCCTGGGTACAGTGTCTGGCACAGTCTAGTCTCCACCAATGCTTCCAACCGTTCCTTCCAGCTCTGCCTCAGGCCTGGAAGCGAGGACACCTGCATTTCAGTCCCGGCAGACGTCCACCAGCCAGAGCTCTGGCAGGTCCCAGTACTTCTCGGAACCTTTGTTTCTTTCTTGAGGAAACAGAGGGGAGGGCTGCACTGTCAGGAAGTCCACCGCAGCTTTCAGGGCCCCAGAATCCCAGGTTACACTTCATTTCCTGCCTGCCTTTCCGTGTCTGTGACCCATGACTCTTTCCTTTGCACCTGGCACAACAAACTGCTAATCTCTCCTGCAGCTTCTCTCCATCCCAGGTCAGCTTTCTTCCTCCTCCTCAGTCACCCCGCCTCCTCTTCACCCCCACTGCCACCCCCGAAAGTGCTCTTTCTCTCTCCTTTTGACTCTTGCCTTGGTTGACCCATAGGTACCAGGCAAAATTGATGGGACTGGAAAATCTAATTTTCCCCACTATAAAGCATCATAGTTCTCCTGGCAGCTGAGATCAGCAGAGCGGTTTTCTCAGGAGGACCCTGAATGGACACACTCTCTTTCCTCAGCAGCCCCTTACCTAGACATTCCCTCAGGCACGCACTTACCTTTGGCTCTTCCTGTCCAAATAGCAGTGATCAATCTCATTGTCACCTCTGATACTATGGGGTCTAGCAAGTCAGAAAACACCTTCCTTAGAGTCTCTATTAAAGTCCCAGTTAAAAGTTCTTATTTTGGCTTCTCTCTGAATTTTTAGATAAGATCTCTAAATACTTTTCCCCATCTGTAGTGCATTTTGGCATTTCCCCTCCCATCTGTCAGATAATTTTAGTCCCTTCCCCTCTCTAAGGTGTGCAGGAAGAGGCCTCCTGTCTCCCCACCAACCATATTTCTTATCTATTTTCTTTGCTTACTTAGATTTACAGCAATTGTCATCAGTTACGTGTCTGAATTTTAATATCACAACTTTTCAGCTAGGTCAAAAATAGATATGTAGGAAATTGTCGAGTACACAAAAGAGAAAAAGCATTCCAGACAAAGATATCGCAGCTAGAAGTAGGGATCCATCTCTGCTATTACTTAAACATGCTTTGATCCTGTGCAAGTTACATGACATTTCAAGCTTCCATATCCTCACCTGTAAAATTATTTTCCATGTCCAAGTTGGGAAGAGTAAATGAGGATAATGAGTAGATTACATGAAAATATAATTTGGTAAACTTGAATATGAATTCAAATACAGGCTATTACAATTGTCACAAAGGAAACTGGAGATAGACTCTAACTATAGTGAAATAGGCCCTGAGGATTTCACTTCTAAACACTAAAGTCTGATTACTGCAAACCCTTCCTTGCCTAGGAGTTCTATTCTGGCTGCTGGAACATAGCAAATAGGTGAGCAGGGCAAACTGAAGACATATGAATCAAACGAGCCTAGATCAGCAGAAACACCTGTTGAATTCACAGATGTATGAGCTAAATAATTATTCTTTTGAGGCACTGAATTTTAAAAAGCTAAATATTATGCAGCAACAGATCATTAATATACCATGTTTCTAGTCTCTTGCTGCCTCAGCCAGCCACAATACTAAGGGCTATGATCTAGGGGCCCCAGGTCTGTATATTTTCTCTTCTGAAGGCCCACAAAGCACCCCCGACTCCCTAGGGCCATTACTAATTGTGTATATTAGAGAAGGAGATGATAAACAAAATGTTAGTAGAGGTTACTTTTCCTTTTGAAGTAAGCTTAGACAGAAATATTGCAATTTATCAGACATGCTATAAATTTGTTTTCCATTACTCCAAAATGTTTTAAATAGGAGAATTTGGAAATTAAGTGAATTGTGGAGCCAAACAACTTGAATGGATCTGATGGAAATTTAACTTTTTTTTTGAAATTTAACTTTTTGGTTCAACTAGAAAAAGATAATTAATAGTTACATTTAAGTACAGTTGAAAATTCATAACCAGTTGCAGGAATCATAAACATAATGAGTTCAAAATAAACAGAATATACCATTTTGAAACCTTGGTGATGCCTGAGTGTGCTGGCCGCTTACCTTCTCCCTGAACAACAGCAAAATTTAAATGATCTCTGAGGGCAACATATGCGTTCGAGAAAAGTGGACACACAGTTACTGAAGCAGGCCTTCTCCCAAGAATGACCGTTTCTCCTTTCATCTGGCAAGCTGTACACTTTCAGGGCATAAACCAAACTTGAATTTGTAGGAAGGAGTTACATGTTCTAGGTACAAATCAGTTACCTGACATTCAATGTTATTGTCACGATGGGATGAGAAGGTATACCTATATCTTTCTTTATCAACTTCTGTCATGGCCTCTAATTCTACAACAGGGAAGTATTAAGTTGTTTCCTCCCTTTTCATAGGCATGGTCACAAATTCTCTGAAAGAGATGGAGACATTTTGCTCTATTGAAGATGATTGCTCAGTCATGTCTGACTCTTTGTAATCCCATGAACTGTAGGATTTTCCATGGGCTCCTTTGTCCATGGGATTTTCCAGGCAATAGTACTGGAGTGGATTGCCATTTCCTTCTCCAAGGACCTTCCCGACCCAGGGACTGAACCCTGGTCTCCCACATTGTAGACTGATGCTTAACTGTCTAAGCCACCAGGGAAGTAAAGCAAATGCATGTTTTAATCAGAGATTAATATTTTCATAAATCTTATGATTCTTCTTATTTATGTGATCTAATCCAGTGGACTTCCCTGGTGGCTCAGACAGTAAAGTGTCTGTCTACAATGCAGGAGACCCAGGTTCGATCCCTGGGTCAGGAAGATCCCCTGGAGAAGGAAATGGCAATCCACTCCAGGACTATTGTCTGGAAAATCCCATGGACAGAGGAGCCTGGTAGGCTACAGTCTATGGGGTTGCAAAGAGTCAGACATGACTGAGCGACTTCACGGCAATCCAGTGGTATTCTGATTTCTGAACAAGTAAATATGTTTAGTAGTTCCAATATGGTTTTCTTAAAGCAGTAGGAAAAATCAAGCTGGACAAAACATTTTAAAAAATTTCCCAGGCAAAAGCTGGAATAGCTCTTGACATATGAGCAGTAAACAACTTCTATTTCTCAGATTCCTCAATTATCTTTTGTTAATCTTTTGTAGTTATTCTGAAATATTTGGGAAAGAAAGTATAATGGTGAAGACATTGTCTTATTTTTAAATACTTGTCTACATTGACATTTAGTTTTCATTTGCAAGCAAATGTTCATGATAATTGTCAAATCACTTATGCTTCACACTGGCAGAGTAATCAACGATTGTATAGATCAAGCACACAGTGCTTAATCCCTTCTGTAAAATTCAACTATTAAAAAATCATCATTCAATTTTTGCTTGATCTGCCAAGATAGAAAGCCTAGCACCCTCTGCGAATCCCACCTTCTCTTTGGACATCTGACCATTTGGAAGATATTTTATATATTAAATGAAATGAGTTTCTATAAACTTTCCATGATCTATTACTGTTCACAGAATTATCAAAGATCAGAATTATAAAGGACTTTCTAGATGTCATATTCCAATGTTTTGCAAACTGGAGAAACCACTAGCATATATAAAAACTCTTTAGTAGGGCTTAACCAGCATTTTATAAAAATGGAACAGAATAGGATATCAGAGTACATCAGCTGTAGCAAGGACATATTTTGCTTTGTAAAATTTTGTTTTACATATGTATGTGTTTTGTGCTTCTTTTGGATTGCAATGTAAAATTTATTTACTATTGATACTTAACGATTACAAAAGATACTGATATAGTTAATAGTCGTTTTGTAGATGAAGCAAATTAGGCCCAGAAAAATAAAATGACTTTCTCAAGATCCCACAGCTGGCTAGCAGAGGAATACAGCTGGAATTCTCTTGACCTCCATCTAGTATTCTTTCTGCTACAACATTGGTGTTAGGGACCTTGCTGAACAAATCTAATTCCTTTCCCCATATATTAGTCCTTCAACCATCAGAGTCTTCTTGTCTCCCTGCTCAAGTTTTCTCTTCTTCATGGCATACACTCCAATTTTCAAAAATAATACCTCAAACGAAATCACTTTGAAGCCGTTAATCACCCTCATTTGCCTTCTATAGATGCTTCAAATAGTTTCCACCCTTTTTAAAGTGTTGTACTCAGAATGGAAAAACAGTTCTGATGTGTTAGCGTGGTCATCATCTTCATTGTTTCAGATGTGCTGCTTCTATAAAGATAATCTGAGTTCGTATTTTATTTTGGGAAGCCATGTCATAATTAAATCTTACTGAGTTTATTCTCAATTCAACCACCTAATTCCTTTTATTCATGATGGGAAATTGAGGAAGAGAAAAGGAAGCTGTAATGTATTAAATGCCTACCATACTCTGGGTACTTTCACCAGTATATATTCCTTTTTCAGAATAATTTTGTGAAATGTTCATTAGCATTATTTTATAAATAAATAAGCAAAAGTCATGAATGGAATGCTTCCCTGGTGACTCAGGTGGTAAAGAATCACCTTCAATGCAAGAGACCTGAACTCGATCCCTGGCTTGGGAAGATCCCCTGGAGGAGGGCATGGTGACCCACTCCAGTATTCTTGCCTGGAGAATGCTTGTGGACAGAGCATCCTGGTGGGCTACAGTCCATGGGGTTACAAAGAGTCGGGCATGACTGAGAGACAGCACACACATGAATGGAATATCAAGAAACTTGCCAAGATTACTTAAAATGGAAGAACCAGGGACTGAGAAGGGATTTGAATGTAGTCTGTAATTCTACTATGTAATCTTAATTATCTCCTCTGGGAATTTAGAAGGTCAGTTTTAGGAATGAACATAGTGTCTTATTTTTCTCGCTCTTCTAAGTAGATGGGCATTCTGGTTAACAGTGGGTAGAGTTCTAGTTCTACAGCCTGGTGCTGTCTTGATGATCCCTAAGAGTTCTTTGCTTTCCTGAAAAGTGAAAGTGTTAGTCATTCAGTCTTGTCCACTCTTGGTGACCAGACTCCTCTGCCCATGGAGTTCTCCAGGCAAGAGTACTGGAGTGGGTTGCCATGCCCTCCTCCAGGGAATTTTCCCAGTCCAGGGATTGAACCCCATCTCCTGCATTGCAGGCAGTTTCTTTAACATCTGAGCCACCAGAGAAGCCTAGCTCTAGCTCAATCATGCTTTCTCTCACTACTGTATTCCACACTGTGTGAACCATCAGACTCTACCTGGACCCTAAAAACGACAAAATTAGCCTTTCCCTTGGTTTAAACTAGAAACTCTCTCAGTGCATTTTATCATTGCATGCATGCTAAATTGCTTTAGTCTTGTCTGACTCTTTGTGATCCTGTGGACTAGAGCCTGTCCATGTGATTCTCCAAGCAAGAAGACTGGAGTGGGTTGCCATTCCTTCCTCCAGGGAATCTTCCCAAGCCAGGGATTGAACCTGTGTCTCCTGTATTGCAGGTGGACTCTTTACCCCTGAGCCACTGGGAAAGGCCAGTATAGGTATGTTAATGCTTTAATGTATATTAAAGTCTCCATAGTGATAACAGGCAGGGTATATATGGTCCAGATAGTCTTCTCCACTTAACTGGCTTTATTTCACCTTCCCCCTCCCTAGCACATTCTAAAAAAATTTGCAGTCTTTGCCATGTAAGGAGATTCTACCCACAACTGGGTTGCTTGGGGACCTCATTTTCTTTCTCATGGAATTTATTCTAAACAAATACAGCACTATCCTTTCAAAATGTCTACTGAGTATAATTCTCTCCCTCTCATTAGGCCATTATTACATTTCATATTATTTTATAGTATTTAAAATGAGACCTTTTTTCTTTAGTTTTGGCAGAGTCTACAAAAGCTGTGAATAATAAAGCAGGCCCCAAATATCCAAATTTCCTTGACAAAATGATTAGAGTACATATGAAGACTGCAGACTGCTCANAGTCCTGGGTGTTCTTTGGAAGGAATGAGGCTAAAGCTGAAACTCCAGTACTCTGGCTACCTCATGCGAAGGGCTGACTCATTGGAAAAGACTCTGATGCTGGGAGGGATTGGGGGCAGGAGGAGAAGGGGACGACAGAGGATGAGATGGCTGGATGGCATCACCGACTAGATGGATGTGAGTTTGAGTGAATTCTGGGAGATGGTGATGGACAGGGAGGCCTGATGTGCTGTGATTCATGGGGTCACGAAGAGTCCAACACGACTGAGCTTCTGAACTGAACTGAGCAGGGTTTATAAATTGAGCTTTATCTTGAAGAAGGCAGTAAGAAACTATCTGAGGGTTTTTTGTTGTTTTTTTTTTTTAGATGAAAATGTAAACACTTTTCAGGCTAACATATTAAGAACGGATTACAGGAGGTAAAACTGGAGCCAGAAAAATCTCCCAGGAAACCAGGAGTAAATCATGGGAGAGGATATCATGGACATGAGAATGGAGAAGAATAGGAAGTTACCAGATGTGTTAAGGAGGTGGACTTGACACAACTTGATGTTTGATAAGATGACAGGGAGATATCTTCATATACTTGGAACACTGTCATTAGCAGGTTCTTCTGACTCCATGTCAGAAGTAAGACCATTGTGTGGAATTGAGTTTTATCAGCAGAGAGCAATTTCACCCAATGGGAATAGTTCAACAATGGGGTGCACTGACTTAGCAGACCATGCATGCTAAGTCGCTTCAGTCATGTCTGACTCTTTGAGACCCTATGTACTGAGCTTGCCAGGCTCCCCTGTCCATGGGGTTCTCCAGGTAAGAATATTGGAGTGGGTTGCCATGCCCTCCTCGTGTCTCTTACATCTCCTGCAGTGGCAGTCTGATTCTTTACCACTGGCGCCACCTAGCAGACCATGGAGTTCTGGTAATCTCTGGACCTCATGGAGGTTTCAAGGAGAATTTGCGATAAATGCTTGTCAGTGATGTTGTAGAGGAGATTACTATATGGCACTTAGTCTAAATGACTGAATGTCCGCTCAAATTTTGAAATTCATTTGTCATGGTTGACATGACTCCATGTGGCATTCCTCTCCAGGCAAGCAATGATGCCCTGAATTCACCTGTCACTCTTCGCTGGGGAAGATTGAAGGCAGGAGGAGAAGGGGATGACAGAGAATGAGATGGTTGGATAGCATCACCAACTCAATGGACATGAGTTTGAGCTAGCTCCAGGAGATGGTGGAGGACAAGGAAGCCTGGCATGCTACAGTCCATGGGGTTGCAAAGAGTTGGACACAACTGAGGAACTGAACAACTTGGCTTGTTAGACCCACACTACTTGTTCTGAAATGGAGGTTTATTTAAGGAAACACAGAGAACAGAGAATTAAGGTATTAAAACTTACTTTTCTCTATCAAAGACATTTAAAACTTAAATGTTCTAAATCTGCCCATTATGGTGATGCAGTGATGATGTCAGGAATGACCTCTAAGCTTCTAATTCTCTGTGCTCTGTCCACTGGATTTATTGATCCCAAACGCTAAATGATGGTTGAAGCAGGCATTAACAGCATAGAATCCATGACATTTCTTAACCCTGGTATCCTCCAGATGTTCCTGAAAGAACATAATGTAAAAACAGATAAAACACTGAGGGAAATTTCACAACAATCACACCACAGTGTAGATATAACAGTTGAGTAAGTCTTGACCTGAAGAAAAGAAAGAGTATTCATCCCTGTGTTTAAACCACATGTTGTTTTTTTCTCTCTCTATAGATTCTTAATTCTCCAACTCATCAGCTCATGTTGGGTTTTCTTCAGTACTAGAAAAATTGGGTCATGTTCCTTCCCATCCTCTCTCCCTAATTCATAAGAGTTGCCTCACTTAGTGCAAGCTATTTGAAGGTAAGAACGTCTATGGCATAGTGTTTAACTTAGGTAAAAAACACACAGATTAGAGGGGCTATGTTAACACATGTATCAAAATGGGAATATTCTATGACAGAAACCTAATTTTTGGAGGTTATTAAAATCTTTAACAATGTTTAAAAAAATGTCACTATCTTCACTTCAAGAGTCTTCATTGGATACAGAATTTGCCTTCCACATCAGGCACCAAAATGCCTTTCTCAGCGACCTCTGCTGCTACTGTGAAGATGTAGAATTCAGTTCACCAGTAGAAGGTGCCCCAGACTTTAAAATGGGAGCTAGTGGAGACCAGGAAATACCCATTTGGGGGGTGGTGGCAGAGCGGGGGGACTGTGTTTCCAGGGGAGTGGTGGAAGTGAGGGGCACAGTGATCTCTAGTACCCCTACCAGCAGGCAGGTGGTGAAAGCTGCAACATCCCGGGTTTGAAGCCATTCACATTGGTGACCTCACTAGTTCCTTGGCCTGATTTGAGGCATTCTTGCCCACACTGTTTGAGTTTGGCTGTTATTTGCTTTTGGTGATTATGTGAACTACTCAATATTCTCATAGTAAATTCAATTTCTGCTTCAAATCACCCAGAGTTGATGTCTGTTGCTGCAACTAATAATCCTAATTGAAAGAGGGTGATGCAAGGGAACTTTTGTGCTCTAATGATCTAATTCTAGTAAGTGGAAAAAAAGTAACATGGACAAATTCTTTCTCTGTTCACTGTTAAGCTCTCCATAATACAATACTTGTTTATATACTATTAATATATAAGAAAAAGAATAAGAAGTGTTGAGTATAACTGAATTGCTTATTATTCTGTTATTCTAAGTGAGTAAAGGATTCAGGGGGAAATTCATGGTATAGAAGCTAATTCACACTGAAGTATAAACTACCCTACTCTGTGATGAATTATAATTGAAAATAGAAACTTGTATTTCAACCAGATCTTAAATTAGGGCACAATGAACTGCTTTAGCAAGTTAATGGGCAAGCTAACAAGTTATTTCATTGCACTTCAAAATCCTAGCTACCCAGAAAATTATTCTATATAGGAATAGACATGAAGAAAGACATGATAAAATAGGAAAGAGTCATCTTGTTTCCCCTAGGATTTCCTTTGTCAGAGCTCTTCCAGAGAATAGAGTCTTTGGTTTATTTTGGTCAATGGGATCAGAGTCAGGTGAAATTCCTAGGGTGAATTCTTGAGATCTCTATGGCCACAAGAGAACACTGAGAGCCTTATGCTGTTGGTACCTTGACTGCTTAGCATAGAACTGTAGAGTTCATCATTCTTTCTTCAGTTCAATTCAGTCACTCAGTAGGTCTGACTCTTTGCAACCCCATGGACTGCAGCACACCAGGCTTCCCTGTCTATCACCAACTCCTGGAGGTTTCTCAAACTCATGTCCATCGAGTAGGTGATGCCATCCAACCATCTCATTGTCTCCTTTTCCTCCTGCTTTCAATCATTCTCAGCATCAGGGTCTTGTCAAGTGAGTTAGTTCTTTGCATCAGGTGGCAAAGTATTGGAGCTTCAGCTTCAGCATCAGTCCTTCCAATGAACACCCAGGACTGACCTCCTTTAGGATGGACTGGTTGGATCTCCTTGTAGTCCAAGGGACTCTCAAGAGTCTTCTCCAATACCACAGTTCAAAAGCATCAATTTTCGGTGCTCAGCTTTCTTTATAGTCCAACTCTCACATCCATACATGACTACTGGAAAAACTATAGCTTTGACTTAGACAGACCACTGTTGACAAAGTAATGTCTCTATTTTTAAATATGCTATCTGGGGTGGGTGAGTCATAGCTTTTCTTCCAAGGAGCAAGCATCTTTTAATTTCATGGCTGCAGTCCCATCTGCAGTGATTTTGAGCCCCACTAAAAATAAAGTCTGTCGCTGTTTCCATTGTTTCCCCATCTATTTTCCATGAAGTGGTGGGACCGGATGCCATAGTCTTCATTTTCTGAATGTTGAGTTTTAAGCCAACTGTTTCACTCTCCTCTGTCACTTTTATCAAGAGAATCTTCAGTTTTCTTCACTTTATCTCATAAGGGTGGTGTCATCTGAATATCTGAGGTTATTGATATTTCTCCTGGCAATCTTGATTTCAGCTTGTACTTCATCCAGCCTGGCATTTCGTATGATGTACTCTGCATATAAGTTAAAAAAGCAGGGTGACAATATACAGCCTTGATGTACTCCTTTTCTGATTTGGAACCAGTCTGTTGTTCCATGGCCAGTTCTAACTCTTGCTTCTTGACCTGCATACAAATTTCCTGAGACAGGTAAGGTGGTCTGGTAATCCCATTTCTTGAAGAATTTTCCACAGTTTGTTATGATCTGCACAGTCGAAGGCTTTGGTATTTTCAATAAAACAAAAGTATATATATTTTTTGGAACTCTCTTGGTTTTTTTGATGATCCAGCAGATGTTGGCAGTTTGATCTCTGGTTCCTCTGCCTTTT
>SJYW01015544.1:947595-981110 GCA_006410735.1 Raphicerus campestris | reverse complement strand
TAGATGGATGTGAGTTTGAGTGAATTCTGGGAGATGGTGATGGACAGGGAGGCCTGATGTGCTGTGATTCATGGGGTCACGAAGAGTCCAACACGACTGAGCTTCTGAACTGAACTGAGCAGGGTTTATAAATTGAGCTTTATCTTGAAGAAGGCAGTAAGAAACTATCTGAGGGTTTTTTGGTTTTTTTTTTTTTAGATGAAAATGTAAACACTTTTCAGGCTAACATATTAAGAACGGATTACAGGAGGTAAAACTGGAGCCAGAAAAATCTCCCAGGAAACCAGGAGTAAATCATGGGAGAGGATATCATGGACATGAGAATGGAGAAGAATAGGAAGTTACCAGATGTGTTAAGGAGGTGGACTTGACACAACTTGATGTTTGATAAGATGACAGGGAGATATCTTCATATACTTGGAACACTGTCATTAGCAGGTTCTTCTGACTCCATGTCAGAAGTAAGACCATTGTGTGGAATTGAGTTTTATCAGCAGAGAGCAATTTCACCCAATGGGAATAGTTCAACAATGGGGTGCACTGACTTAGCAGACCATGCATGCTAAGTCGCTTCAGTCATGTCTGACTCTTTGAGACCCTATGTACTGAGCTTGCCAGGCTCCCCTGTCCATGGGGTTCTCCAGGTAAGAATATTGGAGTGGGTTGCCATGCCCTCCTCGTGTCTCTTACATCTCCTGCAGTGGCAGTCTGATTCTTTACCACTGGCGCCACCTAGCAGACCATGGAGTTCTGGTAATCTCTGGACCTCATGGAGGTTTCAAGGAGAATTTGCGATAAATGCTTGTCAGTGATGTTGTAGAGGAGATTACTATATGGCACTTAGTCTAAATGACTGAATGTCCGCTCAAATTTTGAAATTCATTTGTCATGGTTGACATGACTCCATGTGGCATTCCTCTCCAGGCAAGCAATGATGCCCTGAATTCACCTGTCACTCTTCGCTGGGGAAGATTGAAGGCAGGAGGAGAAGGGGATGACAGAGAATGAGATGGTTGGATAGCATCACCAACTCAATGGACATGAGTTTGAGCTAGCTCCAGGAGATGGTGGAGGACAAGGAAGCCTGGCATGCTACAGTCCATGGGGTTGCAAAGAGTTGGACACAACTGAGGAACTGAACAACTTGGCTTGTTAGACCCACACTACTTGTTCTGAAATGGAGGTTTATTTAAGGAAACACAGAGAACAGAGAATTAAGGTATTAAAACTTACTTTTCTCTATCAAAGACATTTAAAACTTAAATGTTCTAAATCTGCCCATTATGGTGATGCAGTGATGATGTCAGGAATGACCTCTAAGCTTCTAATTCTCTGTGCTCTGTCCACTGGATTTATTGATCCCAAACGCTAAATGATGGTTGAAGCAGGCATTAACAGCATAGAATCCATGACATTTCTTAACCCTGGTATCCTCCAGATGTTCCTGAAAGAACATAATGTAAAAACAGATAAAACACTGAGGGAAATTTCACAACAATCACACCACAGTGTAGATATAACAGTTGAGTAAGTCTTGACCTGAAGAAAAGAAAGAGTATTCATCCCTGTGTTTAAACCACATGTTGTTTTTTTCTCTCTCTATAGATTCTTAATTCTCCAACTCATCAGCTCATGTTGGGTTTTCTTCAGTACTAGAAAAATTGGGTCATGTTCCTTCCCATCCTCTCTCCCTAATTCATAAGAGTTGCCTCACTTAGTGCAAGCTATTTGAAGGTAAGAACGTCTATGGCATAGTGTTTAACTTAGGTAAAAAACACACAGATTAGAGGGGCTATGTTAACACATGTATCAAAATGGGAATATTCTATGACAGAAACCTAATTTTTGGAGGTTATTAAAATCTTTAACAATGTTTAAAAAAATGTCACTATCTTCACTTCAAGAGTCTTCATTGGATACAGAATTTGCCTTCCACATCAGGCACCAAAATGCCTTTCTCAGCGACCTCTGCTGCTACTGTGAAGATGTAGAATTCAGTTCACCAGTAGAAGGTGCCCCAGACTTTAAAATGGGAGCTAGTGGAGACCAGGAAATACCCATTTGGGGGGTGGTGGCAGAGCGGGGGGACTGTGTTTCCAGGGGAGTGGTGGAAGTGAGGGGCACAGTGATCTCTAGTACCCCTACCAGCAGGCAGGTGGTGAAAGCTGCAACATCCCGGGTTTGAAGCCATTCACATTGGTGACCTCACTAGTTCCTTGGCCTGATTTGAGGCATTCTTGCCCACACTGTTTGAGTTTGGCTGTTATTTGCTTTTGGTGATTATGTGAACTACTCAATATTCTCATAGTAAATTCAATTTCTGCTTCAAATCACCCAGAGTTGATGTCTGTTGCTGCAACTAATAATCCTAATTGAAAGAGGGTGATGCAAGGGAACTTTTGTGCTCTAATGATCTAATTCTAGTAAGTGGAAAAAAAGTAACATGGACAAATTCTTTCTCTGTTCACTGTTAAGCTCTCCATAATACAATACTTGTTTATATACTATTAATATATAAGAAAAAGAATAAGAAGTGTTGAGTATAACTGAATTGCTTATTATTCTGTTATTCTAAGTGAGTAAAGGATTCAGGGGGAAATTCATGGTATAGAAGCTAATTCACACTGAAGTATAAACTACCCTACTCTGTGATGAATTATAATTGAAAATAGAAACTTGTATTTCAACCAGATCTTAAATTAGGGCACAATGAACTGCTTTAGCAAGTTAATGGGCAAGCTAACAAGTTATTTCATTGCACTTCAAAATCCTAGCTACCCAGAAAATTATTCTATATAGGAATAGACATGAAGAAAGACATGATAAAATAGGAAAGAGTCATCTTGTTTCCCCTAGGATTTCCTTTGTCAGAGCTCTTCCAGAGAATAGAGTCTTTGGTTTATTTTGGTCAATGGGATCAGAGTCAGGTGAAATTCCTAGGGTGAATTCTTGAGATCTCTATGGCCACAAGAGAACACTGAGAGCCTTATGCTGTTGGTACCTTGACTGCTTAGCATAGAACTGTAGAGTTCATCATTCTTTCTTCAGTTCAATTCAGTCACTCAGTAGGTCTGACTCTTTGCAACCCCATGGACTGCAGCACACCAGGCTTCCCTGTCTATCACCAACTCCTGGAGGTTTCTCAAACTCATGTCCATCGAGTAGGTGATGCCATCCAACCATCTCATTGTCTCCTTTTCCTCCTGCTTTCAATCATTCTCAGCATCAGGGTCTTGTCAAGTGAGTTAGTTCTTTGCATCAGGTGGCAAAGTATTGGAGCTTCAGCTTCAGCATCAGTCCTTCCAATGAACACCCAGGACTGACCTCCTTTAGGATGGACTGGTTGGATCTCCTTGTAGTCCAAGGGACTCTCAAGAGTCTTCTCCAATACCACAGATCAAAAGCATCAATTTTCGGTGCTCAGCTTTCTTTATAGTCCAACTCTCACATCCATACATGACTACTGGAAAAACTATAGCTTTGACTTAGACAGACCACTGTTGACAAAGTAATGTCTCTATTTTTTAATATGCTATCTGGGGTGGGTGAGTCATAGCTTTTCTTCCAAGGAGCAAGCATCTTTTAATTTCATGGCTGCAGTCCCATCTGCAGTGATTTTGAGCCCCACTAAAAATAAAGTCTGTCGCTGTTTCCATTGTTTCCCCATCTATTTTCCATGAAGTGGTGGGACCGGATGCCATAGTCTTCATTTTCTGAATGTTGAGTTTTAAGCCAACTGTTTCACTCTCCTCTGTCACTTTTATCAAGAGAATCTTCAGTTTTCTTCACTTTATCTCATAAGGGTGGTGTCATCTGAATATCTGAGGTTATTGATATTTCTCCTGGCAATCTTGATTTCAGCTTGTACTTCATCCAGCCTGGCATTTTGTATGATGTACTCTGCATATAAGTTAAAAAAGCAGGGTGACAATATACAGCCTTGATGTACTCCTTTTCCGATTTGGAACCAGTCTGTTGTTCCATGGCCAGTTCTAACTCTTGCTTCTTGGCCTGCATACAAATTTCCTGAGACAGGTAAGGTGGTCTGGTAATCCCATTTCTTGAAGAATTTTCCACAGTTTGTTATGATCTGCACAGTCGAAGGCTTTGGTATTTTCAATAAAACAAAAGTATATATATTTTTTGGAACTCTCTTGGTTTTTTTGATGATCCAGCAGATGTTGGCAGTTTGATCTCTGGTTCCTCTGCCTTTTATAAATCCAGTTTGAACATCTGGAAGTACATGTACTTCTGGTTCATGTACTGTTGAAGCATGGCTTGGAGAATTTTGAGCATTACTTTGCTAGTGTGTGTGATGAGTGCAATTTGTGGTAGTTTGAGCATTCTTTGGCATTGCCTTTCTTTGGGGTTGGGATGAAAACTGTCCTTTTCCAGTCTGTGGCCACTGCTGAGTTTTCCAAATTTGCTGGTATATTGAGTGCAGCACTTTCACAGCATCATCTTTCAGGATTTGAAATAGCTCAACTGGAATTCCATCACCTCCACTAGCTTTGTTTAGTGATGCTTTCTTTGATTAAATATTTGTTTTTCATTGTTTTTTTTATTTGCATGCTTAATTGTTATCATCATATTTACTGAAAACTATTGTAAGAATTATTGTCATGTTCCTAGTCTTCTGCTCACAGGTTCATCATCTGTTTAAATAAAGATTTCTGTCTTTAACAGGGTTGTTATTGTGTGAAAAGATATTGGCAGAATGGGGTTCCTGGGATGAGATAAACACATTTGCAGGGTTCACTGGTTAGGCAGAAACCTTTTATAAAATTAATTAATTAGTTAATTAATTGGGATATGGTTGCTTTACAATGTTGTACCAATTTCTGCTATGAATCAGTTATATGTATACATATATTCCTTCCTTCTTGGCCCTCTCTCCCAACCCCAACCCCATTCCAACCGTTTAGGTGATCACAGAGCACCAAGCTAAGCTTCCTATGCTGTACATAAATAGGTAGTTAGCAAAAACCTTTAAACAAAGAGTGATACTTGAGTAAGGCACAAATAAGGTAATTATATTTCCCCTATAGGGGTCATTAACCAAGATTTGTTCTTTAGTTTCTTCTAAGTGAAACAATTAAAAGGGAAACTTTGATTCCATTCATTCATTCATTCATTCAACAGATAACAAGTATTGAGTCCTTGCAATGTGTCAGGTTCTATGCTAAGCCTTGAGGATTCAGGGAGGATGAGACTCAGTCCCATAACCCCAAATGCTCAAGACCCAATACTGGAAAGATGTTTAGGTTCACATAGGCTACAAGGTACTTGGTATTTTTTAGTTGTGTGCACTAGAATAGCTTTAAATTCTTGCTACTACTTTAGAAAGTACTGAAAGGACTTCAGTGGTTGTGTTCACTGTGGGGGAATTACTCATGTAACTCTCATTAGTGGAAATGGGGAAGAGGTGTAAATCCACAGTGATCTAGCTGAGAAAACAAACATTCCTTCTTTGACTTCTGTTGTTTGTTTCTATTTGTTCCGGGTTGAGTCAGGGAAATAATCAGGAAAATTATATGTCTTCAATTGCCTGGTTGTTCCAGAACCCTTGTCTAATCATGGTTAATAATTAAAACAAAACAGGAGACTCACATGCTGGATTTAAGTACTATCAGGAGGGAAAGAAACCATTTGAAGGGGAAAGAATGAGGAGTGCTTTGCCGTAGATGGATTTTTACAGACAGAAACATAGGCTGTAAAAGGAGAATGTTTTTTTTTAATTGATGTGGATTATGAGGGATCAAAAATAAATATATGCTAAACTCCAACTGTGTCCCTACCTCTGTTTTAGACCGTATGGGGGGACAAGGGATATGTTTCATATTTCATCAGGGAAGGTATAATCAACAAACTGTATGTGATCAACAGAAATGGGACTCAATAGGCAGTTCGAAATTAGAGAACAGATGGAAATGGCAGGACTTGTGGTCACAGCTTCAGGTAATATCAGTTATCCTGATATTATTCAGCCAATACAAGCTATGCTGCAGCCATGCTGCTGCTGCTGCTAAGTCGCTTCAGTCGTGTCCGACTCTGTGCGACCACAGAGATGGCAGCCCACCATATTCCCCCGTCCCTGGGATTCTCCAGGCAAGAACACTGGAGTGGGTTGCCATTTCTTCTCCAATGCATGAAAGTGAAAAGTGAAAGTAAAATCGCCACAGATAACCACCAAATCTTAGTGGCTTGTAGCAGCACAAGTTAGGGGCCCGTTTCATATCTCTTTGTTTCAGGATCAAGGTTGAGGGGGTAGCCAATTTGTTCACTGTCACTATGAAGGGGGAGAGAATGCACTGTAGGGTCACAGTGTAACAACTAAAGCTTCCCTGCCCCCCCACCCCTTTTATAACTCATTGGCAAGCTTGTCGTTACGATCAACCACAAGAGGGCCAGGAAATATAACCCCACTGTGTGCCCAGAGAGCAGATAGCGAGAAATATCAGGTGACCAGCTTAATGTCTATGCCTCTGACCTCACCAGGCAGAGTGTTCAAATGAGGATACACTAAAAGTGATATTTTACGTGATGCCCCTCACCTGGCTGAGACTTTATGGAAGACCTAATGAGCCTCATATTTGAGTGTGCATTGGAATTATCTGGAGGGCTTAATAAACCATAGATTGCTGAGCCCTGCCCCTTTCAGTTCTGGGTTCAGTTATGTGGGATGCGACCCAAATATTTGCATTCCCAGGGGATACTGAGGCTGCTCAACTGGCAACTGCACTTTGAGAACCATTGGTCTAAGAAAATCCAATGAAAGTTTCCTCTCTCAAGCCTTCTGTGACATTGTGTTAAATGTTAGAGCCTGACTTGTGTTCTGGGAAATGAAAGGAAGGTTTGGATACTCCACTCAAAGGGCTGACTGCTTTCAGAAACCACAGGCTCTGGGCCCAGCTCCTCAGGTGATCTTAGGGTCTGCTTCTCTTTTTCCCTTGGATTCCTCCTTATGGCAGAAAACATCTTTCTCTGCCAACAGGCTGGAAGGCTCCAGAAATATGCCTCCAGGTTCCACAACCAAGAAAATAAGGCTTAAATAAAAAGAATTCGTTATTCTTCTTTCTAAGGTCAGGTTTCTACGTATGAATTTTCTCCCTTGTACCCTCCTTTTCCTCAGGTCATTGAAAATTTAAAAATATCTGTGTCCCCATTGGGACACCCCGACCCAAACTCACAAATGTGTGGTCCCTACAACACAATTACAATAATGACACATCCTTAAAGATAAACAAGAAGCCATGATGGAAGGAGAAGGAAGCTATTTCCACTGCATCTCTCCCTATGTATTACAAAGAAAGCATGATTCCTTCCATTTAAAATGCTTTCTTGACTCTGTGTTGTTTAGCATGAAGTAAAACCATATGTGGGTCATTAGCCTTTTAGTTCAAGTTGAGCTCTACCAAGCCCACCCAAGGTTTTTTTTTTTGGTCTTCTCTTTAGGTCACTTGTCCTTCTTGCACTCTTCTAATTCTCATAGTTCTGATTTCCCATGAGCATCATTTAAAAAAAGAGTACTCCCAGAAACTCACCATGAAGCATGTCACAGTGGAGAAGGCAGAGAAACTTGTGGGTCAGATCCAGGAGCTGTGTGACACCTGGGATGAAGTTTCTCAGACTCTGACTGGTGGGTAACCAATGGCTTAGACTTTGAAAGTGAGGAACTGGAGAAGAAATTAGACATCCTTCTTTAGGACACCACCAAAGAACCTTTGGATCTGCCTGATAAACTCCCAGGAGACATTTTATACTAACAGTGTGCCTAACCCTAGGATCTCAGAAGCTGAACTTGAAGCTGGACTTAAAGAATGGTCCTTATCAGAGGGAGGTTTTGTCCCAAGCAGTAAATCTTCCAAAAAGACAATTGGAACTGACTCTCCAAAGCCATTGTAGGATTCTCAAGTGAAAGACTTTCATATCAAAAAGAGACCAGTCTTGTGTGTGTGTACATAGTTATTTAAATGAGAAACTTGGGATGTGTTGGGAAGGGAAGGAAGGACGACCACTCTGCTTTGTCTGGATGCCACTCCTTACTATGGGACAGATGGGATTTCTGGAAGCGAGCACCTGGAGCGTGCTGCCAGCTGGGGTCATGGCCCTGTCTTCTCATCTTTCTAGTGGCACCGTTCAACCGTTCATATGGTCTGTGTGTGCCCTGTCATCTCTCATAGCCTGCAGTTCCAGCCTTGGGCTTAGGTTTGCCTCCCCCCACCAGCTTTGTTCTGGGCAGCTAAGGCAAAAGATTTGTGCAGCTTTGCTAAATCAGAGTCTGTCCTCATGCCCCAAACCTCCAAGCTGTCTCTAGAGCAGTTTATTCTGTCTGTTGGTCCATTACACAGCTCCCAGCTCCACTCCATTCACATTGGTAATGTGAAAAAGGAGAATTAAACAGCTGCCACATTGTGGAGAAATACACAATGTAAAAGGTTCTTTCCTGAGGTCAATTGTCAGACTCTCCAGGTGTTCAGAGTGAGAGCAGTCACCCCCAAGTGGTTCAGAATCACAATTGAAGAAGGGACTTGTGGGGTTGCTGAAAAGATATGCTGACTAGAGAAAGGGGTGCTCTCAGTCTTTTGAACCTGATGGGGAGAAGCCAGGTAACTACAGGGCCCCAGGTGTTCAAACCCCATGTAGAGAAGAAGAAAGTGCTGGTCACACAGCTGTTTCCCACTCTTTGTGAACCCATGGACTGTAGCCCGCCTCTGTCCATAGAGTTCTCCAGGCAAGAATACTGGAGTGGGTTGCCATTCCCTTCTCCAAGGGGTCTTCCTGACACAGGAATAGAACCCGGGTCTCCCTCATTACAGGTAGATTCTTTACCATCTGGCTTCCCTGATAGCTCAGTTGGTTAAGAATCTGCTTGCAATACGGGAGACCCCAGTTTGATTCCTGGGTTGGGAAGATCCACTGGAGAAGGGATAGGCTACCCACTCCAGTATTCTTGGGCTTCCCTTGTGGTTCAGCTGGTAAAGAATCCTCTTGCAATGCAGGAGACCTGGGTTCAGTCCCTGAGTTGGGAAGATCCCCCAGAGAAGATAAAGGCTCCCCACTCCAGTATTCTGGCATGAAGAATTCCATGGACTGTAGAGTCCACGGGGTTGCAATGAGTTGGACACAACTGAGCAACTTTCACTTTTCACTTTCTTTGCCATCTCAGCTACCAGAGAAGCCCTCGTAAGTTTTCTTAGAAGGACATCATCTTTGCCTTGCCCCATGGTGAATAACTTAAATATAACTTAAACACATAAATCAGAAAAAGCCATACAACAACATACCTCCCCTTTTTGAGGGTGGCAGACAATAGCAAGTTCTTTGAATTTCAAAAGCAACTTAAGATGTAGTGCACTGCTCAGGCCATGGGATCTGAGCCAGGATGTGCAACAGAAGCAGAAGACAGTGGCCTCCAGCACATCTGCTGTGTGCTTCCTCAGTCCTGCTCTGTACCCAGCCTTCCCCTCCTGGAGATGGGGACGATACTACTTCCCTTGACAAATAAGGGAGGATAGTGTAGGGAAGCTTGCAGGAGAGAATCTGAATGAGCTGGCAGTGGGGAGAATAAAAGAGACCAGTCACACCGCCTGTCTGCTGTGTAGTCCCAGATACCTGCCTGGCCCCTGGTCCTGCTCCTCCTGCTGGGGGTGGTGGAGAGCAGAGATGGGGTATGTGCTCCAGGGTATCACTCTTCCACAAATTTGTCTCCCACTGTGGGGTCGCACAGAGTTGGAAACGACTGAAGCAACTTAGCAGCAGCAGCAGCATCCTTGGGAAACACATGTTGGGGGTGAAGAGAAACAATCACTATTTTTTTTTTCTTCTTGAATCTGGTAAATAATTAAAAGAAAATACCTGATTAAAAAATGAGAGTGCTCCTAGCTGTTAGAAACAAGCAGAGTGAGGCACAGCACCATCTAGGAGAGGCATCAGAGAGCCGATAATAAGGTAAGTGGATAAGAACTCACCTCTGCATAATCACACAGGGCCCTCGGCTTTGCCAAGTCACTATTTGATTGGCCTTTGCTTGACATGTGCATGGATATCCTGCCCATTTTAGCTGACTTCCAGAAAAAGGAATTCTTGTGTTGGAGGTGCTTTCAAAGCTCTGCCTACTACAACTCAGAAAACTGTAGGTTAGCAATGGCAGCTTTTTCCCAGCTTCTGTCATCGCTGTTAAGATTTCAAAATCTTACGCCTGTTTCAAGCCAGAGGTCAAGCTAAGGGTACCATGTGGCCTCTTTCTTAATAGTCTTTCCAAATAGAATAAAATAAAAACCAGCTTTTATTATAAACAAAACAGAAATAGTAGCTTATTACTGTGATGTCAGCAGGGAAAGAACCACTGATGCTTTCTATCATATGATTAATTCCTTCTCCCAGAATTCCAACAAGTGTGGCACATTCATTAGAAATGATGAACCTACAGTGACACATTATTATCATCCAGAGACCATAGTTCACATTAGGATTCACTCTTGGTGATGCGACTTCCCTAGTGGCTCAGTTGGTAAAGAATCTGCTTGCAATGCAGGAGACCTAGGTTCAATCCCTGGGTCCAGAAGATCCCCTGAGAAGGGAATGGTAACCCACTCCAGAATTCTTGCCTGGAGAATTCCATAGACAGAGGAGATGGGCTGGCTACAGTCCATGGAATAACAAAGAGTTGGACACGACTGTGAGACTAACTTTCACTTTTTCACTTGGTGATATACTTTCTATGGATTTGGAAAGATGTGTAATGACACATATTCGCCATTATGTATCATACAGAGTAGTTTCAATTTCTCCAAAAATCTTCTGTGTTCTACCTATCCATTCCTTTTTCCTCTCTCAACCCTTACTGACCACTCATCTTTCTAATGTCTGAAGAGTTTTGCCTTTTCTAGAATGTCACATAGTTGGAATCATATAGTACAAAGCCTTTTCATATTGGTTTTTTTTTTCACTTAGTAATGCACACTTCAGTTTCCTCCATGTTGTTTCCATGGCTTAATAGCTCATTTCTTTTTAGCTCTAAATAATAATAGTCCATTGTCTGGATGCACCACAGCTTATTTCATTCACCTTCTGAAGTATATCTTGGTTGCTTCCAAGTTTTGGCAATTATGAACACAGCTGATATAANGTCTCTATTTTTTAATATGCTATCTGGGGTGGGTGAGTCATAGCTTTTCTTCCAAGGAGCAAGCATCTTTTAATTTCATGGCTGCAGTCCCATCTGCAGTGATTTTGAGCCCCACTAAAAATAAAGTCTGTCGCTGTTTCCATTGTTTCCCCATCTATTTTCCATGAAGTGGTGGGACCGGATGCCATAGTCTTCATTTTCTGAATGTTGAGTTTTAAGCCAACTGTTTCACTCTCCTCTGTCACTTTTATCAAGAGAATCTTCAGTTTTCTTCACTTTATCTCATAAGGGTGGTGTCATCTGAATATCTGAGGTTATTGATATTTCTCCTGGCAATCTTGATTTCAGCTTGTACTTCATCCAGCCTGGCATTTCGTATGATGTACTCTGCATATAAGTTAAAAAAGCAGGGTGACAATATACAGCCTTGATGTACTCCTTTTCTGATTTGGAACCAGTCTGTTGTTCCATGGCCAGTTCTAACTCTTGCTTCTTGACCTGCATACAAATTTCCTGAGACAGGTAAGGTGGTCTGGTAATCCCATTTCTTGAAGAATTTTCCACAGTTTGTTATGATCTGCACAGTTGAAGGCTTTGGTGTTTTCAATAAAACAAAAGTATATATATTTTCTGGAACTCTCTTGGTTTTTTTGATGATCCAGCAGATGTTGGCAGTTTGATCTCTGGTTCCTCTGCCTTTTATAAATCCAGTTTGAACATCTGGAAGTATATGTACTTCTGGTTCATGTACTGTTGAAACATGGCTTGGAGAATTTTGAGCATTACTTTGCTAGTGTGTGTGATGAGTGCAATTGTGTGGTAGTTTGAGCATTCTTTGGCATTGCCTTTCTTTGGGGTTGGGATGAAAACTGTCCTTTTCCAGTCTGTGGCCACTGCTGAGTTTTCCAAATTTGCTGGTATATTGAGTGCAGCACTTTCACAGCATCATCTTTCAGGATTTGAAATAGCTCAACCGGAATTCCATCACCTCCACTAGCTTTGTTTAGCGATGCTTTCTTTGATTAAATATTTGTTTTTCATTGTTTTTTTTTATTTGCATGCTTAATTGTTATCATCATATTTACTGAAAACTATTGTAAGAATTATTGTCATGTTCCTAGTCTTCTGCTCACAGGTTCATCATCTGTTTAAATAAAGATTTCTGTCTTTAACAGGGTTGTTATTGTGTGAAAAGATATTGGCAGAATGGGGTTCCTGGGATGAGATAAACACATTTGCAGGGTTCACTGGTTAGGCAGAAACCTTTTATAAAATTAATTAATTAGTTAATTAATTGGGATATGGTTGCTTTACAATGTTGTACCAATTTCTGCTATGAATCAGTTATATGTATACATATATTCCTTCCTTCTTGGCCCTCTCTCCCAACCCCAACCCCATTCCAACCGTTTAGGTGATCACAGAGCACCAAGCTAAGCTTCCTATGCTGTACATAAATAGGTAGTTAGCAAAAACCTTTAAACAAAGAGTGATACTTGAGTAAGGCACAAATAAGGTAATTATATTTCCCCTATAGGGGTCATTAACCAAGATTTGTTCTTTAGTTTCTTCTAAGTGAAACAATTAAAAGGGAAACTTTGATTCCATTCATTCATTCATTCATTCAACAGATAACAAGTATTGAGTCCTTGCAATGTGTCAGGTTCTATGCTAAGCCTTGAGGATTCAGGGAGGATGAGACTCAGTCCCATAACCCCAAATGCTCAAGACCCAATACTGGAAAGATGTTTAGGTTCACATAGGCTACAAGGTACTTGGTATTTTTTAGTTGTGTGCACTAGNTATGCTAAGCCTTGAGGATTCAGGGAGGATGAGACTCAGTCCCATATCCCCAAATGCTTAAGACCCAATACTGGAAAGATGTTTAGGTTCACATAGGCTACAAGGTACTTGGTATTTTTTAGTTGCATGCAGTAGAATAGCTTTAAATTCTTGCTACTACTTTAGAAAGTACTGAAAGGACTTCAGAGGTTGTGTTCACTGTGGGGGAATTACTCATGTAACTCTCATTAGTGGAAATGGGGAAGAGGTGTAAATCCACAGTGATCTAGCTGAGAAAACAAACATTCCTTCTTTGACTTCTGTTGTTTGTTTCTATTTGTTCCGGGTTGAGTCAGGGAAATAATCAGGAAAATTATATGTGTTCAATTGCCTGGTTGTTCCAGAACCCTTGTCTAATCATGGTTAATAATTAAAACAAAACAGGAGACTCACATGCTGGATTTAAGTACTATCAGGAGGGAAAGAAACCATTTGAAGGGGAAAGAATGAGGAGTGCTTTGCCGTAGATGGATTTTTACAGACAGAAACATAGGCTGTAAAAGGAGAATGTTTTTTTTTAATTGATGTGGATTATGAGGGATCAAAAATAAATATATGCTAAACTCCAACTGTGTCCCTACCTCTGTTTTAGACCGTATGGGGGGACAAGGGATATGTTTCATATTTCATCAGGGAAGGTATAATCAACAAACTGTATGTGATCAACAGAAATGGGACTCAATAGGCAGTTCGAAATTAGAGAACAGATGGAAATGGCAGGACTTGTGGTCACAGCTTCAGGTAATATCAGTTATCCTGATATTATTCAGCCAATACAAGCTATGCTGCAGCCATGCTGCTGCTGCTGCTAAGTCGCTTCAGTCGTGTCCGACTCTGTGCGACCACAGAGATGGCAGCCCACCATATTCCCCCGTCCCTGGGATTCTCCAGGCAAGAACACTGGAGTGGGTTGCCATTTCTTCTCCAATGCATGAAAGTGAAAAGTGAAAGTAAAATCGCCACAGATAACCACCAAATCTTAGTGGCTTGTAGCAGCACAAGTTAGGGGCCCGTTTCATATCTCTTTGTTTCAGGATCAAGGTTGAGGGGGTAGCCAATTTGTTCACTGTCACTATGAAGGGGGAGAGAATGCACTGTAGGGTCACAGTGTAACAACTAAAGCTTCCCTGCCCCCCCACCCCTTTTATAACTCATTGGCAAGCTTGTCGTTACGATCAACCACAAGAGGGCCAGGAAATATAACCCCACTGTGTGCCCAGAGAGCAGATAGCGAGAAATATCAGGTGACCAGCTTAATGTCTATGCCTCTGACCTCACCAGGCAGAGTGTTCAAATGAGGATACACTAAAAGTGATATTTTACGTGATGCCCCTCACCTGGCTGAGACTTTATGGAAGACCTAATGAGCCTCATATTTGAGTGTGCATTGGAATTATCTGGAGGGCTTAATAAACCATAGATTGCTGAGCCCTGCCCCTTTCAGTTCTGGGTTCAGTTATGTGGGATGCGACCCAAATATTTGCATTCCCAGGGGATACTGAGGCTGCTCAACTGGCAACTGCACTTTGAGAACCATTGGTCTAAGAAAATCCAATGAAAGTTTCCTCTCTCAAGCCTTCTGTGACATTGTGTTAAATGTTAGAGCCTGACTTGTGTTCTGGGAAATGAAAGGAAGGTTTGGATACTCCACTCAAAGGGCTGACTGCTTTCAGAAACCACAGGCTCTGGGCCCAGCTCCTCAGGTGATCTTAGGGTCTGCTTCTCTTTTTCCCTTGGATTCCTCCTTATGGCAGAAAACATCTTTCTCTGCCAACAGGCTGGAAGGCTCCAGAAATATGCCTCCAGGTTCCACAACCAAGAAAATAAGGCTTAAATAAAAAGAATTCGTTATTCTTCTTTCTAAGGTCAGGTTTCTACGTATGAATTTTCTCCCTTGTACCCTCCTTTTCCTCAGGTCATTGAAAATTTAAAAATATCTGTGTCCCCATTGGGACACCCCGACCCAAACTCACAAATGTGTGGTCCCTACAACACAATTACAATAATGACACATCCTTAAAGATAAACAAGAAGCCATGATGGAAGGAGAAGGAAGCTATTTCCACTGCATCTCTCCCTATGTATTACAAAGAAAGCATGATTCCTTCCATTTAAAATGCTTTCTTGACTCTGTGTTGTTTAGCATGAAGTAAAACCATATGTGGGTCATTAGCCTTTTAGTTCAAGTTGAGCTCTACCAAGCCCACCCAAGGTTTTTTTTTTTGGTCTTCTCTTTAGGTCACTTGTCCTTCTTGCACTCTTCTAATTCTCATAGTTCTGATTTCCCATGAGCATCATTTAAAAAAAGAGTACTCCCAGAAACTCACCATGAAGCATGTCACAGTGGAGAAGGCAGAGAAACTTGTGGGTCAGATCCAGGAGCTGTGTGACACCTGGGATGAAGTTTCTCAGACTCTGACGGTGGGTAACCAATGGCTTAGACTTTGAAAGTGAGGAACTGGAGAAGAAATTAGACATCCTTCTTTAGGACACCACCAAAGAACCTTTGGATCTGCCTGATAAACTCCCAGGAGACATTTTATACTAACAGTGTGCCTAACCCTAGGATCTCAGAAGCTGAACTTGAAGCTGGACTTAAAGAATGGTCCTTATCAGAGGGAGGTTTTGTCCCAAGCAGTAAATCTTCCAAAAAGACAATTGGAACTGACTCTCCAAAGCCATTGTAGGATTCTCAAGTGAAAGACTTTCATATCAAAAAGAGACCAGTCTTGTGTGTGTGTACATAGTTATTTAAATGAGAAACTTGGGATGTGTTGGGAAGGGAAGGAAGGACGACCACTCTGCTTTGTCTGGATGCCACTCCTTACTATGGGACAGATGGGATTTCTGGAAGCGAGCACCTGGAGCGTGCTGCCAGCTGGGGTCATGGCCCTGTCTTCTCATCTTTCTAGTGGCACCGTTCAACCGTTCATATGGTCTGTGTGTGCCCTGTCATCTCTCATAGCCTGCAGTTCCAGCCTTGGGCTTAGGTTTGCCTCCCCCCACCAGCTTTGTTCTGGGCAGCTAAGGCAAAAGATTTGTGCAGCTTTGCTAAATCAGAGTCTGTCCTCATGCCCCAAACCTCCAAGCTGTCTCTAGAGCAGTTTATTCTGTCTGTTGGTCCATTACACAGCTCCCAGCTCCACTCCATTCACATTGGTAATGTGAAAAAGGAGAATTAAACAGCTGCCACATTGTGGAGAAATACACAATGTAAAAGGTTCTTTCCTGAGGTCAATTGTCAGACTCTCCAGGTGTTCAGAGTGAGAGCAGTCACCCCCAAGTGGTTCAGAATCACAATTGAAGAAGGGACTTGTGGGGTTGCTGAAAAGATATGCTGACTAGAGAAAGGGGTGCTCTCAGTCTTTTGAACCTGATGGGGAGAAGCCAGGTAACTACAGGGCCCCAGGTGTTCAAACCCCATGTAGAGAAGAAGAAAGTGCTGGTCACACAGCTGTTTCCCACTCTTTGTGAACCCATGGACTGTAGCCCGCCTCTGTCCATAGAGTTCTCCAGGCAAGAATACTGGAGTGGGTTGCCATTCCCTTCTCCAAGGGGTCTTCCTGACACAGGAATAGAACCCGGGTCTCCCTCATTACAGGTAGATTCTTTACCATCTGGCTTCCCTGATAGCTCAGTTGGTTAAGAATCTGCTTGCAATACGGGAGACCCCAGTTTGATTCCTGGGTTGGGAAGATCCACTGGAGAAGGGATAGGCTACCCACTCCAGTATTCTTGGGCTTCCCTTGTGGTTCAGCTGGTAAAGAATCCTCTTGCAATGCAGGAGACCTGGGTTCAGTCCCTGAGTTGGGAAGATCCCCCAGAGAAGATAAAGGCTCCCCACTCCAGTATTCTGGCATGAAGAATTCCATGGACTGTAGAGTCCACGGGGTTGCAATGAGTTGGACACAACTGAGCAACTTTCACTTTTCACTTTCTTTGCCATCTCAGCTACCAGAGAAGCCCTCGTAAGTTTTCTTAGAAGGACATCATCTTTGCCTTGCCCCATGGTGAATAACTTAAGTATAACTTAAACACATAAATCAGAAAAAGCCATACAACAACATACCTCCCCTTTTTGAGGGTGGCAGACAACAGCAAGTTCTTTGAATTTCAAAAGCAACTTAAGATGTAGTGCACTGCTCAGGCCATGGGATCTGAGCCAGGATGTGCAACAGAAGCAGAAGACAGTGGCCTCCAGCACATCTGCTGTGTGCTTCCTCAGTCCTGCTCTGTACCCAGCCTTCCCCTCCTGGAGATGGGGACGATACTACTTCCCTTGACAAATAAGGGAGGATAGTGTAGGGAAGCTTGCAGGAGAGAATCTGAATGAGCTGGCAGTGGGGAGAATAAAAGAGACCAGTCACACCGCCTGTCTGCTGTGTAGTCCCAGATACCTGCCTGGCCCCTGGTCCTGCTCCTCCTGCTGGGGGTGGTGGAGAGCAGAGATGGGGTATGTGCTCCAGGGTATCACTCTTCCACAAATTTGTCTCCCACTGTGGGGTCGCACAGAGTTGGAAACGACTGAAGCAACTTAGCAGCAGCAGCAGCATCCTTGGGAAACACATGTTGGGGGTGAAGAGAAACAATCACTATTTTTTTTTTCTTCTTGAATCTGGTAAATAATTAAAAGAAAATACCTGATTAAAAAATGAGAGTGCTCCTAGCTGTTAGAAACAAGCAGAGTGAGGCACAGCACCATCTAGGAGAGGCATCAGAGAGCCGATAATAAGGTAAGTGGATAAGAACTCACCTCTGCATAATCACACAGGGCCCTCGGCTTTGCCAAGTCACTATTTGATTGGCCTTTGCTTGACATGTGCATGGATATCCTGCCCATTTTAGCTGACTTCCAGAAAAAGGAATTCTTGTGTTGGAGGTGCTTTCAAAGCTCTGCCTACTACAACTCAGAAAACTGTAGGTTAGCAATGGCAGCTTTTTCCCAGCTTCTGTCATTGCTGTTAAGATTTCAAAATCTTATGCCTGTTTCAAGCCAGAGGTCAACCTAAGGGTATCATGTGGCCTCTTTCTTAATAGTCTTTCCAAATAGAATAAAATAAAAACCAGCTTTTATTATAAACAAAACAGAAATAGTAGCTTATTACTGTGATGTCAGCAGGGAAAGAACCACTGATGCTTTCTATCATATGATTAATTCCTTCTCCCAGAATTCCAACAAGTGTGCCACATTCATTAGAAATGATGAACCTACAGTGACACATTATTATCACCCAGAGACCATAGTTCACATTAGGATTCACTCTTGGTGATACAACTTCCCTAGTGGCTCAGTTGGTAAAGAATCTGCTTGCAATGCAGGAGACCTAGGTTCAATCCCTGGGTCCAGAAGATCCCCTGAGAAGGGAATGGTAACCCACTCCAGAATTCTTGCCTGGAGAATTCCATAGACAGAGGAGATGGGCTGGCTACAGTCCATGGAATAACAAAGAGTTGGACACGACTGTGAGACTAACTTTCACTTTTTCACTTGGTGATATACTTTCTATGGATTTGGAAAGATGTGTAATGACACATATTCGCCATTATGTATCATACAGAGTAGTTTCAATTTCTCCAAAAATCTTCTGTGTTCTACCTATCCATTCCTTTTTCCTCTCTCAACCCTTACTGACCACTCATCTTTCTAATGTCTGCAGAGTTTTGCCTTTTCTAGAATGTCACATAGTTGGAATCATATAGTACAAAGCCTTTTCATATTGGTTTTTTTTTCACTTAGTAATGCACACTTCAGTTTCCTCCATGTTGTTTCCATGGCTTAATAGCTCATTTCTTTTTAGCTCTAAATAATAATAGTCCATTGTCTGGATGCACCACAGTATACTTATGCATTCACCTACTGAGAGACATCTTGTTGCTTCCAAGTTTGATAGTTATGAATAAAGCTTCTACAAACATCTGTGTGCATATTTTTGTGTAGATATAGTTTTCCATTCCTTTTGGTAAATACCAAGGAACATGATTGCTGGATCATATGATAAGAGTATATTTATCTTTATAGGAAACTGCCAAATTGTCTTCTAAAGTGGCTGTGCCGTTTTGCATTCCCAGCAGTAGTGAATGAAAGTGCCTATTGCCCCATGTTTGTCAGCATTTGATATTCTCAGTATTTTGGATTTTTGCCATTCTGATAGGTGTGTAGAAAGTTATTTTAACACTTTAATTTTAATTGTTTTAATTTTCACTTTTCTGATGATGAGTGATATGGAGTGTCTTTTCATATGCTTGTCATCTGTATATCTTTTATAGTGAGATGTCTGTTAAGATCTTTGGCATGGTTCTCATTTTTCATATTAGATATTCTAATTGTTGTTGATACATAGAAATAAACTTGTCTTTCGTGTATTGAACTTAGCTTAATTCTCTAGCTAATTCTAACATGTTTCTCTGTAGACTTTGGTTTTTCTCTGAAGACAATGAAATGTAAATAGTGACAGTTTTGTTTGTTCTTTTCCAGTTAGTGTAAGTTTGTATTTCTCCTTTTTCCTCCTGTGCTAAAAACCTCCAAGAAAATATTGAAGAGAAGCAGTTATCCCTATTTCATTTCTGATAGAAAAGAGAATGATTTTAATTTTTTACTATTGAATGTGTATGCTATTTTGGTAAATACACTTATCAGATTAGGGAAGGTTCCTTCTCTTTTCACTGATGTTTTTCTTATGAATGAAAATGAAGTTTTGAATGCTTTTTCTTCATCTATTGAGGTCATACTTTCTTCTTTTTTCAATCTTTTGATATGGTGCATGAATGGTTTGTATAATGTCAAATCAAACTAACTCTGGAATAAATCAATTCATTCATGGTGTATTATCAAATTTATAAGTTATTGGATTCAACTGTATAATATTTTTATTTAGAATTTTGTATTGCTATTGTGGAATGAGATTGACTTATCATTGTCCTTTCCTGTAGTATCCATGTCTTGTTGTGATGTTGAGTATTAAGATTCATGAATGCGTGTGTTTATGAAAGAAATACACTAACTATTAACAGTGATTAATTGAATTAAGGGTGATTTTTTTCTTTATAATTTTCTACATTTACTACTTTTGCACAATGAGAAAGGATTATAGTTGATCACACATTATTCATGCAAACACATAATCACAGATACGCACACAGAGCCTACTGCAGGGTTTGACAATTGGTGCCAAAACACTGGACTGTCTATGTTTTGTTTTGAATTTTATGGTGCTCCCTGTGTACCTAGAAGAAAGAGTGGTTGGCAAAGTCCTCTAGGAATCCTCAAAACAAACATGGAATGTTAAGATGTACTACAAAGAAATTCAGGGGACTTGGAAGCCCAGGTTTATATATGTAGCAACAATTTTTAATTTTCTCACTTGGGTAATGAGGAAAATAATTCACACTCATGCTTACTCATAAAGTTATTGGTATTCTGTAAGTACTGTGAATGTGAAAATGCTTTATAATTTTGTCTTTACCCATATCATATGTGTATGAATATGTACATCTGTACTTTGTGTGTATAGATATATAAAGTCAAAAGAAAATAATTAAGAGACTTGAATAGAGCTAGATAAGGCTTTATTCAGCTGATTCCTTGATTCAGGGAGCAGTTGAGGATCTAGGCACTCCCCACAGGAAGTCAAGGTGGAGTTTTACAGGATAGGAGAAGTTGAGGCCCTGTCCTTGCCATTTCGCTTTAGGTAGCAGCTTGTAACTATAACTGAAACCCATAGTTGAGAGTTATTCCGATTTTAGATTCTATACTTGACTATCAGAAAAGTATTCTCCAAGAACTGTTAATTCAAGTTTGCAGTTTATTGCCTATTCCAAGTTCATGAGCTAGAAGAGGTATTTGGGGACAAGAAAGAAAAGAGGGTGAAGGCAGAAGTCAAGAGGAAACTAGCATCTCTCTGTTACGTATGTTTCAGTGCTTTTCCAGTAGACATAGGTGAAGAGTGATAGACAGACCAGGATTCACTACCTTCCTCCTTCATGTGTACACCCTCCTCACTGCCCCCAGCACACATGTATTTCACCATGACTCCTTGAGGGAAGAAAAGATGCTTCTGGATAGCATTTGTTGAGAGATTACATGTAATGGAGAAATGAACAACTACCAAGCCCCCACCCTCAAATGACAGAGTCTTAATTAATCTTAAAACATCAGGCAGTAGCAGTCTGGGGAGAGATACAAATTGTGAGGATTGAAATTTAGAGAATTTTGAGGTATGGAAAGTGAAGAGTGGAAAAATAAAGTTGTGGGATAACAGCTATCATTCCTGTGAATGATACTGAGAAGACAGAGATGGAGAGAATTATAAAAATAGCTTTCTGTGCATAAAAGTCCAATGAACTAAGAAAAGATTTGAGGTGTTTTAAGTTCCTTTGTGACTACTCATTAGAACCAGTTCTTTCTTTTAGTGTAACACCATCTGGAGATTGGAGCACATGGGGTCGAAGATAAATTTACGTTACTGATAATTTTTTTCTTTTAGGGGAAGCCAAATTGGAAAATAAGAAGTAAAATTATCACCGTTTGCAGATGACATAACACTGTACATAGAAAATCCTAAAGATGCTACCAGAAACCTACTAAAGCTCATCAATGAATTTGGTAAAGTGGCAGGATACAAAATTAATACCTAGAAATCCCTTGCATTCCTACACACTAATAACAAATGATCAGAAAGAGAAATTAAGAAAACAATCTGATTTACCATCACAATAAAAAGACTAGAATGCCTATGAATAAACCTACTCAAGGAGGCAAAAAACCTGTATGCAGAAAACTATTAGATATTGATGAAAGAAATCAAAGATGACACAAACAGATGGAGAGGTATACCATGTTCTTGAGTTAGAAGAGAGAATCAATATTGTGAAAATTATATACTACCCAAAGCAATCTACAGATTCAATTTATCAATGGCATTTCTCACAGAAAACTAACATTTTATAGTTTGTAAGAAAGAGTCTCTAAAACAAATGTTTCTAGGGAAACTGGACAGTTACATGTACAAGAATGAAATTAAGACACTCTCTCACACTATACACACACACACAAAACCTCAAAATGGATTAAAGATGTAAATGTAAGGCTGGACACTAGAAAATCCTTAGAGGNTCTAAATAATAATAGTCCATTGTCTGGATGCACCACAGTATACTTATGCATTCACCTACTGAGAGACATCTTGTTGCTTCCAAGTTTGATAGTTATGAATAAAGCTTCTACAAACATCTGTGTGCATATTTTTGTGTAGATATAGTTTTCCATTCCTTTTGGTAAATACCAAGGAACATGATTGCTGGATCATATGATAAGAGTATATTTATCTTTATAGGAAACTGCCAAATTGTCTTCTAAAGTGGCTGTGCCATTTTGCATTTCCAGCAGTAGTGAATGAAAGTGCCTATTGCCCCATGTTTGTCAGCATTTGATATTCTCAGTATTTTGGAGTTTTGCCATTCTGATAGGTGTGTAGAAAGTTATTTTAACACTTTAATTTTAATTGTTTTAATTTTCACTTTTCTGATGATGAGTGATATGGAGTGTCTTTTCATATGCTTGTCATCTGTATATCTTTTATAGTGAGATGTCTGTTAAGATCTTTGGCATGAGTCTCATTTTTCATATTAGATATTCTAATTGCTTGTTGTTGATACATAGAAATAAACTTGTCTTTCGTGTATTGAACTTAGCTTAATTCTCTAGCTAATTCTAACATGTTTCTCTGTAGACTTTGGTTTTTCTCTGAAGACAATGAAATGTAAATAGTGACAGTTTTGTTTGTTCTTTTCCAGTTAGTGTAAGTTTGTATTTCTCCTTTTTCCTCCTGTGCTAAAAACCTCCAAGAAAATATTGAAGAGAAGCAGTTATCCCTATTTCATTTCTGATAGAAAAGAGAATGATTTTAATTTTTTACTATTGAATGTGTATGCTATTTTGGTAAATACACTTATCAGATTAGGGAAGGTTCCTTCTCTTTTCACTGATGTTTTTCTTATGAATGAAAATGAAGTTTTGAATGCTTTTTCTTCATCTATTGAGGTCATACTTTCTTCTTTTTTCAATCTTTTGATATGGTGCATGAATGGTTTGTATAATGTCAAATCAAACTAACTCTGGAATAAATCAATTCATTCATGGTGTATTATCAAATTTATAAGTTATTGGATTCAACTGTATAATATTTTTATTTAGAATTTTGTATTGCTATTGTGGAATGAGATTGACTTATCATTGTCCTTTCCTGTAGTATCCATGTCTTGTTGTGATGTTGAGTATTAAGATTCATGAATGCGTGTGTTTATGAAAGAAATACACTAACTATTAACAGTGATTAATTGAATTAAGGGTGATTTTTTTCTTTATAATTTTCTACATTTACTACTTTTGCACAATGAGAAAGGATTATAGTTGATCACACATTATTCATGCAAACACATAATCACAGATACGCACACAGAGCCTACTGCAGGGTTTGACAATTGGTGCCAAAACACTGGACTGTCTATGTTTTGTTTTGAATTTTATGGTGCTCCCTGTGCACCTAGAAGAAAGAGTGGTTGGCAAAGTCCTCTAGGAATCCTCAAAACAAACATGGAATGTTAAGATGTACTACAAAGAAATTCAGGGGACTTGGAAGCCCAGGTTTATATATGTAGCAACAATTTTTAATTTTCTCACTTGGGTAATGAGGAAAATAATTCACACTCATGCTTACTCATAAAGTTATTGGTATTCTGTAAGTACTGTGAATGTGAAAATGCTTTATAATTTTGTCTTTACCCATATCATATGTGTATGAATATGTACATCTGTACTTTGTGTGTATAGATATATAAAGTCAAAAGAAAATAATTAAGAAACTTGAATAGAGCTAAATAAGGCTTTATTCAGCTGATTCCTTGATTCAGGGAGCAGTTGAGGATCTAGGGACTCCCCACAGGAAGTCAAGGTGGAGTTTTACAGGATAGGAGAAGTTGAGGCCCTGTCCTTGCCATTTCGCTTTAGGTAGCAGCTTGTAACTATAACTGAAACCCATAGTTGAGAGTTATTCCGATTTTAGATTCTATACTTGACTATCAGAAAAGTATTCTCCAAGAACTGTTAATTCAAGTTTGCAGTTTATTGCCTATTCCAAGTTCATGAGCTAGAAGAGGTATCTGGGGACAAGAAAGAAAAGAGGGTGAAGGTAGAAGTCAAGAGGAAACTAGCATCTCTCTGTTACGTATGTTTCAGTGCTTTTCCAGTAGACATAGGTGGAGAGCGATAGACAGACCAGGATTCACTACCTTCCTCCTTCATGTGTACACCCTCCTCACTGCCCCCAGCACACACGTGTTTCACCATGACTCCTTGAGGGAAGAAAAGATGCTTCTGGATAGCATTTTTTGAGAGATTACATGTAATGGAGAAATGAACAACTACCAAGCCCCCACCCTCAAATGACAGAGTCTTAATTAATCTTAAAACATCAGGCAGTAGCAGTCTGGGGAGAGATACAAATTGTGAGGATTGAAATTTAGAGAATTTTGAGGTATGGAAAGTGAAGAATGGAAAAATAAAGTTGTGGGATAACAGCTATCATTCCTGTGAATGATACTGAGAAGACAGAGATGGAGAGAATTATAAAAATAGCTTTCTGTGCATAAAAGTCCAATGAACTAAGAAAAGATTTGAGGTGTTTTAAGTTCCTTTGTGTCTACTCATTAGAACCAGTTCTTTCTTTTAGTGTAACACCATCTGGAGATTGGAGCACATGGGGTCGAAGATAAATTTACGTTACTGATAATTTTTTTCTTTTAGGGGAAGCCAAATTGGAAAATAAGAAGTAAAATTATCACCGTTTGCAGATGACATAACACTGTACATAGAAAATCCTAAAGATGCTACCAGAAACCTACTAAAGCTCATCAATGAATTTGGTAAAGTGGCAGGATACAAAATTAATACCTAGAAATCCCTTGCATTCCTACACACTAATAACAAATGATCAGAAAGAGAAATTAAGAAAACAATCTGATTTACCATCACAATAAAAAGACTAGAATGCCTATGAATAAACCTACTCAAGGAGGCAAAAAACCTGTATGCAGAAAACTATTAGATATTGATGAAAGAAATCAAAGATGACACAAACAGATGGAGAGGTATACCATGTTCTTGAATTAGAAGAGAGAATCAATATTGTGAAAATTATATACTACCCAAAGCAATCTACAGATTCACTTTATCAATGGCATTTCTCACAGAAAACTAACATTTTATAGTTTGTAAGAAAGAGTCTCTAAAATAAATGTTTCTAGGGAAACTGGACAGTTACATGTACAAGAATGAAATTAAGACACTCTCTCACACTATACACACACACACAAAACCTCAAAATGGATTAAAGATGTAAATGTAAGGCTGGACACTAGAAAATCCTTAGAGGAAAACATAAGCAAAGCACTCTTTGAAATAAATCGCAGCAAGATCTCTTTTGACACACTTTCTAAAGTAATGACAGTAAAAACAAAGACAAGTTGGACCTAATTAAACTTAAAAGCTTTTGTATAGCAAAAGAAATCATTAACAAGACAAAAGAGGTAAAATATCTGCAAACAAGCAACTGACAAGGGATTAGGTTCCAACATATACAAATTGATATAGCCACTATGGAAAACAATATGGATGTTTCTTTAAAATCTAAAAATAGAGCTACCATATGACCCAGGAATTCTACTCCTAGGCATATATCCAGAGAAAATCATGATTTGAAAAGATGCACATATCCCGATATTCTTTGCAGCACTATTTACAATAGCCGGGACATGGAATTAACCTAAATATCCATCAGCAGAGGAATGGATAAAGAAGATGTGGTACATATATTCAGTGGAATATTACTCAGTTATAAAAGGAACAAACTAGTGCCATTTGCAGAGATATGGATAGACCTAGAGACTGTCATACAGAGTGAAGCAAGTCAGAAAGAGAAACATATTCCACAATATTGCTTATATGTGGAATCTAGAAAAAATAGTACAGATGAACTTATTGGCAAAGAAGAAATAGAATCACAGATGTAGGAAGCAGTTTTGTGGTTGCCAAAAGGAGAAGGGGAAGTGTTATTTGGTTGCAAATATAAGATAAGAATTTTATCCTGAACTCCCACCAGTTCTGCACCAATCCTCCCCTGTGGTCCAAACCTCATGAAAATAATTCTTAATCAGATTTGTTAACATAACTGCATGCTCAAGGGCTCTCCTCTATATTCTCTGCTCTTACTCTTGCTGTTGTTCAGTTGCTAAGTCGTGTCTGACTCTTTGCGACCCCATCAGCTGTAGCACACCAGGCTTTTCTGTCTTTCACCATCTCCTGAAGTTTTCTCAAACTCCTGTCCATTGAAATGGTGATGCCATCCAACCATCTTATCCTCTGTCATCTCCCCCTGTCCTGCCTTCAGTCTTTCCCAGCACCAGGGTCTTTTCCAGTGAGTCAGCTCTTTGCATCAGGTGGCCAAGGTATTAGAGCTTCAGTTTCAGCATCAGTCCTTCCAATGCATATTCAGGACTAACTTCCTTTAGGATTGACTGGTTTGATTTCCTTGCTGTCCAAGGGACTCTCAAGAGTCTTCTACAGAACCACACCACTACTCCTCTCAGTACAGAATAAAATATATCTAACTTACAAATGCTTGGAGAAGGTGAGAAAGACCTGCAAAGGACATGGTCTGCGAATGCTGAGCAAATATAAGGTGGGATGGTGCAGCAGCTTCTTTTAATATCTTGTCAACACAATTGTGGTACACACCATTCTAGCACATACCCACAACTTCCTACTACAAGCTTGCAACTGTGGTTGTTCAGTTGCTAACTTGTGTCAGATTCTTCGGCTTTCACATGAGGGCTTTCTCTTAGCCTCCTTGAGGATGCCAGAAGAGTTGTGTATTTAATGCATCTGGGAACAGCCCAGACGCCTCTCAATATGGATGAGGTTGACGGATGAATACCCCAGCTTCCTTGTTCTTTGTTGGGGTGGCAGATTTTGCTCCTGAGAGCAGCCATCCTGAGACAGGTAGGTATGGAAGGCATTTGAAAAAGAAGTACAGTTATCAAATAGGTACATATTGTACCACCTATTGTGGGGCAGGAATATATAGATGAAGATACAGAGAATGGACAAGTGAACACAGGGGAAAGGGGTGAAATGGAGATTAGCATTGGCATATGTACACCACTGTGTGTGAAATAGATAGCTAGTGGGAATCCCTGTATAGCACAGGGAGCTCAGCTCCATGCTCAGTGTTGACCTAGACGGGTGGTATGGGGTGTGTTGGGAGGGAGGTCAAAGATGGAAGAGCTGATTCACTTCCTTGTACTGCAAGAATAACACAACAATATAGAGCAGTGATACTCTAATGAAAAAAAAAAAGGCATCTACTTCTTCACTGTGCTTCTCTTCAGATTTTCTCTTTCTCCCATATTCATTTTCCACGGTGAAGTTTTGCAAGCACAGCACTGCTGTCCTGTGAAAGCAAGTTGGAAAAAAAACAAACCCAGAATAATTGCATGATGAGCATTTAATGGATGAGATGTCACGTTTAAAAAGACAAAGACGTGGAGGGAAGTCTGTGCTTTCTATAGCACTCTGAGAATAAAAATCCATTTCTGATTGATTTCTTTCTTAACTGTCTACCCTCTCCCCCTCTCTCCACCCCACTCCCCAGTTAAATGCTCTGGGCAGCTCTCTACCTCATGTTTCGGGCAATGTGCCTTTGACCTGGTATTGTCTTCCAGAAATCTTGACAGGAGAAGTCTTTTTAAAGACTTAGTATCATATCACCACTATATTTAGTGTTCCGATAGTCTGTCAGAAATTCTTTTACTAGGGTATTGAAGACAGCAGTTAGAAAATGAATAATTAGAGGCTGCCCATGACAGTTAATTGTCCAATACTTTGAGATCCCAGAGATACTAACGGTAGAGAATGATTCCTAATAATTACTGGAAATTATGCAGCTAGTATAATGCTATTACATGTATAATGAAAAATATGATTTTGAACCTCACTAATTTGGTGTGTGAAATATTTTGGAGCTAACTTAGGCCCAGATTTACCTTCCTTGCATTTTCTAAAAAAAATTTTAAAGGGACTATGCTGCTGCTGCTAAGTCGCTTCAGTCGTGTCCGACTCTGTGCGACCCCATAGATGGCAGCCCAACAGGCTCTGCTGTCCCTGGGATTCTCCAGGCAAGAACACTGGAGTGGGTTGCCATTTCCTGAAGTCACTGAGTCGTGTTCAACTCTCAGTGACCCCATGGACTGCAGCACACCAGGCTCCTCTGTCCATGGGATTTTCCAGGCAAGAGTACTGGAGTGGGGTGCCATTGCCTTCTATACACACCTGGATTTCAGGGTGCACAATCCACCATTTCCTCTGAGTCCACGTGGAATTTAGAAGTGGTACCATAATAATCATTTTTTGAGTATATCCACAAGCTCTCCTCCAGCACTGCCCTTTCTTTACCAGCCCCAGCATCATCACCTGTACTCTTCATTTCTGTACCTCTCTCCTCCTTTGAGTAATGGGCTTTTCTAAGGAAATGGCTGTATCTTTAGATTTGAGACAGCAATGGATAGTCCTGCTTAGTCAATGATTGCTGAATTTTCAAGTTTTTCATGTTCTCATCTGAATCCAAATAATTGATACTAAATGATTTTGACCTTTTCATGAAAGCAACTGGCTATAGATCTCAGCCTTTCAAAACTTTGTTCATTTTTCTTTTGTGCAGTTGGTGTAAGACACTTGCAGCTCTTCAATTCTTAGTAATTATTCTGTAATTTGGATTTGTCACTATTTCATATTGTCCTTCCTCTCTTTTCTATTTAATGGTATTTTACTGCACTTCCAAGGGGGAAAAGAAAGGCCAAGAGGAATTAAAATGGAGAATAAAAGGATGATTAAAATTATGAGAAGAAGAGAATTTCAAGGACAACATGTTTGCGAAAGTTTGTATAAATTCAGTATCATTTAGTGAACACTAATTTAAAACTTACTGAGTGATCAACAGGTTAATAATAGTTCTCAACATGCAACTAAAACCCTCAAAAATGATCATCTTTACATAGCACAATGATTGATGGGGGTAAATTGGATAAGATTTTGGAAATACAGTTGTTAATCAGTATCCATGAGGAATTGCTTACAGAATCAGCCATGGATATCAAAGTCCTTGGATGCTCAAGCCTTTTAATAAAATGGTGTAGCATTAGCATATAACTTATGCACATCCTCTTGTATACTTTAAATAACCTCTAGATTACTTATATCACCTAATACAATGTAATGGGGCTTCTCTGGTGGCTCAGTGCTAAAGAATTCGCTTCCCAGTGCAGGAGACACAGGTTCAATGCCTGGTTTCAATGCCAGTATTCTTGCCTGGGAAATCCCATGGACAGAGGAGACTGATGGGCTATAGTCCATGGAGTTGCAAAAGAGTTGGACATGACTTAGTGAGTAAACAACAATACAATGTAAATAGTTGTCAATAAGTGCATAATGAATTCAAGTTTTGCTTTTTGGAAATTTCTGAAAATTTATTTTTCAAGTATTTTCCATTCTAAGCTGGTTGAATGCACAGATAAGAAACCACAGATATGGAAAGTCAAGAGTATCATGTTTTAAAAATAATAGTCTATTTGGAAAGATATAGTTTATATATATGATGTAAATGCTTCCCTGGAGGCTCAGATGGTAAAGGATCCATCTATAATATGGGAGACCTGGGTTTGATCCCTGGATTGGAAATATCCCCTGGAGAAGGGAATGGCTACTCAGTCCAGTACTCTGGTCTGGAGAATTCCATGGACAGAGGAGCCTGGCAGGCTACAGTCCATGGGGTTGCAAAGAGTTGGACATGACTGAGCAACTTTCACTTTTATTTTTCATATGATGTAAAAATGGATACTTTTGAACTGTGGTGTTGGAGAAGACTCTTGAGAGTCCCATGGACTGCAAGGAGATCCAATCAGTCCATTCTAAAGGAGATCAGTCTTGGGTGTTCTTTGGAAGAAATGATGCTAAAGCTGAAACTGCAGTACTTTGGCCACCTCATGTGAAGAGTTGACTCATTGGAAAAGACTCTGATGCTGGGAGGGATTGGGGGCAGGAGGAAAAGGGGACGACAGAGGATGAGATGGCTGGATGGCATCCTGGACTCAATGGATGTGAGTTTGAGTGAACTCCGGGAGTTGGTGATGGACAGAAAGGCCTGGCGTGCTGTAATTCATGGGGTCGCGAAGAGTCAGACACAACTGAGCAACTGAACTGAACTGAACTGAAAAAGGAAACAGGCAAAGAAGCTTAAGAAGACCTCACCAGTTGCAGGTGGGATTGGGAAGGAAGTTTACTTTTTATTTTATATCTTTCCCTTTGATACAGTTATAATTTATAATATTTTCTATGTAAACATTATTTTTACAATAAAAATGTTTTAAAAAGTAGAATAAATAATTCCCAGTTCTCAGAGAACTTAAAATGACTTCACAGAATACATGATTATAGCATGATCACTTACAGTAAATCCCTTCCAAATATGGCTGCCACAAATGTCTTCTATTCATGGATGTCTATGAGCATCAAGAGATGCACAAAGGGAGAAGATCTTAAAAGCTGTCTTCACATGACAAAAAAGTTATAACTGTATTTAGTGATGAATGTTAACTAGACTTACCCTGGTGATCACTTCACAGTGTACACAAATACTGAGTCATGTTGTATACCTGAAACTTGTAATGTTATATGTCAATCATACTTCAAAAAAAAAAAAAAAAGAGAGAGAGAGAGAGATGGAGGTGATTTCTCCTACACTGTTACTTGTAATGAATATCATGCTGTGTTAGATGTTCAGTCCATAGTAGTCTTCAGTTCAGTTCAATTCAATCTCTCAGTCGTGTCTGACTCTTTGTGACCCCGATGACTGCAGCATGCCAGGCCTCCCTGTCCATTACCAACTTCTGGAGTTTACTCAAACTCATGTCCATTGAGTCAGTGATGCCATCCAACCATCGCATCTTCTGTCGTCCCCTTCTCCTCCTGCCTTCAATCTTTCCCAACATCAGAGTCTTTTCAAATAAGTCAGCTCTTCGCATCAGGTGGAAAAAGTGTTGGAATTTCAGATTCACATCAGTCTTTCCAATGAACATTCACGACTGATTTCCTTTAGAATGGACTGGTTGTATCTCCTTGCAGTCCAAGGGACTCTCAACAGCCTTCTCCAACACTATAGTTCAACAGCATCAATTCTTTGGCACTCAGCTTTCTTTATAGTCCAACTCTCACATGTTACTTGAAAACCCATAGCCTTGACTAGATGGACCTTTGCTGGCAAAGTAATGTCTCTGCTTTTTAATATACTGTCTAGGTTGGTCATAACTCTTCTTCCAAGGAGTAAGCATCTTGGAGAATTTTGAGCAATACTTTACTAACATGTGAGATGAGTGCAATTGTAGTAGTTTGAGCATTCTTTGGCATTGCCTTTCTTTGGGATTGGAATGAAAACTGACTTTTCCCAGTTCTGTGGCCACTGCTGAGTTTTCCAAATTTGCTAGCATATTGAGTGTAGCACTTTCATAGCATCATATTTTAGGATTTGAAATAGCTCAACTGGAATTCCATCACCTCCACTAGCTTTGTTCATAGTGATGCTTCCTAAGGCCCACTTGACTTAACATTCCAGGTTGTCTGGCTATAGGTGAGTGATCACACCATTATGATTATCTGAGTCATGAGGATCTTTTTTTGGTAGAGTCTTAAGATCTTTAAGCAGAGTCTTATAAATAGAGTAAATATTAATTCTCATCCCCTCCTTTACTCCTTGTGTATGGGAACAGAATAAGCTTCCAATTCATGCCAAGAAGCAGCATGAATGAGAAAGAAAGAGAACTAGCTGCAAAGAGAAGAGATTCAGAGGGACATGAAAATCTCAAGCCAAAGATCAGATCAGTGAGGCTGGAACCTTGTATGAAACACCAAAGTGATGTCCAGGGCTTTCTTGGGTCCTACTTAGATTTGGGCATATTCTCCACACGTTTGAGTAGGATTTACTTTTCTGAGACTAAATATTTAATATTCCCCTCACTTACCACCTCTCTCTTACATCTCTGTTTCTTTGATCTGTTTCTTATCTATTCCCAGCCACCCAAGATGAGGAAAAAAAAAGAGAAACAGTTCACTACATTCATGCATACATGCCCATGAGTGCATTCCAGAGCTGGGGGCTGGGGGTTCAAAGGACAGAACTACGGCCTTGTTTAGTTTGCTGGAGTGAAGGAAGATCCTCATTTAGGATGCACTGATTTTTTTCAGGGTACAGCTGACACACACAAGAATCTGTGAATTTCCAAATACTTGCCTTTCAAGAGGTGGAGACTCTTGTATTATCTTCAGTAATACACGGCCCTGGGGAGTCATGCATGCACCTGAGGACAATATCTTATTCTGGCTGGAAATGAATGCATTACTGTACATTCATGGGGACATTGTTCAAGGATCACAGCAAAAAAATTATTCTCTCTCTTGGTATGTGACATATTGCGACAACTTGTATAGGATCTTGGGTTTACACTTTCAAAGCTGTACAACTTCACCCAATATATTTGATTTTTGTTCATCAATTTCCTTATCTGCATGATGGCAATAATATTTATCCTACATTATTGCTCTAAGTGCTAAATTCAAACATGTATGGAAAGAACCTGGCCTATGATAGGTGCTCTAGGAATATTTGTAAGATAAAGGAATAGCATGTGGGTGGTACTCAGTAAATATTATCTCCCTTGCCCCCATCAAGAGAGGGCTACTAGGAGGGAGGGGAGAGGAAGAGGAGCAACTGTTCCTATCAATATTCATTCAGGTACACACAAAAGTCTACATGACCCAGGCAGCTCAAGCCAGACTTAAATTTCTTGACACATCTCACTTTGAGAGGTATTGTCTAAGCCCCTTCAAGGTGAATCTGGATGGGTTTATGGATGGTTTTCTTAGGATACTTGCTACAGGAGGAGCCATCGCTACATAAGAAGTCCTACCCTCCTCAGCTGTCATGCTACAGAGGTTACTGATGGGTGTTCCAATCTACAGCCCCAGCTGAACCCCCAGCGAGCCTCTCTTGTATCACCTGTAGCCCTGTGAGAAGCCATGTTGGATCTCCAACCCAATCAAATCTTCAGACAACTGCAGCTTAGCCAAACCTGCCTGAAAGAAAAATCCAGAACAAAATAAAGTAGTTGTTTTAAGCCACTAACTTTTGGAGGCAGTTTGTCAATCAGCCATAGATGTCACCAGAACAGGTGAGTACCTAGGCCCACGTTGTAGCAGAAAGTGTGCCTTGTCCAAAGGGGCTGTCATTACTCAGCTCACACAAGTGCTGTGCTTGAGGGATTCAGGTCTGGGATGGCCATCTGTGATCTAACAAAGAGATATTAGATCTGGAATTTTGTAACATCTCCAAATGTTTTAGCTATCAGTTACTAATTAAAAAATTTTGAAAATACCATGTACATC
>SJYW01015544.1:902309-946801 GCA_006410735.1 Raphicerus campestris | reverse complement strand
GATGGGGCTGAACATAGGTTCAGTTTCTGACTGTGAGGCACCAACATGGAGTGTTCAAATAAGCCACTATAAATATGAGTTCTTGAGATCAGTTTGGATTTAATGCATCATCCTCAAGTGAAGTATTTTGAGGCAAGGTGTTTAAGTAAAGATATTTTAAAACAGTTTTCATTAACTATAGCTTCCACATTTTGTGATCATTAAGAATAGTTTTTATGTTCACTTTAGCCAAAGTGAATCTGGAAGCTTAAAAACTATGTACATTTTAGTCATTAAAGTTTTAATGAGAAGAAATTGCCTTTTCAAGAGAAAATTAACTAACTTATCTAATAAAAGTTTTAAGTGAGCATTATACATTTAAACACAAGTAAGAATGAGTAAGAACATTTAAATACAAGTAAGAACAAGGAGAAGGGGAGAAGGGGTTGGCAGAGGATGAGCTGGTTGGAGGGCATCACTGAACCAATGGACATGAATTTTAGCAAATTCCAGGAGACAGTGGATGACAGAGGAACGTGGTCTGCTGCAGTCTAGGGGATCTCAAAGAGGTGGGCATGGCTTAGTGACTGAACAAAAACCCTCCAACCCTCCCAACCACTTCATACTTTCCTTTTTTTTCCTGCACAAGTAGAGGTGTTTTTGTTTGCTTGTTTGTTTGTTTTTTAACAAACTAGCTGTGAATTACAAAAGATATGCAGTTAAGAATCTCTTTAAAAGACACTTCCTCCTCTCAAAAGATCATATCTTCAAAAAGTAAATGAATTGTTGAAGAGGTCCCATCAGTTCATGGGAAATAGATGGGGAAACAGTGGAAACAGTGTCAGACTTTATTTTGGGGGGCTCCAAAATCACTGCAGATGGTGACTGCAGCCATGAAATTAAAAGACGCTTACTCCTTGGAAGAAAAGTTGTGACCAACCTAGATAGCATATTCAAAAGCAGAGACATTACTTTGCTGACTAAGGTCCGTCTAGTCAAGGCTATGGTTTTTCCTGTGGTCATGTATGGATGTGAGAGTTGGACTGTGAAGAATGCTAAGCACCGAAGAATTGATGCTTTTGAACTGTGATGTTGGAGAAGACTCTTGAGAGTCCCTTGGACTGCAAGGAGATCCAACCAGTCCATTCTGAAGGAGACCAGTCCTGGGTGTTCTTTTGCTAAAGCTGAAACTCCAGTACTTTGGCCACCTCATGCGAAGAGTTGACTCATTGGAAAAGACTGATGCTGGGAAGGATTGGGGGCAGGAGGAGAAGGGGACGACAGAGGATGAGATGGCTGGATGGCATCACTGACTCGATGAACACGAGTCTGAGTGAACTCTGGGAGATGATGATGGACGGGGAGGTCTGGCATGCTGCGATTCATGGGATTGCAAAGAGTCAGACATGACTGAGCGACTGAACTGAACTGAACTGAAGTTGTCTTAAAGATCATTGTACCCAGCTTTTCTCTAAAAATGAATGAGTCCTTTCTTGAATATCTGAATATGTTATGCCAAACATACCTAAATATGTTATGCCAAACTTTGCTTGAATTCTTCTAATAAAAGAGAACCTATATTTCAAGGAAATAATTTTATACAATCATTCAATCATGCATTTATTTATTCATTTATGTATTTCTTCATTAGCTCTACATAGACTATAGTAACAAAACACTTTGCTAGATGGTAGACAGTGGGAAGTTGAATAAAAAGATGAATTAGATATAGGTACTTGCTCCTCAAGCAGCTTAAAACCTGAAAGATATGAAAGAAAAATTGCAATGATATGAGGAAGAAATAACAAAAGAAAATGCATAAATAAAATATAGTAATTCAATAGATGAAAAGCCCACTTTTAGCTGGTAGATGACTTAAGACTTCTGGTGGATATTGTTGTTTTACCTACTCAGAATATACTGTTTTATTTCCATTAAGAAGCAGCCATAAAACTGATAACCTACAAACTCTGGGCAAGCTGGAGAGGGGGGTGGGGAGAGGGAACCGTAAGGGGGATGGGGAGAAGTGGGTGGGAGGAACCCGCCTAGCTTAACACAGAGACAGGGCTTGGACTTCCCTGGTGGCTCAGTGGCTAAGACTCTGCACCCCCAGTGCAGGAGGCCTGGGTTCGACCCCTGGTCAGGGAGCTAGATCCCACATTCTTCAACTAAAAACCCAGTGCGGCTAGATAAATACACAAATATTTTCAAATGAAAGTAAAAAATGTAGGGCCTCAGCATTTCTTTGGTGAGAAGATGACCTAAGCTACTTCAGTGTGAAGCCAAGGGCTTTTACTGAATTGGGCACCGCTGGTGGGGGCTGAGGTGTCTCTTCCTGGCCTGCTCTGTGTGCTGTGGAATGCACCTGTGAGGCTTTCAACTGCTGCAACCTGTGTCACCACAAAGAGAACCAACCTGAGGAGAAAAACCACATGAAGAAATGGCTTTGGGGCCTGACAAGCTACTCTTGGAGCATTCTCTTACCTTAATATCTCACTGACGTGAGCCTTTATTTCTTTTATTAATCGCACCAATTGGAATGGTTCTCTGTTCTAACTGCTAAAAAATTCACAAAGGAGTGTCTGAGCTAGAATTTGAAAAATGGTCAAGGCTGAAGCCTAAAGGGATGAAAGGAGACAATCCATGTAGAAAGAATAAACACTTAGGAAAGTAGCGAATTTCTGTGGCTAAATGTAACTTGCGTTTGACTATAATAAAGACTGAATACAGCATGAAAGTGATGGTTGGGGTAAAGGTTCCAGAGGAAACGAGTGCCTGGATATCATTCTGTGGCATGACAGTTTCCAATGATTAATAACCATGAAACCGTATTAAAAAAATCTCACCCCCAGCTTTTATATTGATTTGCTTATTTATAAAATTGAAATTATTTATTATTATAATAATACAAATAAAGTTTTAGTGTTGTTCTTCCCATATCCTAGTTCTTGTGCTTTCACTTACACATGCTCTTGTTTCTTTGGAATGTACTGTAAGACAATGGCAAGCCACGACAAATTTTGAAACAGAAGCATAATGTGATAACTATATCATAGATTTATCTGAGGGCAACATCTAAAGTTAATCTAAATAGATATCCTGGAAATAGGGCAATTTGTTGCAAGTTTTGTGTAATAAGCCAATAATCCAAGAATAACTGGGATCCTTAACTGGCAATGGGAAAGAAGAGAAGGAGGTGACTCTCATAGCTATTGTGTGTGCATCTGTGACAAGTCGCTTCACATGTGCTTGACTCTCTGCAACCCTATGGACTGTAGTCCACCCAGCTGCTCTGTCCATGGAAATTTTCAAGCAAGAAACCTGGAGTGGTTTGCCATCACCTCCTCCAGAGGATCTTCCCAACCCAGGGACTGAACCCACATCTCCTATGGCTCCTGCACTGCAGGCCGATTCTTTACCACTGACCCACTGGGGAAGCAGATAGAACTGGTTAAAAATATGTGTTAAATATCAATTCCAGGCCAGTCACCACACAGGATCTCAATACATTATACTACTTTCTTTTTTATTTCTCTAGAATTGACCCATACATACTTAACAAGGGAGATAAAACTGGACTCAACATTAATCTGGCCAATTTTGTGACTGAAACCATTAATGCTCTGAAGATTGGGAGTAAGAACCAAAAAAAAAAAAAAAGTGCATTTATGATCTAGCTTAGGGTGGACATTGAAAAACTGGAAAAGCTATAAACAAAAAATAAGGAAATCAGGATTATCAAAAGAGCCTAGTTGAAATTTAACCAAGTGGGTCAAGACTGAGATGAAGGCATTGGAAAATGCGATATTTTGTGAATGGAAGATGTGATCTTTTGTGAATGGAAGATGCGATCTTTTGTGAATGGAAGGTGCAATCTTTTGTGAATAAGCAATGCTGTCAAGTGATTAGAGACATCAGTCTGCCTGAACCACATGAATGTGACATTCAGTGCAGTATGAGCAGTAGCATTGGAAGAGTGATTCTGACTGACCCTGACAAAGTCACACTTTGTTGATACACAATGTTTCCCTGCCTTCATTAGCAAATGCTATACCCAGAAAAATTGTATTGAACACAAAACTGAAAGTGTTTTGAGTACATCACTAAATGTAAACTGAAATTCAAATACCAAGTATAAATGCTAGAAAGAAAATAAACCAGCATAATAATAAATTCAGTGACACATTGTAAAGTACTTATTTCCTACTTAGAAAGATACTCCGCTAGGCACTTAAAGAAATGCCTGCGATCTAGTCTCAGCAAATATTCTAATGTTTGTCATTAAAGATTATGAAAATTTCATTTACAGAGCATTCAATACTTTGCTTTCTTTTTTACTGTTCTTTATATTTACATGTCATTATGCTTTAAGAAATGCTTTTTTTAAAAAAGTGTTATGGGTAATATGCACTGCTGTGAAACAGTCATTTTTCATGATTTGTCAAGGAGTTTATGGCTCATTTCCTTTCCTCATGCATTTATCTGTTTCTACAATCTAAACAAATATTAGATTTTATTTAAATAATCACAATGTACATATTTTAAATATATAAACACATGAATTTTACATNTTTTCATGATTTGTCAAGGAGTTTATGGCTCATTTCCTTTCCTCATGCATTTATCTGTTTCTACAATCTAAACAAATATTAGATTTTATTTAAATAATCACAATGTACATATTTTAAATATATAAACACATGAATTTTACATTTTTGTGAGATGTCGCAAAAATGTTCAGCACTGCATAAACACTGAAACTCATTAAATACGTTTTTTTTTTTTTTAGGTTAANAACTGACTTTTCCCAGTTCTGTGGCCACTGCTGAGTTTTCCAAATTTGCTAGCATATTGAGTGTAGCACTTTCATAGCATCATATTTTAGGATTTGAAATAGCTCAACTGGAATTCCATCACCTCCACTAGCTTTGTTCATAGTGATGCTTCCTAAGGCCCACTTGACTTAACATTCCAGGTTGTCTGGCTATAGGTGAGTGATCACACCATTATGATTATCTGAGTCATGAGGATCTTTTTTTGGTAGAGTCTTAAGATCTTTAAGCAGAGTCTTATAAATAGAGTAAATATTAATTCTCATCCCCTCCTTTACTCCTTTTGTATGGGAACAGAATAAGCTTCCAATTCATGCCAAGAAGCAGCATGAATGAGAAAGAAAGAGAACTAGCTGCAAAGAGAAGAGATTCAGAGGGACATGAAAATCTCAAGCCAAAGATCAGATCAGTGAGGCTGGAACCTTGTATGAAACACCAAAGTGATGTCCAGGGCTTTCTTGGGTCCTACTTAGATTTGGGCATATTCTCCACACGTTTGAGTAGGATTTACTTTTCTGAGACTAAATATTTAATATTCCCCTCACTTACCACCTCTCTCTTACATCTCTGTTTCTTTGATCTGTTTCTTATCTATTCCCAGCCACCCAAGATNTTGAGTAGGATTTACTTTTCTGAGACTAAATATTTAATATTCCCCTCACTTACCACCTCTCTCTTACATCTCTGTTTCTTTGATCTGTTTCTTATCTATTCCCAGCCACCCAAGATGAGGAAAAAAAAAGAGAAACAGTTCACTACATTCATGCATACATGCCCATGAGTGCATTCCAGAGCTGGGGGCTGGGGGTTCAAAGGACAGAACTACGGCCTTGTTTAGTTTGCTGGAGTGAAGGAAGATCCTCATTTAGGATGCACTGATTTTTTTCAGGGTACAGCTGACACACACAAGAATCTGTGAATTTCCAAATACTTGCCTTTCAAGAGGTGGAGACTCTTGTATTATCTTCAGTAATACACGGCCCTGGGGAGTCATGCATGCACCTGAGGACAATATCTTATTCTGGCTGGAAATGAATGCATTACTGTACATTCATGGGGACATTGTTCAAGGATCACAGCAAAAAAATTATTCTCTCTCTTGGTATGTGACATATTGCGACAACTTGTATAGGATCTTGGGTTTACACTTTCAAAGCTGTACAACTTCACCCAATATATTTGATTTTTGTTCATCAATTTCCTTATCTGCATGATGGCAATAATATTTATCCTACATTATTGCTCTAAGTGCTAAATTCAAACATGTATGGAAAGAACCTGGCCTATGATAGGTGCTCTAGGAATATTTGTAAGATAAAGGAATAGCATGTGGGTGGTACTCAGTAAATATTATCTCCCTTGCCCCCATCAAGAGAGGGCTACTAGGAGGGAGGGGAGAGGAAGAGGAGCAACTGTTCCTATCAATATTCATTCAGGTACACACAAAAGTCTACATGACCCAGGCAGCTCAAGCCAGACTTAAATTTCTTGACACATCTCACTTTGAGAGGTATTGTCTAAGCCCCTTCAAGGTGAATCTGGATGGGTTTATGGATGGTTTTCTTAGGATACTTGCTACAGGAGGAGCCATCGCTACATAAGAAGTCCTACCCTCCTCAGCTGTCATGCTACAGAGGTTACTGATGGGTGTTCCAATCTACAGCCCCAGCTGAACCCCCAGCGAGCCTCTCTTGTATCACCTGTAGCCCTGTGAGAAGCCATGTTGGATCTCCAACCCAATCAAATCTTCAGACAACTGCAGCTTAGCCAAACCTGCCTGAAAGAAAAATCCAGAACAAAATAAAGTAGTTGTTTTAAGCCACTAACTTTTGGAGGCAGTTTGTCAATCAGCCATAGATGTCACCAGAACAGGTGAGTACCTAGGCCCACGTTGTAGCAGAAAGTGTGCCTTGTCTAAAGGGGCTGTCACTACTCAGCTCACACAAGTGCTGTGCTTGAGGGATTCAGGTCTGGGATGGCCATCTGTGATCTAACAAAGAGATATTAGATCTGGAATTTTGTAACATCTTCAAATGTTTTAGCTATCAGTTACTAATTAAAAAATTTTGAAAATACCATGTACATCGCACAAAGCTGTCTGTGTGCCGATAAAGCTTGTGTGCTACCAGCGTGTCACCTCTGTTGTGTTTAGAAATGGAGAGAGCCTGCTTGCCCCACCTTACCCAAGGCCTTCTTGTAAACTGAGGCTATCTGCCCAGCTTGTGGCCTCCAGCCAGCATGGTGCTTTCCTATAATGGATTAGCATATGAAAACTAGCATTTCAGTAAGGTTTGTACATTCCCACATCTAAACCAAACAAACTGCCTTTTGTTTCACCAATGATTGGGGCTCTGACCCATTTAGGCCTGACAGCAAAATAGGGATTAGCAGGGGGTGTTGTTAGTGGTGTTTGGATTGGGAGGGGATGAGAGAAGTTGGAAGCAGAATGGTGGGAGGAGGGACAATGGAGAACTTCCTGGAGTACAAAAGTTCACCAGTTTTCCCTTGAAATTAATTTAAGGGCAATGACGTCAACAAAAAAAATGCTATGAATTAAGTGCTTTTGAGAAAAACAGCCCTATTTATTATTTTTGGCTTTTGCTGAGAATATTTGCTCTGGGCCCTAGAGGAATTCACCTTTAACTGTGGAGGATAGAATTGCATATCATTCTTTATCCACTTCTTGTGGACTTTCTGCAGGATGTGAGTGGGGCAGAAGACAATGCTGGGCTGACACAGACATTCTCTGTGCCAAGGACCAGGGGACCTTTGTGGCCTATGAGTGGAGGACCTAAGAGGTGGGAACAGGTGAGAATTGGGGACAGCTTGTCAAAGAGCAGAAGTGTCGCTGGCCATTGGTGTGTCTGTGGCCTCCCCCCACAAAGTGCTCTGATATCAAAAAAGTGTTCTATAGTGTATTTAAAAACTATTAATGTTTAATCTTTTATGAATTAATTTTGAAATGGTCCAAAAGGTAAGTAAGTGAAATGTTTCTCTCCTATTCCAATACCCTCATCTTGTTTTATGCCTCCATATAATCAATATAATCTAGTATTTGTATATTTTCCCAGAGATATTTATGCATATACACAGTAGAAAAACTATTTTTTTTATTCAAGTGGAAGTAGACTAGGCTTATCTGTTTTCTCATGACTCTATGACCTAAAAAACATTCTATATTTCCATAGATGTTCATAAATGTGCCTTCATTCTTTTTTACAGCTGCACAGTACTTTGTTTTACAGGTATATCATAATTTAACTAGTGCTCTCTTGATGGACAAGCATATTGTCTCTATAGTAATTTCTTTATGAAATAATTAAGAGTAAGTTCTGTGATATGCGTATAAGTAAAAATTGATCTGTGACATATAAGTGATTAGTCAGCATTTAAAGTAGCCAGATGAATACTTAGAACTTCAAATATCCTTATTGAAATCTACATCAGTGAGTTTGCTAATTAGCATATGGGATAAAATGAGTGGGGTTGAAAATAGATGGTTAGTTAAGAAGATGATATACAGCTCCTGTTCTTACAGACTCTCTGCCTGCCTATCTGACTGACTGAATATCTAACCAACTGTTTATTGACTGACTGACTAATTATCTGAGTATCTGACCTAATGACGGGCTGGCTGACTGGTTTGTATAATCAGAGAAGTAATATGTTGCAGAGGAATTTTAGGCATCTCGTTGGGGTTGAAGTTTCCTTTTTAGCTTCTATGCTATCCATCTATTGGAAGCTTTTTTACAAAATTCCAGTAAAAAGTCAATTGTCCCTGTAAGGAAGAAAGAAACACCACTGAAAGAAAACTAGTTCCTGAGTTGTTCCTAACAGGTTTATGGTGTATGCAGAAGCCTGATCAAGCAAGAACAAAACAGACAATTTTAAAACACTCAAACTTTCTTAAACCAAGTTTCAGATCTCAGTCAGCTTCTGTTGCCTGCCAATAGGAATTCTCTGAGGCAAATCCATGATGTAAGAAAATTTATTTCCCATGAACTTTCCCTCTGGTGGAGATCCTTTATCATCTTTCAGCTGAACAAGGCCTTGCCCCCTTCACCTGTTTCCTCCCTCAAAACAGCAAGATCTGATAACTAGTCACTGACTTTTGTTCAGTGACGGATTATATTTTGCCTGGAACTCATATTCATCAACGCCTTGTCTGAAATAAGCTTGTGAAAGTGAAGACTTTTAGCTATAATTATGGGATGAAAAGTGTTTCACTCAAGTCAAAAGAATTTCAAGCATCAGCAAACAGGAAGGGAGAGGTGAAGGTCTATTCAGCCACCTCTGAATGTGGTCCTGATTTGTCTTCTTTTGGGGGACATTTTTCCCCATAAGAAACTTCTGCCACCACTGTGAAGAATAATTCAGGGGCCAGCAGATACAAGGGTGTCAGAGGTCTAGGTGCAGAGATTATTTGGAATAGAACTGTCAGTGGCTTCTATAACCTTCTGTAACTGCAACTCACATTTGGTAATTGGACCCACATGCTTCCCAGGTGGTACTAGTGGTAAAGAACCCACCTGCCAATGCAAGAGATGTAAGACACTCGGGTTCAATCCCTGGACTGGGAAGATCCCTTGGAATAGGGTATGGCAACCCACTTCAGTATTCTCACTTGGAGAATCCCATGGACAGAGGAGCCTGGTGTGGTACAGTTCATATGGTTGCAAAGAGTCAGACATGACTGAAGTGACTTAGCAGGCATGTTGGGACTCAAACCAGTCCAAAGCCAGGTTAGGGCTTGAACACCACAAGTCTTTGTAACTGAGATCACACACTTGATCTCAAAACTTAATGAAGCTCAGGTTCTTGATGTCTCATTGCGGGCAGAATTCAGTGAGGCACAAAGTTATAGGTAAGAAGTGGATTTAACACACTCTACAGACAGAGTGTGAGCCATCTCAGAAGGCCAGAGTAGTGCCAGTGTATGGGATTGTCAGCTTTTATAGGGCTGGGTAATGTCATAGGCTAATGAGTGGGAGGAGTATTTCAGCTATTTTGAGGAAGGAGTAGAGATTACCAGGAATTAAGCCTCTGCCCACTTCTGACCATTATGGTTAGCCTTGGAATTGTCATGCCTGTGGCTGTGTCATTTAGCTTGCTGCTATATTACAATGAGTGTGTATTGAAGCTCAAGGTGTAGTGGAGGTCATCTTGTCTACCATCTTGGACCCATTTGGTTCTTATCCATTTATGTCATGTCCTTGGGCTTTCTCCTTAAAGGGAGTGGATATATGTATACCTATGGCTGATTTCGCTGAATCATGGAAAAAGCAAGAGAATTCCAGAAAAACATCTATTTCTGCTTTATTGACTATGCTAAAGCCTTTGACTGTGTGGATCACAATACACTGTGGAAACTTCTGAAAGAGATGGGAATACCAGACCACCTGACCTGCCTTTTGAGAAATCTGTATGCAGGTCAGGAAGCAACAGTGAGAACGGGACATGGAACAACAGACTGGTTTCAAATAGGAAAAGGAGCACATTAAGGCTGTATATTGTCACCCTGCTTATTTAGCTTACATGCAGAGTACATCATGAGAAATGCTGGACTGGAAGAACCACAAGCTGGAGTCAAGATTGCCGGGACAAATATCAATAACCTCAGATATGCAGATGACACCACACTTATGGCAGAAAGTGAAGAGGAACTAAAAAGCCTCTTGATGAAAGTGAACGAGGAGAGTGAAGAAGTTGGCTTAAAGCTCAACATTCAGAAAACGAAGATCATGGCATCCGGTCCCATCACTTCATGGCAAATAGATGGGGAAACAGTGGAAACAGTGTCAGACTTTATTTTTCTGGGCTCCAAAATCACTGCAGATGGTGACTGCAGCCATGAAATTAAAAGACGCTTACTTCTTGGAAGAAAAGTTATGACCAACCTAGATAGCATATTCAAAAGCAGAGACATTGCCGACTAAAGTCCGTCTAGTCAAGGGTGTGGTTTTTCCATTAGTCATGTATGGATGTGAGAGTTGGACTGTGAAGAAGGCTGAGTGCCGAAGAATTGATGCTTTTGAACTGTGGAGTTGGAGAAGACTCTTGAGAGTCCCTTGGACTGCAAGGAGATCCAACCAGTCCATTCTGAAGGAGATCAACCCTGGGATCTCTTTGGAAGGAATGATGCTAAAGCTGAAACTCCAGTACTTTGGCCACCTCATGCGAAGAGTTGACTCATTGGAAAAGACTCTGATGATACGAAGGATTGGGGGCAGGAGGAGAAGGGGATGACCGAAGATGAGATGGCTGGATGACATCACTGACTCAATGGCTGTGAGTGTGAGTGAACTCCGGGAGTTGGTGATGGACAGGGAGGCCTGGCGTGCTGCGATTCATGGGGTCGCAAAGAGTTGGACACGACTGAGTGACTGAACTGAACTGATGGCTGATTCATCTTGAGGTGTGATAGAAAACAACGAAATTCTGTAAAACAATTATCCTTCAATTAAAATATAAGCTTAAAAAAAAAAAGATTGTGCTCTATTCCCTTCCCTTTTGCTTCACGTTTAGATCTTGCTCCCACCTTCCCATCTTGCCCAGGGACAGACTTGTTCCTTACTACCTCAACCAAATTCCTAACCTTGTTCCATCTGCTCCCAGTCTCTAAGACACATAATTTCCCGATTCTAGGCATGTTGATATGTTAGAGATTATTTAAATTCTTTTCCTTTACATAAATCCTGTGTCTGCTAATCTGAAAGCATTTGGTCAACATTATCTCTATCTCAGATTAGGAACCTTCTAATTGCAACAGAAGTCATGTTTTTAATATATAGTTATTTTATTAATTGGAGAAGGCAATGGCAACCCACTCCAGTAATCTTGCCTGGAAAAACCCATGGACGGAGGAGCTTGGTAGGCTGCAGTCCATGGGACAGCGAAGAGCCAGACATGACTGAACGATTTCACTTTCACTTTTTACTTTCCTGCATTGGAGAAGGCAATGGCAACCCACGCCAGTGTTCTTGCCTGGAGAATCCCAGGGACGGGAAGCCTGGTGGGCTGCTGTCTATGGGGTTGCACAGAGCTGGACACAACTGAAGCGACTTAGCAGCAGCAGCAGCAGCATTTTATTTTTTAGAGTTTGAGGGCATGGTTAATGAGGAAATGTGGGAATGAGGACTGTGGGTTTCACTGTTCCTTTGGGATCTGTATGTTTGAAGGAAGAGGTGGCTCTGAGTTCTAATAACAAAAGGGGGTTTTATCCTCATTTTTCATGGATTGTAGCCCACTAGGCTCCTCTGTTCACGGGATTTCCCAGGCAAGAATACTGGAGTAGGTTGCATTTCATTCTCTATTATCTTCATTTTACCTGTGAAGTAATTATACTTGGTTCTTTATCTTTCCAAGACTACCTAGCTGGTAAGCTGTAGAGCCAGTATTTGAGCCTAGTTCTGCCTAACTTCCAAGTCAGCTCTTTCCATTAGTGCATCACAGCAAAAAATGCTTTTGTTTTTTTTTTCTCCCAGGACTTTCATACCTGTAACTACTCAAAGAGATAGCAATCAGTTCTAATGCTTGGTTGGAAACTATAGGACTTGTCTGAAGGTAGGCAATGAGTATCTGATGCCTACCTTTATTTAAAATAAGCTATTTAAAAAAATTTTTTAAATATGCTATTAAAAATTTCATTATTATCTTCCACTTTTTTCACAGTCCAACATTTTCTACAATGAGCATTTTCAATAATATCCTGTTTATAATAGTTTTTACTCTTGCCAGAGGCTGGCAAAAAGTACCAGTAGACAGAGTAGGTTGTATTACTTTTAAAGCAATAATTACTAATGTAAAAAAAAAATGAGAGAAAAGTCTTTAATAGAAACAAAAAAAATCATGAACTCTTGTCCTGTCTTGGTGGACATATGTCTTAGGGAGTAGGTTAAAAGTTTACCATAATACACTTTGGTTATCTGTTCAATTTCAAATCCAGGATTGATAAAGCTTATCAGAGCATTTTTATGACTCTGGGGAGGTTATCGCTATCTTAATATAGTGATGAAGACAAAAGCCAGACCTCAGGAGAGGTCAGAACTGAGCAATCAAATTAACATCTGTCATGAATGACTTGGTCCAATCTTCAAGGTCAACATATTCACAGATGTCAAAGTGTCTAAATGGAGAAATGATAATCATTGACCCTGAAACCTTCTGGGGCTTGCAAGCAGCTGTGGGGGAGATAAGAAGCTTTCTGCTGAGATAACACATACATGTTCAAATGTAACTTTCTTATTTTCCTTTTGTGAAATTAGAGGAAATGCCAAAACCAAGTCTCAGTTAGCCAGGGTCCTGTTGGAAGGAGATAAGGCAGATCATTGAGGGCCTCCTTCACAAACACTTTCTCCAGAAATATAATTCAGGGTCCTTGACAGATATGAGTTCCATGATCTTTCATTTATGTATTAGACCTCAAGAGGGCTGGGAAAGAGGTGGGCAGTCAGAAAAAGAAGAAAGAAGAGAGCTTTGATATGGCTACTTCATGGAGGAATAAGAGAAATTTGCAAAGAAAACCTTCAAATTTCATATAGTTTTAGTATGCTATCATTAACTAGTTAATTTCTTAACGAGTTCTATAAACTGAAAAATTTTCCTGCTTTAGATCAGAAATTTAGTTTCTAATATGAATATGAAATTGAAGTTATTAAAAATAAGCACACGTAATAGAATTGACAACTGTGTCATTTACAGCTTACAATTTTATGACCTGAATGAATATTATCTACTAATAGAACAAACTCCTGTGGAAAGCAGCATTATCTGTTCTGTTCCTCAATATATTTCTAACGCCTAGAGAAGCAGAGAGATATATTATCTTTGTCTCTATCTTAAAGTCTCCTGGTGCATTTTCTCCCATTTTCTCAAGGGAAACAAGTCACCAGGAATGTGATAAACTTTCTTGATGGTAAGCACACTTTGACAAGGAGATAAACTGGACTAGAGATGCTGGTCCTCATGAACTCCTTTAAAGAAGTTCTGATTTGTTGGCAGTGAAAATCAAGCCCTATGAAATTTCTTTTTGTAGAAGAATCAAACACTATTTTACTCATTCATGATATACTGGTGCCAATCAAGACTGACTTGTAACTTGATATTGTATCAGCCAAGACCGACTTGACTTTCAACTGTGAATGCATGACCCAAGGTCATGTAGTGACAGCTCCGTATACTTACTGGCCGCAAAACAATGGGAATGTGAAACACAGGTAGACAAGAAACTATCACTTCAGCTCCATGAGTGATAATAAAAAAGTAGTGCTGCCTAGATATTAAAAGGACCATAGTAAAGTAGAGAAAATCATTGCAATCAGCAAACAGTAACTGGCTGTGTCTTTAAGACTTGGCCAGAGTCTTGTGGTCTACCTGGGAAAGACAACATGGAGTAGTGGAAAGAGAGCTAGCATTGGACAGGATGAGAGACCTGGATTCAGGTGCTATTTCTGTCACCTAGCAACTATGTTACTGTGAGGAATTTGATGAAGCTATCTAGTTCTATATTATTTATCTCTATAGCATTAATTCTTCTAAAGGGGGATATTGTTACTCAAAATAAAACTCCCAAGGAAAGATACTTTGTCATCTCTCAGTTATTAGCCTATAAATTATCCATAAGGCAGACTTCCTAATATACTTTTCAATCTGAAATTGGCTTCTCCTATTGCTGCTGGGATACTTCCAAGCAAGCTCCCCTTGCCAAACGGCCAGTATGTTTATGGGAATAAATAGCTGAATTATCATGCTCTCACTCTTCAAGGAGAAAAAGCACACCTTTCAAACTGTGTGGGGAGAAACCCTTCCAGTGGCCTCTCTTTTCTTACCCTGAATTAAGCATTCCTGGTCCTACAAAAAGCCATTAAAGGCCTGCTTCTACTAATTCCTATTATCACAGACTCTCATAATAGTGAGGATAATAATAATGCTGTTCATAATAACATTGCAATTAGGTCTCTGGCTCCCCAGCAAACTCAGACTTTTGTTTACAAGTAGATACTGGCTTCCTTTAACCCCATTTTCCAAGATTGCATTAACTGTCGATTTGATGAGNAAACCCTTCCAGTGGCCTCTCTTTTCTTACCCTGAATTAAGCATTCCTGGTCCTACAAAAAGCCATTAAAGGCCTGCTTCTGCTAATTCCTATTATCACAGACTCTAATAATAGTGAGGATAATAATAATGCTGTTCATAATAACATTGCAATTAGGTCTCTGGATCCCCAGCAAACTCAGACTTTTGTTTACAAGTAGATACTGGCTTCCTTTAACCCCATTTTCCAAGATTGCATAAACTGTCGATTTGATGAGATATGTTTCATGATGGGGTTAGGTGTTAACCCAAGATTTGATAAGAGTTAGTATATCTTTGGAAAATATTCTTATTAGAAAAAAAACTCTGTAAAATTTTACTTTGCTGACAAAGGTCCATATAATCAAAGCTATGGTATTTCCCGGAGTCATGTATGGATGTGAGAGTTGGACTATAACAAAAGCTGAGCATTGAAGAATTGTTGCTTTTGAACTGTGATGTTGGAGAAGACTTTTGAGAATCCCTTTGATAGCAAGGAGATCAACCCAGTCAATCCCAAAGGAAATCAATCCTGAATATTCACTAGAAAAGCTGATGCTGAAGCTGAGTCCCCAATACTTTGGCCACCTGATGTAAAGAGCTAACTCAGTGGAAAAGACCCAGATACTGGGAAAGACTGAGGGCAGGAGGATAAGGGGCACCAGAGGCTAGATTGTTGAATGACATTACCAACTTGATGGACATGAACTTGAGTAAACTCTGAGAGATAGAAGGAGAGAGAAGGACAGGGAAGCCTGGCATGCTGCAGTTCATGTGGTTGCAAAGAGTCAGACATGACCTAGCCATTCAACAACAACAAAATATGACAATTCTTGGTATAAATGCCTTTTGTTAATTAGAAAACTAAGTTTTTTCTCAAGCTGTTATATTAAAACTGGGAATTGGATAAAAAATCAAATTGATCTCATATTTAAGAAATGGTGTGTTAGGTCATATTTTCCTCTCAACTTTTCCCATCATGCATTTGCCCACTTGCATATCAGTAGGCATTTTACAAATTTCTTTTTAGAACATCTACCTTGCTAAATGAGGGACTAATCTATCGAACATTAACCATATGCCAGCTTCTTTGGCGTAACGATCAATTTCCTCACCTGCAAGATATTTCAGGAGAATAATAGTTTATGCATTTTCAAGTTAGTATGAACATTAACTAAGATCACCCTCATGAATCTAGTAAGTCAAGTTTATCCTGAGGGCAGACCATTACCAATTGAACCCTTCCCAGCATTCTGAGCTGCCCAATCTCCTGAGATCTGACCAAAGGTCAAAGTCCCCCATTAAGGAAGAGCTGGGCAAACTTTTTCACTAACTGGTAAGTGACTCATAAGTTCTGAAAGTGAATCATTTTAGGAAGATTCCTATTTGGTTGGGATGGAAGCCTTAAAAATGACGCTCAGACATTTTTAGGAGTGAGACACCCGGTAGGTGGAGATTCCTTTTGGAGGGGAAGGAATGAGACAGCCAAGTCAGCTTCTCCTGACAGCCTCCCGTGATCCCTCTCGTCTATGAAGGAGGGCGGCGGCTGAGAGGTGTCGTGTGTTCTGTTGGCTGTCTTGGAGTGTGCCAGGGTGTGCATGTTCTGTGGGAGATGGTTCCCAGCTCATCCATGAGAGGGCACTGGCGCTCTAGATAGCCATGCTTGAGTCTTGTCTAAAGAGAGACATTCATACCATTACTTCAGGAGCGATTATCCACTTGTACCACATCTGTGGCTGCATTTGACAGAGGTGATATAGATCAATAGATACGAATGCTCTGTCATTTTGTCCACCTTTGTACATTTGTGGTCTTCTGACTCTGACTGCCAACTGTTAAACTCCTGCCCATATGTGGAAGAACTGATCACTGTGTGCAATGAATATTTTAAAAATTAGGGCAAGTCTGTAGTACAGGATTATACTAGAAAGGGGCACAAGGACCCCCTGGAGGGCCCTCCAAAGGAAGGAAANAATTGGCTCCCATGACTATGAAGTCAAAGAAGTCTCATGATCTGCTTTCTGCAAGGTGCAGAACCACAGAAGCTGATGCTAATTCAGTCTAAAGCTAGATGCCTGCATACCAGGGTAGCTGATGGTATAAGTGTGAGTTCAGATGCTGGAGAACTGGAAGGCTGATTGTATAAGCGCTGGTTTGATTCTGAAGGCCTGAGAACCAGGAACACTGATATTTGAAGGCAGAAATGGATGCCACAGCTCAAGAAAAAATAGCAAATTCACCTTTTCCTCATCTTTTTGTTCTATTCAGGCCCTCAATGGATAGGATAATGCCCACCTGCATTGGTGAGGATAATCTTACTCAGTCAACTGATTCAAATGTTAATTTCTTATGGAAACTTTCTCATAGACACAACTGGAAATATTTTTAACAGCTATCTGAGGATCCCTTAGCCCAGTCAAGTTGCCACATAAAGTTAACCATCACGTTTCCAAGTAAAGAAAACACAACTCAGATTGGCTTAGGTAAAAAATAGGAATCTATTGTCCTGTTGAAACTGGAAATTTCAAGTTTTCAGGTTGACTGTGGGCATTACAGGATGTGAGACTTAAACTAAGCCGCAAGGTCCTCATATTTCTGTCTCTGCTGTCTTCCTTTGAAGGCTTCATTCTCAGGCTCCCTGTGGATGATTCCTCCAGGGCTTAAGCCTTGTATAATAACTCAATACTTCTTTCCCATCTCTCAAGCCAAAGCTCTGAGATGAACTCTGATAGATAAGGGTGATCAGCATGACTTGCCCAAATGAGAAGTTAAGCCTCTTTCCTGGGGGCTGTGAATGGATGAGGGTGGCCAGAAAAGTACTAACCACCACAGTATGGAGCAGTAATGGTGAATGTCATGCAGATGACTCAGGTTGGACATGATTTGAGGGCTCAGAGGAATGAGAAGTTACTGTGGTTGGGGTCATGAAGATATATGCTGCTGCTACTGCTGCTAAGTCGCTTCAGTCGTGTCTGACTCTGTGTGTCCCCATAGACAGCAGCCCGCTAGGCTCCCCCATCCCTGGGATTCTCCAGGCAAGAACACTGGCGTGGGTTGTCATTGCCTTCTCCAATGCATGAAAGTGAAAAGTAAAAGTGAAGTCGCTCAGTCGTGTCTGACTCTTAGTAACCCCAGGGACTGTAGCCTACCAGGCTCCTCCGTCCGTGGGATTTTCCAAGCAAGAGTACTGGAGTGGGGTGCCATTGCCTTCTCCATGAAGATATATACAGAAGGATAAAGATAAGCTTGCTAAGGACCTTGCAGGGCAATTTTGAGGCATCTTCACTACCTAGACACTTTCTGCAGGGCTCAGTATGTGTGAAAATGAATGAGCTTTGTGGACAACATGCCAATGACATAGCTGTTGTCTAATATACAGTTTGCCATCTTGTAAGTGCAGTCGAAGAATCCACCTCCTATGAATGCCTCTAGGTGCAGTGCCATTTACTGAACTTCAGCCTAGTTGATGAAGTTTTTCTTCACATTGATGGGGCAAATTCCATCGCAAGTTTTGGCTTGTTGCTATTTGCTTCAAGCCTTACCTAAGCACATGACCTGTGACTCCACCAAGCATATTCCCCAAGCTCATTCTGTAACTGGAAGGTATAGAAAGCCTTCTGTCGCCACAGGAACGAGCTCCACTGGCAGATGGAAGCTGCTCATTCAGTGTGGGAGAGACTCCAGTGATCCAGCAGCCCTGGTCTGGGTGGCAGACGTTAAAGCTTTTGTATTTCTGAAGGGAAGACCTCATATCCTCAGCTAATTTATTTTTATGCTGCCTTTTTTATTGACCCGCTGCATGATAAAACATTGATAAAAGCATTCATTAGTAAACAGGGCTCTCTTATTGCATCATGGTGGTTCTTGTTTTATGAATTGCCACTAGGAAAACATGTGTGGTTTGTAGTGTTGTCAGACTTGGATATAAACCACCTTTATCTTTTCTGTTGGAGCTCAGTAACAGCATATGACAATATTGACCTAGGATTTAGGGCTCTGTGTTAGGTTTATCTGGAGGCTGTGAAATTTGGGTTCTCATAGAACTTTCCAATACACTGAAATTGTGTTTCTGCACAAAGGCAATGAGAAAACATGGTGTATATATATATATATATACACTCTTATGGGCTGAAAGGATTGATCAAGTGGACTCTTTGATATAGTGTAATGTTCTGACTATGTGTTCACTGGAAGTTTCCTGTAGATAGCATAGATTTGTGTGTCTTCATATTTGACTACTAATATAGTGGAATCAGGACTTCTCTTGTGGCTCAGTTGGTAAAGAATCTGCCTGCAATGTGGAAAATTTGGGTTCAATTCCTGGGTTGGGAAGATCCCCTGGAGAAGGGAAAGTCTACCCACTCCAGTATTCTGGCCTGGAGAATTCCATGGACTGTATAGTCCATGGAGCTGCAAAGAGTTCAACACGACCAAGTGACTTTCGCTTTCATAGTGGAATCAAATCCATTGGTCTATTTTACTTTGTATTTCTTTCTGAGTATGCTGTGTTTTTTTTTTTTTTTTTTTACTTCAGAGTAGTTCTCAGGACTATCTGTCTTTTTTTTCCCCAGAAATATTTTTCTTATTCCAGTGTTTAAAGGACAAATTTTTGCTGGTACATATTAATGCTTCAGGATATTTTGCCCATGATTAATGTATTATTAATCACAATTGGGAGCCCAGTGCCTAAATGATAGTTAATATATTACATATTAGAATTCTATTTTTAATTCTATTTGACCAACAAATAATTCATTTATTCAATAAATACTGATTGAGAATGTCTACAGGTCAAATACTTTGATGAGGCATTACTACTAGTATTAGTGTAAGACATTTCTCAGTTCAGGTCAGTTCACTTGCTCAGTCATGTCTTACTCTTTATGACCTCATGGACTGCAGTATGCCAAGCGTCCAACTTCTGGAGTTTACTCAAACTCATGTCCATCCTGTCAGTGATGCCATCCAATCATCTCATCCTCTGTTGTCCCTTTCTCCTCTCACCTTCAATCTTTCCCAGCATCAGGGTCTTTTCCAATAAGGTAGTTCTTCAAATCAGGTGGCCAAGATATTGGAGCNAAGACATTTCTCAGTTCAGGTCAGTTCACTTGCTCAGTCATGTCTTACTCTTTATGACCCCATGGACTGCAGTATGCCAAGCCTCCAACTTCTGGAGTTTACTCAAACTCATGTCCATCCTGTCAGTGATGCCATCCAACCATCTCATCCTCTGTTGTCCCTTTCTCTTCTCACCTTCAATCTTTCCCAGCATCAGGGTCTTTTCCAATAAGGTAGTTCTTCAAATCAGGTGGCCAAGATATTGGAGCTTCAGCTTCAGGATCAGTGCTTCCAATGAATATTCAGGACTGATTTCCGTTAGGATAGACTGGTTGGATCTCCTTGCTGTCCAAGGGACTCTCAAGGGTCTTCTCCAACACCGCAATTCAACAGCATCAATTCTTCAGTGCAGAGCTTTTTTTACAGTTCAAATCTTACATTCACACATGACTACTGGAAGTACCATAGCCTTGACTAGACAGAATTTTGTTGGCAAAGTAATGTCTCTGCTTTTTAATATGCTGTCTAGGTTGGTCATAGCTTTTCTTCCAAGGAGCAAGTGTCTTTTAATTTCATGGCTGCAGTCACCATCTACAGTGATTTTCGAGCCCCCCAAAATAAAGTCAGCCACTGTTTCCACTGTTTCTCCATCTATTTGCCACAAAGTAATGGGACTGGATGTCATGATCTTAGTTTTCTGTATGTTGAGCTTTAAGCCAACTTTTCCACTCTCCTCTTTCATCAAGAGACTTGTTGGTTCCTCTTCACTTTCTTCCATATGAGTGGTATCATCTGCGTATCTGAGGTTATTGATTCCAGCTTGTGCTTCATCCAGTCCAGCATTTCTCATGATGTACTACACNCCAAAATAAAGTCAGCCACTGTTTCCACTGTTTCTCCATCTATTTGCCACAAAGTAATGGGACCGGATGTCATGATCTTAGTTTTCTGTATGTTGAGCTTTAAGCCAGCTTTTCCACTCTCCTCTTTCATCAAGAGACTTGTTGGTTCCTCTTCACTTTCTTCCATATGGGTGGTATCATCTGCGTATCTGAGGTTATTGATTCCAGCTTGTGCTTCATCCAGTCCAGCATTTCTCATGATGTACTACACATATCAGTTAAATAAACAGGGTGACAATATACAGCCTTGATGTACTCCTTTCCTGATTTGGAACCAATCTGTTGTTCCATATCCAATTCTAACTGTTGCTTCTTGACCTGCATACAGGTTCTCAGGAGGCAGTTAAGGTGGTCTGGTATTCCCATCTCTTGAAGAATTTTCCACAGTTTGTTGTGACCTACACAGTCTGACTGTGTAGATCAATAAAGCAGAAGTTGATGTTTTTGTAGAACTCTCTTGCTTTTTTGATATCAAATGGATGTTGGATCTCTGGTTCTTCTGCCTTTTCTCAGTCTAGCTTAAACATCTGGAAGTTCACATTTCATATACTGTACTGTTGAAGCCTGGCTTGGAGAATTTTGAGCATTACTTTGCTAGTGTGTGTGATGAGTGCAATTGTGCAGTAGAGAGAACATTCTTTGGCATTGCCTTTCTTTGGGATTGGAGTGAAAACTGACCTTTTTCAGTCCTGTGGCCACTGCTGAGTTTTCCAGATTTGCTGGCATATTGAGTGCAGCACTTTCACAGCATCATCTTCTAGGATTTGAATTTGGAATTCCGTCACCTCCACTAGCTTTGTTCATAGTGATGCTTCCTAAGGCCCACTTGATTTCACATTCCAGGATGTCTGGCTCCAGGTGGGTAACCACACCATCATGGTTGTCTGTATCATGAAGATCTTTTTTGTATAGTTTTTGTGTGTATTGTTGCCACCTTAATATCTTCTGCTTCTGTTAGGTCCATAGCATTTCTTTCCTTTATTGTGTGAATTTTTGCATGAAATGTTCTCTAGGTATCTCTAATTTTCTTGAAGACATCTCTAGTCTTTCCGCTTCTATTGTTTTCCTCCATTTCTTTGCATAGATCACTGAGGAAGGCTTTTTTTTTTTTAATCTCTCTGTACTTTTCTTTGGAACCCTGCATTCAAATGGGTATATCTTTCCTTTTCTCCTTTGCCTTTAGCTTCTCTTCTCTTGCATATATAAGCACAGACATACACAAACATGAACACAAATTTATAGTTAGAGGAAATCAAGTCTACTATCACTTGCTTCAAGAACCCTGCTGATTCTAATGGAAGTAGATCTTAGATAATTGACTTGTCAGAAATGAGTGGCTCTGTAAAATATTAGTAACTAGTGAAAACAAATAGATGATAAAAATATTTTTATTTTTTGAGTTAGGATTGTCTTATAATTACATTTCGATTGCCGTGGATTTATGTTTATGCCCATGTCAGTGAACCTTCTTCAGTCCTTAGAGCTTTTTCACTTAAGTGAAATCAGGTGAAAGTTTGCTCAAGGGTGTGTGGGGAAGAGTCCTGTGACAAGAGAGTCCTAAATTGGATTATACTCTGCTGTCTTTTGGGCTTTCCTGTGGCCCAGAAGGTAAAGAATTCTCCAAGCAGGAGGCCCAAGTTCCATCCCTGGGTTGGGAAGATCCCCTGGAGGAGGGCATGGCAACCTATTCAAGTGGTCTTGCCTGGAGAATCTGATGGACAGAGGACCCTGGGGGGCTCCAGGCCCCAGGGTTGCAAAGAATCAGACACAACTGAGTGACTAACACTCACACACAGACTACAGAGTATTAGCTCTTTAAGCTTAACTTGTTAAAAATCCATTTTGTAAAGTGAAGATGAAGTGGTCATGACAATCTTTCTGGATTCTAGCAGGATTTAAGATCTACAAAACCAAACTGCATTGGGCTACAGAGGAAAGAAAGAGTAGGGTTTGAAGTTCAAGTTGTACCACTTACTAGCTCTGAAAACTTAGAAAAATTACTTAACTTCTCAAAGCTGACCTTAGGGTAAATGAACAGGGTAACACACTCTACCTTTGTAAGATGCTTGGTTCTCTCTATGTAAAGTTGTGGTAATTGTACTTAACTCATGGGATTAGGAATGGAGGTATTTTAAGTTAGCCCAGGAACTGCTTAGCACAGTGTGAGTGGATGGGACATACCATAGTAACTGATGGTAGCAGATAGTCAAATGATGGAAAGATGGTGACGTTCATTTATTCTCTGCTTTTCTATTTGGGAAAGTTGAATAAATGAGAGTAATGGAGGCTCAGACAAAAGGACAAGATTGTGACAGAGATGTATTGGACAGGACCTCCTGTCTCAGTGTAGCCCAGTGCAGCGAAGGATCACCCTGGAAGGCCCCACTTGCTATTTATGGCCATCAAGCATTTGGGTACCCCGAAGGGATATTGGCCATGCAGCCTACAGAACTTAAAAAGCACTTAGAGGAATGCAGTTCCATTAGACCAGGCATAATGGACCCACTCAGGGCCGTGCTTTGTAAATACACAGCTAATGTCATTCTGACGTGTTTACAGGCCAGGACACGCTTCACACAGGTCAGGACCTTTGAGTGAATCTGCTGGCTTGCAGGAGCTGGGTCCCTTACCTCTCACACCCAAGATTCTTTCACTGGAACAGAAAAAATTTTAAAAACACTGGCAGTAAACAAATTACTGTTTCAAAAGACTGTGGAATGACCTCGGAGGTACACATGTCAGACCATCACAAGGCAACTGCCCAGAGGTGAAGAAAAGCCATTATCATACTTTGTAACTGGCTAATTAAAGGCTATTTTTGTCATCTTCAATTCTTAGAGTCAAGATAGCAACAGTCAAACTTTTACAAGAGAAATTCCTGTAATAATGGGGTGGAAGAGGTGGAATCATCATAGGCTTTGTCTCCTCTGAATAAGAGTTAAGCATTTGTCCTTCTCATATCCTCCAAATTTTGCTTGGTGCAATGTAAACCAAGATTTCAGTGCTTTTCTTTGAAGCTTCCTGGAGTCTAAATTACTTGGAGATGATCCTACAGGAAGAACTCACTGTTGCAGTTTATCTGATGCCTTTTCCATTTTGCAAGGTCACTGGCATTGCTGATGACAGAATGTAATAGGTCTTAATATTTTGTGTTAAAAGTCCGTGAAAATATTTCCTAGTATTTCTCCTTTTATATTCTCTGTTTCAAATATTCAGTGTTAAAACCTTGTGAAAATAACTATTACATTTTTTTTCTTTAAATTTTGGAGCCAGATTATTTCATTTTTTGAAATACAGCCGCATCACCTAACTCAGAGAAATTTTGAATTAATGCTTAATATTTTAAAGTTGGTAGACTTCAAAAAAGTCATTTTATGGACTGATGCATTTTGGACACTCATTTGCAAGGTCAGAATCACTTGACTATAGTAAAAATTTATATAATTCAAAATTTCATAGCAGAAAAGGAGTCAACTCCAGTCACTGACTTCCATTGTTTAGAAAACACCTCTAATTTCAGGGAGCCTGAGTGCCTTCTCACTTCACCTCATTCTTCTTTAAATCCCCCATAAGAACACTGGATCTCCATAGCAATGAGTGGGATGGTACCTTGTTCTTACTCTTTGCTTTTCTTTTCACTGATAGGAAACTAGACTGGTGCATTTCAAAGTAAATAATCAACTTAATTTTCAAGTCAAATGATAACTAGTTCCACATATCATATGTTTACATTGAGTTTTCCAAGTGGTCAATATTTAAAAATCTATCTTATTGCAAAATTGAGCAATGGAAATGACTTATGACTTTCAAGTCTAAAACTCCAGGAGTGAAGTTCTTAAAGCTCCAGGAACAAAATCCCACCAATCAAACTATTGAGGTTCCCCCCTAACGTGTGTCTCAAAGGAAAAGGAGCTGGCTTGTGAGGAGGAGACAAGGAGGGAGTTGACAACCAAGGGAAAAACAACTTCTTTGGATTTCTAACCCAGAATCCTGTTCACTGAGTCCTATAACTTCATTATCCCAAGTTAGTTACTGATCCTGGTCTTAGGATCACTGAAGCATTTTTCAAGAGGGATATGGTAACCTTTCTCACCTTAGAAGAAACTGGCTTATATAATGCTGATGCTAATCCCAGAGAAGGCGATGGCACCCCACTCAAGCACTCTTTCCTGGAAAATCCCATGGATGGAGGAGGATGGTGGGCTGCAGTCCATGGGGTCGCTAAGAGTCGGACACGACTGAGTGACTTCACTTTCACTTTTCACTTTTATGCATTGGAGAAGGAAATGGCAACCCACTCCAGTGTTCTTGCCTGGAGAATCCCAGGGACAGGGGAGCCTCATGGGCTGCCGTCTATGGAGTCGCACAGAGTCGGACATGACTGAAGCGACTTAGCAGCAATCCCAGAGCCAATATAGAGAGAGCACACTTGTGTATTTCTGGATTTTGTGCAAGTGGAACTTCCTCTGTTAAATTTCTGTTCATCCTTTCAGCACTTACTTCAATGGCATTTCTCCTCTCTTAGCACACAGCCTAGGAATATTTGATCATCTCTGTCTCTTTTTCCCATTGCACATTGTAACAATCTTTATTGCATCTTTTTGTAGTTGTTTGTGTTCTTTCTACCTAGAATTTGAACCTGAAGAGGAGGAATTACATCGTGTTTACTAATTTATCCTTGGATCTTATGAGAGCTGGGAAAATTATAACAGGACAATAGAAAGTCCTTGAATGCTGGACAAAGATCTCTAAATTCTGAGATCTTTGCTTTCCCATCCATCTCCCTGCCTGGCCTCGTTTCCATCCCTCACCTTTCACCCCACTCCAGCTCCGTGCTTNATGAGAGCTGGGAAAATTATAACAGGACAATAGAAAGTCCTTGAATGCTGGACAAAGATCTCTAAATTCTGAGATCTTTGCTTTCCCATCCATCTCCCTGCCTGGCCTCGTTTCCATCCCTCACCTTTCACCCCACTCCAGCTCCGTGCTTGGGCCCTCAGGTTCCACAATGGTACTGTGATACTCTCTGAGAGACAGCATGGAAGACTGGGTTTCCTATTTGGAGCACACCGTCAATGCTAACTAAATCACATGATTGTATGTCCGTTTGTTATCCACGGCTCTAGGTCAAAGCCCCGGGTACAGGAAGGATCCTTGTGCATAAAAAGCATTAATCCAGATATTACTAATTGGTGAGGCTGGGAGTTAGTAGTGACTAAGGAATGCCAGACAGAATGCTGCTTGTGCCTGTGGTTTCAGAGAAGACCTCTTCTTTAATGCTTAACAGATTATTGTAGGTTCCTCCTTTGATCTCTGAACATTCCCTCAATCTTTGCAGCATGAAGGTAGTGTCTAGTTGACCACATTTAGTGTAATTCACAACTTTCTTCTAAATCTAGACTGGTCCAGACTGGGTCAAAATAATTAGAGGTCTAGACTGGGCCCTTAAAATTGACCACCAGGTTTCTTTTCTATCTTGGAACACACATATCACCAGCTTAAGTTTGTAGACAATTCTTTGGTGTTGTCCTTTTTAGCTTTTAGAGGAATAACTCATTGTCCTTTTTGGCAAATAATGGACCAATAATGATGACAAGATTAGAACGTTTAAACCAAGAGATATTTTAAAATATTTACTGCTTACCTTTGAAATGTACTAGATGTTGATATGCTAGTTGACCTTGATCCATTTGGATTAAATTTCTAGACATCTTTGACACTCAAACGTCATGGCTCTGACTGTCATGACTAGGATGAATTAACCTCTACTTCATGCTTTATCAGATTGCGTGTAGCTAGCTGTTTCCTTGTCTATCTCTCCTTGTATGGTGGCTACTTAAGGAGGGCCTCACATATTACTCACTTATTCCCAAATAACAACTCAGAAGTTGATGAACAATAGCTAATCGTTCTTCAGAATATCCTATGTGCNCTATTCGTCAGTTCCCAGATGGTCGCTTAAGTCTATTCCATTATTGATCACTCAATAAACACCATTATTCAGTAACTCTGTACTAAGCACTGAAAGGAGCTTTGCTTGAAGGTCAAGTGTAGACATAGTTCCTGTCACCAAAATTTTGCAGTAATGTTGGACAGATAAGAATAAGCTGTGAAACAAGCATGTAATATGAATTACATGGTAAAGATGATCAGTTTGGGGGGGGCGTTGAGATTTGAAGAGATTATGGAGGGCTGAGGTGGTCAGTAGAGATGTTATAGACTTAGAAGGTGGGCAAGAGTTGAAGATGGAGGGAAAGAGATATGGTATCCCAAGCGCTCATGGAAAAGGATAGAAATGCAAGCTAGTCAATGAGCAAGGTGACTGCTTAGCAGATGCCATTTAGGATGTGGTGAGGGATAAAATTTTCTGGATAAAGTGGGACCATGATATGGAAGATAGGTAACAGGTCTGCTCAAGCTGGGAAAGACTGAAGGCAGGAGGAGAAGGGGATGACAGGATGAGATGGTTGGATGGGATCACCGACTCAATGGACATGAGTTTGAGTAAACTCTGGGAGCTGGTGATGGACAGGGAGGACTCGCATGCTGCAGTCCATGGGTTTGCAAAGAGTTGGACACAACTGAGCGACTGAACTGACTGCTCAAGGTAAAACAGAGTCACTGGAATTAATGTTTCACGCCCTTAACTGGATCTCAGAAGGAGGTGACATGGGAAGGATGGGGAAATATATCATTATTGCAAATACATTAAAAGAACTATCTTGTGATGTTACTGCTGCTGCTGCTAAATTGCTTCCAGTTGTGTCCGACTCTCTGCGACCCCATAGATGGCAGCCCACCAGGCTCCCTCATCCCTGGGATTCTCCAGGCAAGAACACTGGAGTGGGTTGCCATTTCCTTTTCCAATGCATGGAAGTGAAAAGGGAAAGTAAAGTCGTTCAGTCATGTCCGACCCTCAGCTACCCCATGGACTGCAGCCTTCCAGTCTCCTCCGTCCATGGGATTTTCCAGGCAAGAGTACTGGAGTGGGGTGTCGTTGCCTTCTCCTGTGATGTTACTAGTGGAGAATTATGATTGATTTGTGTTGGACATTCTAATAAAGTTTCCATAATATATTTTATTGGTATTATTTACATATTTATTATTAAAAACAGTATAACAACATTAAAAGATTTTTTAAAGAGAAGTCTGTATTTTCACCACTCTGATGTAAGAGAAAAACTAGTCTTAGTTTTGAATCCTCTTTTCCAATTTGGCTTCCCATAACTGTACTTAGAGGATAATAGAATTTTGTGTTCTGCTCTTTTCACGTAATACAGTTTTCCATGTTTCCACAGTGTTTATAATTATGATTTTTAACAGACACATAGTCTCCTATTGAGTCACTTTAACAAAGTTTGTTAATGCATTAAACTGTTTTGGATGCTTACTTTGCTTTCTACTTTCTGTCATTACAGATGACACTACAAAGGACACTGGCATGCATATGATTTTTCGGCTCCTCTGAGTTACTTAGTACCTAAGCACATATTCCCAAGAGGTTAATTACTAGTTCACAGACTAGGAACACATTGTGACATTTTCTATGCAATATAAAGCTGACATTTGAAGCCCTTACTGATGGAAGATGGGCTTCCCAGGTGGTTCAGTGGGTAAAGAACCTGCCTGCGATGCAGGAGATGTCAGATATATGAGTTTGATTCCTGGGTCAGAAAGAGCCCCTGGAGGAGGCACAGCAACCCACTCCAATATTCTTGCCTGGAGAATCCCATGGACAGAAGATCCTGATGGGCTACAGTCCAAAGGTCACAAAGAGTCAGACACGAATGAAGCGACTGATCATAGCACTGATGGAAGAGGCCACCAGCAGGAGATGAGGGTGGCACTGTTACCTCACATTTGGAACAGAGAAGAAGAAACACTGTTGTAGATGGTAAGCTACCATTTCATTCATCGGATTTCTGTATAACTTTTATTTTTTCATATATTTATTTTCTAAACAATAAGGAAAAAGAAGAGGTTCAAGTGGATCAAAAATAAAAGCAATTGATAGATGATTGGCAAAAAAAAAAAAAAGAGAGAGAGAGAGAGAAAGAGACTGAGAAGGAAAGGAGAGAAAGCCAGGAGACCCATGATGGCAAGATGAGGAAAGGGGGAAACATGGTACAACTGTTGTTAAATAGTGAAGGCCCCTGTCGGAACCCCTTAATTTCTGGTTCTGTCAGCCTGATATCTCCCAAGGGTGTGAGCATTTCTGGGAGGGTCAGGACTGGAAATTTCCATTCCATTTTCTCAGCTCTGGGCACCTCCTGAGGTTTGTTTTTCTTAAAGACTCATTCTACCAGGGCCTCCTGACTTTCTTAATGGAGTCCATCTGCATGTGGTGCTAATGGCTTGTTCTCGGCCAGCTGGGCATAGAGGTGGGAATTCTTAGAGGGGCTGGCTGTGTATGCGGGGGCTTCCTCCCTCCTCTCCTGACCTTACCTTTGGCCTCTCCTTAAGCAGGTGTTTGAGAGAAGGCTTAACTATTGAGGTTGGTCTCTGGGTTTGCCCTCCCATTATCTTAGATCCCCGTGGATCATGGCTGTGGAGAGAGAATGTGCAAATATGGTTTTGATTCTTATTTTTGAATTAAGTTTTAAAGACATTAATTCATTCAGGACTACAAGTAGGACCTTGTCTACACTGGCTGGGAGTCATTTAGAAAGAGAATGTGCTGGGGTGACAGGCCCTCCCCTAATACGTCACACATTTTCTAATTTGATCATATTTTTGTCAGTTTAATTAGCAAAAGTATAAACTGAGAAATTTTAAAATAGTTTTAAACATCGTGAAATATTTGATGAGCAGAAGAAATATGGACCATAAGAAATCAGTTTTTTCTTCCCGAGTGATTTTGCAAGTCCTAGGCAAGGGAAACCTTTCATCTCCCTGGAATTCTCTTCCCACTAGTAGTCAGTCACATGACTCTCTCACTTCCTTTAGGTCTTTGTTCAACTGTCAGTCCCTCAGAGAAGCCCTCTCCAACCATCCTAGTTCTGAATTCTCGTTATCTGTTTTCTTTTTCTTTAAAGCAATTATCTGATAATATTGCTATTAACTTATTCTTTTATCAGTCAAAACAATAGTTCTTAAAAGGGGAAGATTTTGAGTCTCCCTAACCATTGTATCTCTGACTCCTACAACAATGCCTGATACATAGTAGGCCCTCAAAAAACACTGTGGAATGAATGAATAAATTAATGAGGCAACTGTATTGGATTTTTGACTTAGGAAAAAAATACTCTAAAAATAAACACACTTAAAACAATGCTCAGGCATTTAGAAGAAATGTCGTTGTTATAGCAGAGAAGGGATATAAAGTGATGATGGCTTCGGGGACCAGTGCCTCCTCAATGCTAGAAATTCAAATGTTATGTCCAGCTGACAAGCTCACCTTCATGTGTGAAGTGTAACTTGTTATCCTCACGTCAGGCTATGGACACATGCCTGTGGGAGCACCGCCACATATGTGGAAGCTCTAGTCTCCAGGACAGAGCAATGGGGAGGATGGGTGTGGGTCACTGCTCAGAATCTGAGAAGAGTTAGGATACAATTATCTTAGCAAACATAGGTTGATGAAGATTGGCGTTAGAAAGAAGTAGGTCTCTTCTATTCCCACTCCCTCTCTCCTTCCAACACAATTATGCAGTTCTCATTTTCCAGAGAATATCTGAGCTGGAGGTTGAAAGGGGTGTAGGTTGACTATGTTCCCTCTTTCCACAAGTCATAGTGACCTCAGCAGCTCTGGGAGCTGAATGAAGCCCAGTGCCCCAAGACCAGGGGAGAACTGCAGAGACGTAGGCAGTATTTGGAAGGCATTGCTTGTCCATCTCTTTTTCTCTTCATTGCTAGTGTGGTCCCCTTTCTTCAGCTTGAACTCCTCTGCCCAACAGAGTTCAGTTCATGTCCGACTCTTTGCAACCCCATGAATCACAGCACGCCAGGCCTCTCTGTTCATCGCCAACACCCGGAGTTCACTCAGACTCGCGTCCATTGAATCAGTGATGCCATCCAGCCATCTCATCCTCGGTCGTCCCCTTCTCCTCCTGCCCTCAATCCCTCCCAGCATCAAAGTCTTTTCCAATGACTCAGCTCTTCACATGAGGTGGCCAAAGTACTGGAGTTTCAGCTTCAACATCATTCCTTTCCAAAGAAATCCCAGGGCTGATCTCCTTCAGAATGGACTGGTTGGATCTCCTTGCANAACAGGCCTGAATTACCTGTTCAGATCAGGGTCACCATTTTTTCTGAAGGTTATAGGCATTTGCTTTAACACACTGGCTCAAGGGGTAAAGTATCTGCCTGCAATGTAGGAGATACAGGAGATGCGGATTTGATCCCTAGGTTTTGCCATAAGCAGACCAACCCTCAGGCATCAATTGATGGAGATTCTTCAGATCTTATCTTAAAAGTTCTCTCACCCGCAGTGGATAGAGTTGACCACTCCCATTTAAAAATTCTTTTATGTTATCTCATTTATTATTATATGTAACATATAAGATGAAATGTATAATTATATGCAAATACAATTAAATGATACATAATATAATACAATAATAGTCTAGTCAATGGCTCAGTGGATAAAGAATCTGCTGGCAATGCAGGAGATACAGGATATGTGGATTAGATCCCTGGGTTAGGAAGATCCCTTGGAGGAGGAAATGGCAATTCACTCCAGTATTTTGCCTGAAAAATCCCATGGACAGAGGAGCCTGGTGGACTGTAGTCCAAAGGGTTGCAAAGAGTTGAACATGATTGAGCAAAGACACTTGCACACTCATTACAAGATGAAGATTCTCTGAAAGAAAGTCCACTTATTCCTGAGACAATATACAGGGTCAGGTCTCAGAAGAGAGAAACTTTTCCTTATACTGGGAAATCTCAAATGCCTAGTGGGACAGATTATGTGCAAAAATGGGCTTGCCACTCAATCTGCCCGGTGTGCCTGCCTTTTTCTATGTGGCCTTGCAGCTCTTCCCAACAAAGGGCACAGTCCATTTTACCTTAGTCCTGTACTAATTGCAAGCCTAGGCCACAGGAGACATGCAAGAGAAGTGATTTTCCATGGCTTTGTTGCCTGAGAGGGAGAGGAGAAGCACAGAGGTGCAAAGAGCGTCTATTCCTTACCTTACCATTGAACCTGATCAACTCAAAAGATGACACCAGAGAAGAAATGTGTTGATAAGGAAAAAACCTTGTTTATTTTCTTTAATATGGTTGGAAATATAGGTATAGGTCTCCGTGTTTCAACTGCTACACAACAAACACCATGGGGCTTTCATTTGGAACATTACCACTCCCATATGAACCATCTCGGGCTAGTGTGTTGAGTGACATAGGGCATGTGACTCAGTCCTGCTGTCATTCCAGCAACCAGACAGTCAAAGCCTAGACATGTGGTGAAGCCATCCAAGGTCGGTCAGCCCCTCAGACAACGGCATGAATGAGTCTGGCCCAGGCCCACAAACCACACAGCTGACTCACACACTTACAGGCAAAAACAAATGGTTGTTGTTTTAAGCCACTAAATTGTAGGAAATTTGTAACACTGCAATAGATAATCAGTTCAATTCAGCCACTCAGTCATGTTCAGCTCTTTGCAACCCTGTGGATTGCGGCATGCCAGGTTTCCCTGTCGATCACCAACTCATGAAGCTTACTCAAACTCATGTCCATTGAGTCAGTGATGCCATCCAATCATCTCATTCTCTGTCATCCTCTTCTCTTCCTACCTTCGATCTTTCCCAGCATCGGGACCTTTTCAAATGAGTCAGCTCTTCGCATCAGGTGGCCAAAGTATTGGAGATTCAGCTTCAGCATCAGTCCTTCCAATGAACACCCAGGACTGATTTCCTTTAGGATGGACTCTTTGCAGTCCAAGGGACTCTCAAGAGTCTTCTCCAACACCACAGTTCAAAAGCATCAATTCTTTGGTGCTCAGATTTCTTTACAGTCCAAATCTCACATCCATACATGACTACTGGAAATACCATAGTTTTGACTAGATGGACCTTTGTCGGCAAATAATGTCTCTGCTTTTTAATATGTTGTCTAGGTTGGTTATAACTTTCCTCCAATGGGTAAACATCTTTTAATTTCATGGCTGCAGTCACCATCTACAGTGATTTTTTTTCCCAAGAAAACAAAGTTTGTCACTGTTTTCATTGTTTCTCTGTTAGCCATGAAGTGATGGGGCTGAATGCCATGATCTTAGTTTTTTGAATGTTGAGTTGTAAGCCAACTTTTTCACTCTCCTCTTCCACTTTCATCAAGAGGTTCTTTAGCTCCTCTTCACTTTCTGCCATAAGGTGGCGTCATCTGTATATCTGAGGTTATTGATATTTTTCCCCATAATCTTGATTCCAGCTTGTGCTTCATCCAACAATAGGTAGTGTGCACACCTAGACTCAGGGGAAGGTGGTGGGACCCAGTGTTTGGCTGAGTGTGGGAGCCCTTTCCCACTTGGCCCTCCATAGGGGAAGGTGGCAGTGTGGGTGTCTACACTGAAGTTTATTCAAAGAACAAAAGAGCTGCTAGCCTCCAGACAGTACAGTGAGGGTCTTTCCATGGGAATAGGTCCAAGCTCTAGCTACAGTCATGAGGGTAAAGCAACTAGCACTGGCCCTTTGGACACAACCTGATCTTCAGTCTTAACAAAGATGAAGAGGGACTATCCTCTTGAAGATTAGATCCTTCAAAAATTCACGGAAGAGGTGTTCTCAGGCTAGGGGATTGTTTGCCTTCCAAACTGTGACATGGGAGACTGCAGTTATGTGGATAAAATGATGATCTTGGACTGATGGTCTTGGTATCTTTTCATTTTAGTATTAATCCCACGCACTCCTTGCCAAGGGTCCTCCAGATCCCATGCAACTCCCGGTCATGAGAGACAGGATGTTGATGTTATTAAGGATGGGGGAGCCATAATATGGTGGAAAGAAGGGTAAACAAGATGGTGTGAGCCCAGCACTGTGTGGTAACTGAGTGTGGAGTCATAGGAGGAGAAATGGAATAAAAGCTCCTAAACTGCAATCAGTAAACTTGATTGAGAGCCATGCCCCTGCCTGCACACCCCAGCTCTACTCTCCACTCTGTTTCATTCCTGCTGCAACCTGTCAAGAATTTCAGGGCTTTGCTCAGAAGTAGAACTTTTTCTGGATAAAAGTTCAAGTTAAGATTTGATTTTCCCTTAGAGAGAAAGGCTCAGGGCTAAACATGGCACCCTCCCTGGGTGGAGTGGCTTTCTGGTACAATTTAAGGAAAATTCTGTATTTTCCTTGGATGGAAATTTGAAGAAGTTGATGTGTCAGTCAAACCACCTTTCAAGTTCCATAGAAGGCAGTAATGTAGTGACTAGCTGGAAAATGAAAAGATCGTCCGAGGTTCCTGAAGATGGCTGTGTGACCTCGGTGGAGCCATTTGATGATGGTTGTTTACAGCCTTGTTTATTGTTTCTGGCCATAATGCAGAAGGCTTGGTGGATATTGTGCAGAGCACTTTGCCGTGTGCATAATTAAATGTTCTTAATTGACTTGACAGAGATGATGGCATCTACTCTCAGCTGCTCCCTTTGCTTCATCCTTTCTCTTTCTGGAAGTTTTGGTCATATCTTATTTCCTCTGTGGTTTGAGTTTCAAACAAATGTTTTGGAAACACGTCATGGAGAGAATCACAGTTTCTAATATTTAAAATTTTGTCTCTAGTTTCTTCTAAAATATGAAAGTTTTTGCAGTCAGGTGAAATCATTGCATACTTGCCTTCATATATTTACTTTGGTTCTTAAAATTTCCAAACTCAGTTGAGCAGATTTTGTTTGACTCCAAATACCAAGGGAATGAGGGGGAAAAAAAATATAGTGGGCAGGCCCTTCCCAGGGTTAGGGGACAAATGACACCAATCCCAATCCTTCCCAGAATGCATTGCTGAACATCTACCTCCAGAAGATGGGACAGGAGCACTGATTTCCTGCAGGCTCACTGCAGCCCCATTTGCTGCACTGAAGCTAGAAATACATGAGCCTCTGGTTCTGGGGAACCCTGATCTTATGTTGCTGTGCCAACTACACTGTAGGGCTGTGTAGCAGTTCAGATGGGAGAGACCCCCATCAGCTGCACCCAACACGCAGGCAAAGTCCTTGACTTCCAAGTAGTCCAAATGCTTGGGAGGCCTCACTGTCATGGTAACCAGCCTCACTTATCATCTCCTATCTCTTCAGAGTTCCTCTGTGGAAGAATCCCTGGCTAAATCACCAGGAATCAAGGCAAGCACCACCACCACCAACATCCTTTATTTGTTATGGGTCAGGCCAATACCCAAGCCTCTTGCCAGCCCTGCCTGTGGCAGAGCACTTGCCTGTGGTGGGAAATCACCTTCAGACAGAGATGCAGGGAGGTCTTAAGAGGGAAAAGTTTCCCAGTGGATTCCAGAAGGGCTGGGAATATGGGAGTGATGTGGGGAGTGTCTACTAGTACTTGTGAGGCAGACCACCCCACTGTACCCACCTCTTCTGTGAAGTGGCTAGCAATTTTTCTTATCAAAAGGAAAACAATGCATAAACACACATGCATAAATTCAATCCCTCCCAGAGAAGTCCACTGCACTCAGGGTAGGAATTTGTGAAAATAGGTTAANGTACCCACCTCTTCTGTGAAGTGGCCAGCAATTTTTCTTATCAAAAGGAAAACAATGCATAAACACACATGCATAAATTCAATCCCTCCCAGAGAAGTCCACTGCACTCAGGGTAGGAATTTGTGAAAATAGGTTAAGGACACATAGAGTGAAAAACACTGGAGAGTGGTTTCGCCTTGAGGCATGGGGTCAGCCTTTTGTAACCTGTCCCTGATCAGTCATTGCCTAGGGTCTCAGAGAGAGAGGTGTTATTGATTTCCTCAGAAGGGGGCTGCAGAGAGCTCACAGTAGCTGGCAGACAGGTGTGCTGGCAGCTAAAAGGGAGCAGGGTGGGCGGTAACAGCGTCCATGACATTTCTCTTTCCCATCATGGTCCTAGTGCTTAATAGCTGTTTAAAATCCTTCTATGATTGTGGTTTAGCACATTGAAGATGCATCTAATGTGATGTTGGGAATATCTGACAATGATGGACTGCTGTGTTATTTTCCATCCTCTCCCTTTCCTTTAACATGATTTTCATTAAGCCAAGTAGGCAAGTTCAGTTCAGTTCAGTTCAGTCACTCAGTAGTGTCTGACTCTTTGCGACCCCATGAATCGCAGCATGCCAGGCCTCTCTATCCATCACCAACTCCCAGAGTTCACTCAGATTCATGTCCATCGAGTCAGTGATGCCATCCAGTTAGAGAGACCAAACAAACATTTCAGGTAGCTGTATTGCCTATGAGTGGGAATAATATGCTGTCATGCCTTGTGACTTTTCCTCCACCCTAAGGTGTTGTAATGACATAAAAATGTCTTTGCCTTATCCTCAGAGGGTTTCATGATATGTTCCCAAGCAAGTGGTTAGAGAATTTGAACAACCTTTTCAGTATTAACTAGTTGATGATGTTTGGATAGATCCAGAATTTAGGAAGGAATAAATAACAACTAGAGTTTTATCCCTCCCATTGGACCTAATGAACAGAGGTAAACCTTCCGCTTAGGAGAATAACTTACTAATGGTGGAGAAAACAGTTTTGGGAGGTAGAGACTGAAACCAAGGTTTTCATAATAGAAAAAACCTGTGGAATCTGTGGAGTCAAAAATAGAATTTACTATGTGCTTCTGCTTGACCTTCAGACTAATGCAAATTGAAATGGCAGAATTGATCTCCTTAATTCATGACATTGCAAAAGGGGACAGGAAACTCTTCCTTTGCTGCTTCTCAGAGAAACTTTGCCTTAATTCTCCTTGAAGAGGCGTTTTTCTATTCTGAAGGAAATTCTCTTCAACTATAGCATTGATTTCAGAAATCTTGCTTGTCTTGCTAAAGGTTATTACTATTGTTAATTTGCAGGAAAAAAAAAAAAACAACCTACTGTAAAAAGAAAAATCCGAAGTTGTCTTATTCCTTGGAAAGGATTATCAGCTTAGGGGAGCAAGGGCTTTTCCAAACTGGACTTTGAGTCACCTTCCTGAAGTGAGAAAAGAAAGATAAGGCAATATAGAAGATGCCTAAATTGACTGTTGGCAGCCTGCTAAATTGACTTCATGCTCAAAAACCTTTCACTTCTTACCAATGACATAATCCCCGGTAATGTCTAAACCAAAACCTTAATTACTTGTGCACTTGTTACTTTTGGCATGAAGGGAGTAATTTGAGGAGAGTTTTATTTTCTAAATGTACTAATATACCAAGAAAATGTTTTGTTTGGAAGTCATATTTGTGAAATGCTTGTAAAACTGAAAATCACTGTACAAATGAGAAGCATCATTGTTGTTACTGGAGACAGACTTGGGAAGTATTTGCTAGGCACCTCTGGCCTTTGTGGAACACGCAGAGGTTCAGAAAGAGGGTGTGACGGGACTCTGGATGTTCGCCACCGACACCCATCCTCCCCACCAAAGGCCTTGCAGAAACTCCCAGCTGCTCTTGGTGTGAGTCCTCCTCTGCTTTGGCCTCCTGGTTGATACTGTTTTGGCCAAAGCTGTCTACATCCCACAGTACAGTTGTAATCTTGGTCACTTCCTCTAGCTTTGGTAAATCCCAAGGCATTCTCTGGCTTCCCTGGTGGCTCAGATGGTAAAGAATCTGCTTGCAAAGTAGGAGACCCGAGTTGGAACACTGGATCAGGAAGATCCCCTGGAGAAGGGAATGGCTACCCACTCCAGTCTTCTTGCCTGGAGAATTCCATGGACAGAGGAGCCTGGCGGGATACAGTCCATGAGCATTCTTGGTCATGAATCTGCAATGACACAGTCTTCAAACTTATTATGAGCCTTCAACTTGTGTGGTTGTTTCACGCTAGGTATTTTGGTTCCTAATTTTTCTATCCATAAATCCATAAGATACCTGAAGGGTGACTCTTCTCAGGTCTAAAGTTCTCTGTGAATTCCTTCTGTGAAGGGTGTTGTAGTAGTTTTACGGTTCTCACAGATTCTTTGTGAAAAGATAACGGCTTTTGTACTGAGGGGGTCATGAAGATTTCCATCCCTTGCTGAGGAGCAGCTGTCTACTTTCTAGTAGTTTCCTATTTATCCTGTCATTCCTTCTGGCAATTCTTTGCAAAAAACAAAACAAAACAAAACTATATGTTTCACTCTGGAGACAGAGAGGCTCTGTTTAATTTTGGTTGGTAAATAATGGCACTGCCTGCCCCCACAAATATACACAATATCTGGAGCTTTTGAATGTGTTATGTGGCAAAGCTGGATTAAAGTTGCCAATCAGCTGACCTGCAAATAGAGGCATAGTCCTGGATTACTTGGGTGAGCCCAGTGTAATTGCAAGGATCCTTAAGACTGAAAGATGGGAGGTGGGAGAGGAGGTCAGCATGGTACCATGTGAGAAAGTCCCAACACCTCACTGATGACTTTGAAGGTGGAGGAAGGGATCTAAAGCCAAGGAAAGTGGGCAGCGTCCAGAAGTGGGAAAAGGCAAGGATTCTTCTTATAGACTCCAGCAAGGAATACAGTCAAAACCTGGGTTTTAACAATGAGACTGGGTTACATTTCTAACCTACAGAACTGTAAGATACATTTGTAAGGATTGAGGTCACTAATCTTGTAGCAATTTGTTATGCAACATTAGAAAACTAATACAATTATGTTATTTCAAATTTTACTTGGGGTTCCTGGGATGTGGACAATTTGTACTATAATTTTGTTGTTGCTACTTGGTAATGGTTATGATTCACTGAGTCCTCACTGCAGACACAGGGCCTGCTCTAGGGGCTTTGCAGAAGTTAATTATTAATCCTGTACATCTATGATGTTAATACATTAGCATCCTAGCTTTCCAGAGAGAAAATTGCAACTGAGCAGTAGGTAACATGGCCAGGTTCTCACAACTTGTTCTCCGTGGAACTGTGAGATAGCACAGGCAGATTTCAAAAGCAGGTCGGGTTCTCCTGACCTCTGTGCAGCCTTGATTTGCCACATGGGTAAGGAAGCTGTTTTTGTGGTTGGGAAATTGTAAGTCCTGAATCTCTTGATGAGATGGTACTAAAGCCAGTGTAACTTCTCTGGGCATGCGGTCATCAGGGTTGGACTTGTTAGTAAATCTCCAGGCTTGTTGAGAAACACAAACATCCCCAGCCTGGAAGGAGATAAACTTTCCAGCTGTGTATTATAAATATTATAGAGGGGGTGGGACTGAGAAGGGGCTTCTCCAGCGGCTCAGTGGTAAAGAATTTGCCTGCACTACAGGAGCTATAGGACATGTGGGTTCAATCCCTGGGTTGAGACGATCCCCTGGAGGAGGGCATGGTATCCCATTCAAGTATTCTTGCCTTGAGAANAAGCAAGTGGTTAGAGAATTTGAACAACCTTTTCAGTATTAACTAGTTGACGATGTTTGGATAGATCCAGAATTTAGGAAGGAATAAATAATAACGAGAGTTTTATCCCTCCCATTGGACCTAATGAACCGAGGTAAACCTTCCACTTAGGAGAATAACTTACTAATGGTGGAGAAAACAGTTTTGGGAGGTAGAGACTGAAACCAAGGTTTTCATAATAGAAAAAACCTGTGGAATCTGTGGAGTCAAAAATAGAATTTACTATGTGCTTCTGCTTGACCTTCAGACTAATGCAAATTGAAATGGCAGAATTGATCTCCTTAATTCATGACATTGCAAAAGGGGACAGGAAACTCTTCCTTTGCTGCTTCTCAGAGAAACTTTGCCTTAATTCTCCTTGAAGAGGCGTTTTTCTATTCTGAAGGAAATTCTCTTCAACTATAGCATTGATTTCAGAAATCTTGCTTGTCTTGCTAAAGGTTATTACTATTGTTAATTTGCAGGAAAAAAAAAAAAACAACCTACTGTAAAAAGAAAAATCCGAAGTTGTCTTATTCCTTGGAAAGGATTATCAGCTTAGGGGAGCAAGGGCTTTTCCAAACTGGACTTTGAGTCACCTTCCTGAAGTGAGAAAAGAAAGATAAGGCAATATAGAAGATGCCTAAATTGACTGTTGGCAGCCTGCTAAATTGACTTCATGCTCAAAAACCTTTCACTTCTTACCAATGACATAATCCCCGGTAATGTCTAAACCAAAACCTTAATTACTTGTGCACTTGTTACTTTTGGCATGAAGGGAGTAATTTGAGGAGAGTTTTATTTTCTAAATGTACTAATATACCAAGAAAATGTTTTGTTTGGAAGTCATATTTGTGAAATGCTTGTAAAACTGAAAATCACTGTACAAGTGAGAAGCATCATTGTTGTTACTGGAGACAGACTTGGGAAGTATTTGCTAGGCACCTCTGGCCTTTGTGGAACACGCAGAGGTTCAGAAAGAGGGTGTGACGGGACTCTGGATGTTCGCCACCGACACCCATCCTCCCACCAAAGGCCTTGCAGAAACTCCCAGCTGCTCTTGGTGTGAGTCCTCCTCTGCTTTGGCCTCCTGGTTGATACTGTTTTGGCCAAAGCTGTCTACATCCCACAGTACAGTTGTAATCTTGGTCACTTCCTCTAGCTTTGGTAAATCCCAAGGCATTCTCTGGCTTCCCTGGTGGCTCAGATGGTAAAGAATCTGCTTGCAAAGTAGGAGACCCGAGTTGGAACACTGGATCAGGAAGATCCCCTGGAGAAGGGAATGGCTACCCACTCCAGTCTTCTTGCCTGGAGAATTCCATGGACAGAGGAGCCTGGCGGGATACAGTCCATGAGCATTCTTGGTCATGAATCTGCAATGACACAGTCTTCAAACTTATTATGAGCCTTCAACTTGTGTGGTTGTTTCACGCTAGGTATTTTGGTTCCTAATTTTTCTATCCACAAATCCATAAGATACCTGAAGGGTGACTCTTCTCAGGTCTAAAGTTCTCTGTGAATTCCTTCTGTGAAGGGTGTTGTAGTAGTTTTACGGTTCTCACAGATTCTTTGTGAAAAGATAACGGCTTTTGTACTGAGGGGGTCATGAAGATTTCCATCCCTTGCTGAGGAGCAGCTGTCTACTTTCTAGTAGTTTCCTATTTATCCTGTCATTCCTTCTGGCAATTCTTTGCAAAAAACAAAACAAAACAAAACTATATGTTTCACTCTGGAGACAGAGAGGCTCTGTTTAATTTTGGTTGGTAAATAATGGCACTGCCTGCCCCCACAAATATACACAATATCTGGAGCTTTTGAATGTGTTATGTGGCAAAGCTGGATTAAAGTTGCCAATCAGCTGACCTGCAAATAGAGGCATAGTCCTAGATTACTTGGGTGAGGCCAGTGTAATTGCAAGGATCCTTAAGACTGAAAGATGGGAGGTGGGAGAGGAGGTCAGCATGGTACCATGTGAGAAAGTCCCAACACCTCACTGATGACTTTGAAGGTGGAGGAAGGGATCTAAAGCCAAGGAAAGTGGGCAGCTTCCAGAAGTGGGAAAAGGCAAGGATTCTTCTTATAGACTCCAGCAAGGAATACAGTCAAAACCTGGGTTTTAACAATGAGACCTGGGTTACATTTCTAACCTACAGAACTGTAAGATACATATGTAAGGATTGAGGTCACTAATCTTGTAGCAATTTGTTATGCAACATTAGAAAACTAATACAATTATGTTATTTCAAATTTTACTTGGGGTTCCTGGGATGTGGACAATTTGTACTATAATTTTGTTGTTGCTACTTGGTAATGGTTATGATTCACTGAGTCCTCACTGCAGACACAGGGCCTGCTCTAGGTGCTTTGCAGAAGTTAATTATTAATCCTGTACATCTATGATGTTAATACATTAGCATCCTAGCTTTCCAGAGAGAAAATTGCAACTGAGCAGTAGGTAACATGGCCAGGTTCTCACAACTTGTTCTCCGTGGAACTGTGAGATAGCACAGGCAGATTTCAAAAGCAGGTCGGGTTCTCCTGACCTCTGTGCAGCCTTGATTTGCCACATGGGTAAGGAAGCTGTTTTTGTGGTTGGGAAATTGTAAGTCCTGAATCTCTTGATGAGATGGTACTAAAGCCAGTGTAACTTCTCTGGGCATGCGGTCATCAGGGTTGGACTTGTTAGTAAATCCCCAGGCTTGTTGAGAAACACAAACATCCCCAGCCTGGAAGGAGATAAACTTTCCAGCTGTGTATTATAAATATTATAGAGGGGGTGGGACTGAGAAGGGGCTTCTCCAGCGGCTCAGTGGTAAAGAATTTGCCTGCACTACAGGAGCTATAGGACATGTGGGTTCAATCCCTGGGTTGAGACGATCCCCTGGAGGAGGGCATGGTATCCCATTCAAGTATTCTTGCCTTGAGAATCCCATGAATAGAGGAACATGGCAGGCTGCAGACCATGGGGTTGCAAAGAGTTGGACATGACTGAAGGGACTTAGCACAGGACTGGGAAAAGGGGTGGAATGGGAGGAGGAGAAAGCATAGGATGTCAGGACAGAAGTCCTAGGCACCCAACTGTGAACAGACTGTGGTCTCTATAACCTCTTATAATAAGTATGATGTCTTTATCTTCTGAAGCGAAGTATGGCTTAACCTTACAAGAATCCATGTAGTTTGTGGAAAACTGATGAATGTGCAGTGAAAGCAGAAATGTAACATAATAGCATTGTTCCCACAGTCATGATTCTTCTACTTTTCTGGGCAACCTACCTTCCACAGGGCACAGCAACCCCTTAATCCATCTGTTTCCACTCGGCCAACTAATTTAAAAAAAAGAAAAATTGAGTCTCCATACTGAAATCAGCAAAACAAATCATGGTGCTCTTGATGAGAAAGCAATGAGATATTTTTTGCTTTTATTTAAGACTACAAAGTTAAAAGTATTCCATCATGCTTAAAAATAAAAATAACCATTGTCACATAAAGATAAAAATAAAGGATTCTTTCAGCCTCACACTAGCCCTTCCACTGCACTCTAAGTGCTTTGCTGTAGGACATCTGTATAGCATCGATTTGAAGAATGAGTATGTAAAGGTATAAAAAATATGTTCTCCATTGTCCCAGGTCATTTCACGTTTATTTTTCAGAATGCTGAGCTGATTTTTTTTTCTTGTTCTTTAGTCACTCCAAGCTTTAGTGTTGTCCAATTAAATTAAAATTCATCTCAATAATTTAGATTAATATAAGTCTTTTCAATGGAGTTTAGTATAAGTAGCATGAAAAATGAGACCATTAAAGAACTACTTTGGCAGCTTTATATAGAAACACAAGCATGCAATATAGTGGTAATATTAATAATATACTGTTTTATGTTTCATTCCAAAGGATTTCAGAGAGCTTTACCAATGTTACAAATAATATGTGTGTATACAAGTAATGAATGCATGCGTTAACCTTATAGATAATCCTAACATGATTAGCTCTCTCCTCCCTAATTTGAGCCTTAATAACTATTTTGTATTCTCCATATTTATGTTTTATATGCCTCTTCTCCTCTTAGCATTCAAGCAGCGAGAACCCAACTTTTTTTTGTTTTTTATTTTTGCATTCCCTCAATAAACATGTTGGAGCTTGTACTCCCACCACATGTGTATGTAATTACATGTGTATGTTGTTACCTATAAGCGATTCATCTATGTTGTGGTGCTGAAGTGTATGTAATAAAACATACATAGAAATATAGAAGGTGAATATGATGACATCAAAACGAAATACATAAAACTGGAAAGTGTTCCTACTTCTGAGGCTTTACCACTTTCATTAGCTAACCTCTCAACACACAATAAATACTAGAGAAGAATTTAGAGTTAATGATACTGGACGTAAGTGTACATTTCAAGTAATGTTCTTGATATTTCTTTTTAGTCAATTTTAAATGAAAAAAAGCTTTTATGAAAAAAGTTTAAAATATATGATAGTAGGGAGAATAGTTTAAGGAAACCCCCACTTTCACCACTTGCTTTCAATAATTATCAACATTTTGGATCATTATTATTAGATCATCATTTTTACCTGGTAATATGGCTAATGAAGAGCTCATAAAGGAGGCAATGCCTCACTCCACCATTTTCTTTATGCTCATTCTGTTTGCACTTTTAGGTATTACTTTTAATCCATGATTTCATGAGAGAAATATGCAAAGTACAGCAGGTCATCTGAATCCAGTTTTATGCATCTGAGGATTTGGTCAACTATGTGTTCTACATTTATGATCTGAGATTGATTTAATCCATGGATGTAGAACTAGGGATACTGAGGACTAACTAAAGGCCTTGAGCATCCTCGGAGTTTGGTCAGGGCTGGGCATCCTGAAACCAATTCTCCATTAATACCTAGGGACAAACGATAACCTCAGATATGCAGATGACACCACCCTTATGGCAGAAAGTGAAGAGGAACTAAAAAGCCTCTTGATGAAAGTGAAAGAGGAGAGTGAAAAAGTTGGCTTAAAGCTCAACATTCAGAAAATGAAGATCATGGCATCTGGTTCCATCGCTTCATGGGAAATAGATGGGGAAACAGTGGAAACAGTGTCACACTTAATTTTGGGGGGCTCCAAAATCACTGCAGATGGTGATCGCAGCCATGAAGTTAAGAGACGCTTACTCCTTGGAAGAAAAGTTATGACCAACCTAGATAGCATATTCAAAAGCAG
>SJYW01015544.1:847365-899022 GCA_006410735.1 Raphicerus campestris | reverse complement strand
GATGACACCACCCTTATGGCAGAAAGTGAAGAGGAACTAAAAAGCCTCTTGATGAAAGTGAAAGAGGAGAGTGAAAAAGTTGGCTTAAAGCTCAACATTCAGAAAACGAAGATCATGGCATCTGGTTCCATCGCTTCATGGGAAATAGATGGGGAAACAGTGGAAACAGTGTCACACTTAATTTTGGGGGGCTCCAAAATCACTGCAGATGGTGATCGCAGCCATGAAGTTAAGAGACGCTTACTCCTTGGAAGAAAAGTTATGACCAACCTAGATAGCATATTCAAAAGCAGTCAACTTTGCCGACTAAGGTCCGTCTGTCTAGTCAAGATGTGAGAGTTGGACTGTGAAGAAGGCTGAGTGCCAAAGAATTGATGCTTTTGAACTGTGGTGTTGGAGAAGACTCTTGAGAGTCCCTTGGATGGCAAGGAGATCCAACCAGTCCATTCTGAAGGAGATCAGCCCTGGGATTTCTTTGGAAGGAATGATGCTAAAGCTGAAACTCCAGTACTGTGGCCACCTCATGCGAAGAGTTGACTCACTGAAAAAGACTCTGATGCTGGGAAGGATTGGGGGCAGGAGGATAAGGGGACGACCGAGGATGAGATGGCTGGATGGCATCACAGACTCGATGGACATGAGTCTGAGTGCACTCTGGGAGATGGTGATGGACAGGGAAGCCTAGAGTGCTGTGATTCATGGGGTCGCAAAGAGTCGGACACGACTGAGCGACTGAACTCAACTGAAACATATTGGATTTGTACTGTTTGTATTGTTTTGCATAACAAAATATGATAGACTTAGTAGCTTAAACAACAGAAATTTATTTTCTCACAGTTCGGGAGGCTGGAAATCTGAGATCAAAGTGCCCACAGAGTTGGTTCTTGGTGAGAGATCTCTTCCTGGCTTGTACATAGCTACCTTTTCCCTGTGTGCTCATATGGCTTTCCCTCAGAGAGAGTCAGCTCTCTGATATCTCTTTTTATCAGGGCACTTATTGGCTTCTCTGGTGGCTCAGATGATAAAGAATCTGCTTGCAATGGAGGAGACTTGGATTCGATCCCTGGTTCTGGAAGACCCCCTGGAGGAGGGAATGGCTACCCACTCTAGTATTCTTGCATGGAGAAATCCATGAACAGAGGAGCCTGGTGGGCTATAGCCCGTGGAGTTTCAAAGAGTTGGACATGACTAAGTAACTAACACTTTCACTTTCACTTTCATCCCCATTGGACAGGGTTCCTACTTCTCAGGACAACACCTAATCTTAATTACAACAGTCCCATCTACAGATACCATCACAATGGAGGTTCAAATTCATTACACATAAATTTGGGGGGGGGACAAAATTTAGTACATAACTTTGGTCTAATTTTATGTAATACTGAACAAACAATAGAAATTACACATTTTTTAAACTGATACTTAACTACTATATCCTGGAGGAGGGCATGGCAAACCACTTCAGTATACTTGCCTGGAGAATCCCCATGTACAAAGTCACCTGGTGGGCTATAGTCAGTGTGGTTGCAAACAGTCAGACAGGACTGGGTGACTAAGTACAACTATTGTATACCACAAGATGCTGAAAAAGAACAAATGAGGGAAGGAGCCACTGGTTGTGAACCCCTTTCTTCCCCAGATGATTGTCATCTTAAACATACTAGAAGATACATGACTTAAGTGAGAAAATCAGAGTCAAGGAGTAAATGATATACTAGGAAAGCTGATTTTTTTATATTATTTTTCAGAAGAAAATATATATCAAAGCTCCTGTGCATGGGACCTTTTGAAGGAGGTCACCATTTTCCTCATTACTTCCAGGATAGTTTGGTCTCAGGTCCTTTGACCTGAGGGAACACAGCCCTGGACAAGGAGGGGCGGAACACAGCCCTGACAATCAACAGAGAATTGGATTAAAGATTTACTGAGCATGGCGCCAGTATAGTTTGAAGAACTATACAAAATAGGTCATCAGATAATCACGATGGTGTGATCATTCACCTACACATCCTGGAATGAGAAGTCAAGTGGGCTTTACAAAGCATCACTACAACAAGCTACAGGAGATGATGGAATTCCAGCTGAGCTATTTCAAATCCTAAAAGATGATGCTGTGAAAGCGCTGCAATCAAATGCCAGCAAATTTGGAAAACTCAGCAGTGGCCACAGGACTGGAAAAGGTCAGTTTTCATTCCANTACAACTATTGTATACCACAAGATGCTGAAAAAGAACAAATGAGGGAAGGAGCCACTGGTTGTGAACCCCTTTCTTCCCCAGATGATTGTCATCTTAAACATACTAGAAGATACATGACTTAAGTGAGAAAATCAGAGTCAAGGAGTAAATGATATACTAGGAAAGCTGATTTTTTTATATTATTTTTCAGAAGAAAATATATATCAAAGCTCCTGTGCATGGGACCTTTTGAAGGAGGTCACCATTTTCCTCATTACTTCCAGGATAGTTTGGTCTCAGGTCCTTTGACCTGAGGGAACACAGCCCTGGACAAGGAGGGGCGGAACACAGCCCTGACAATCAACAGAAAATTGGATTAAAGATTTACTGAGCATGGCGCCAGTATAGTTTGAAGAACTATACAAAATAGGTCATCAGATAATCACGATGGTGTGATCATTCACCTACACATCCTGGAATGAGAAGTCAAGTGGGCTTTACAAAGCATCACTACAACAAGCTACAGGAGATGATGGAATTCCAGCTGAGCTATTTCAAATCCTAAAAGATGATGCTGTGAAAGCGCTGCAATCAAATGCCAGCAAATTTGGAAAACTCAGCAGTGGCCACAGGACTGGAAAAGGTCAGTTTTCATTCCAATTCCAAAGAAAGGCAATGCCAAAGAATGCTCAAACTACCATACAATTGCACTCATCTCACATGCTAGTAAAGTAATGCTCAAAATTCTCCAAGTCAGGCTTCAAAAGTACGTGAACCATGAATTTCCAGATGTTCAAGCTGGATTTAGAAAAGACAGAGGACCAGAGATCAAATTGCCAACATTCATTGAATCATCATAAAAGCAAAAGAGTTCCAGAAAAACACCTACTTCTTCTTTATTGCCTATGCCAAAGCCTTTGACTGTGTGGACCACAACAAACTCTGGAAAATTCTGAAAGAGATGAGAATACCAGACCACCTGACCTGCCTCTTGAGAAATCTGTATGAAGGTCAGGAAGTAACAGTTAGAACTGGACATGGAACAACAGACTGGTTCTAAATAAGAAAAGGAGTACATCAAGTCTGTATATTGTCACCCTGTTTATTATCCAGAGTACATCATGAGGAATGCTGGGCTGCATGAAGAACAAGCTGGAATCAAAATTGTTGGGAAAAATATCAATAACCTCAGATATGCAGATGACATCACCCTTATGGCAGAAAGTGAAGAGGAACTAAAAAGTCTCTTGATGAAAGTGAAAGTAGAGAGTGAAAAAGTTGGCTTAAAGCTCAACATTCAGAAAACGAAGATCATGGCATCCGGTCCCATCACTTCATGGAAAATAGGTGGGGAAACAGTGGAAACAGTGGCAGACTTTATTTTCCTGGGCTCCAAAATCACTGCAAATGATGACTACAACCATGAAATTAAAAGATGCTTACTCCTTGGAAGGAAAGTGATGACCAAACTAGGCAGCATGTTAAAAAGCAGAGACATTACTTTGCCAACAAAAGTCCGTCTAGTCAAGGCTATGGTTGTTCCAGTAGTCATGTATGGCTGTGAGAGCTGGACTGTAAAGAAAGCTGAGCGCCAAAGAATTGATGCTTTTGAACTGTGGTGTTGGAGAAGACTCTTGAGAGTCCCTTGGACTACAAGGAGATCCAACCAGTCCATCCTAAGGAAAATTAGTCCTGAATGTTCACTGGAAGGACTGATGTTGAAGGTGAAACTCCAATACTTTGGCCACCTGATGTAAATAACTGACTTGTCTGAAAAAACCCTGATGGTGGGAAAGATTGAAAGCAAGAGGAGAAGGGGATGACAGAGAATGAGATGATTGGATGGCATCACCGACCGACTCAATGGGCATGAGTCTGAGTAAACTGCAGGAGTTGGTGATGGACTAGGAGGCCTGGTGTGCTGCAGTTCATGGGTTTGCAAAGAGTCAGACACGACTGAGCAACTGAACTGAAACTGAGTGTGCTCCCACCCATCAGAACAAGATCCAGTTTACCCCTGCAGTCTCTCACATCAGGAAGCTTCATAAGCCTCTTATCCATCCAAGGGAAGACAGAATGAAAAGCACAATCAAAGAAAGTGAATCAAACTGATCACCTGGACCACAGCCTTATCTAACTCAATGAAACTATGAGTCATGCTGTGTANTTCATAAGCCTCTTATCCATCCAAGGGAAGACAGAATGAAAAGCACAATCAAAGAAAGTGAATCAAACTGATCACCTGGACCACAGCCTTATCTAACTCAATGAAACTATGAGTCATGCTGTGTAAGATCACCCAAGATGGATGGGTCATGATGTACAGTTCTGACAAAATGTGGTCCACTGGAGAAGGGAATGGCAAACCATTTCATTATTCTTGATTTGAGAACCCCATGAACAGTAGGAAAAAGCAAAAAAATAGGACACTTAAAGATGAACTCCCCAGATTGATAGGTCCCCACTATGCTACTGGAGAAGAATGAAGAAATAACTCCAGAAAGAATGAAGAGACAGAACCAAAGCAAAACCAATGCCCAGTTGTTGATGTGACTGGTAATGGAAGTAAAGTCTGAAGCTGTCAAGAACAATATTGCATAGGAACCTGGAATGTTAGGTCCATGAATCAAGGCAAATTAAAAGTGGTTAAACAGGAGATGGCAAGGCTGAACATCAACAATTTAGGAATCAGTGAATTAAAATGAACTGGAATGGGCGAATTTAATTCAGATGACAATTATATTGACTACTGTGGGCAAGAATCCCTTAGAAGAAATTGAGTAGTCCTCATAGTCAACAAAAGAGTCCAAAATGTAGTACTTTGCTGCAGTCTCAAGACAACAGGGGACAACAGAGGATGAGAAGGTTGGATGGCATCACTGGCTCGATGAACATGAGTTTGAGCAAGCTCCAGAAGTTGGTGATGGACAGGGAAGATGGTGCACTGCAGCATGGGGTCGCAAAGAGTCAGACATGACTGAGTGAATGAACTGAACTGATATCATTGGAGGTTTTAATATTTCTTTCCATAACTCTCTTGGACATCAATCTTTCATGTAATCACATTTCAGTAAGTTCATCAAGACCAACATTCTGCTAACTACCAAGCCTTTTGTGTAGTTTCTGTCTTGGTCAGGTTAAGTAAACACAGACTTAATGCACCCTGGGCTTGTCTGATTAATCCATAAATATAATCTTTATTTCATTTGAAAGGGAAAAAGCCTCATAGTGTTTGGCTTTCTGCCAGTAAAACTCACCCACATAAAGGATTCACAGTGAACTAGTCTGAGCCTAATTAGTATCCAGTATGCACTGAATTTCATTTATAGCTCACTCACTCATCATATAAACACTTATTGAACATGTATTTTGTACTCTCCACTGTTCTTATCCATTGGGTGTTATCATGGAACCAAACATGGAGCCTATATTTTAGTGAAGGAAGGTATAATAAAATGTGTAGATTTGTAAATTATGTAGAACTGCAGGAAAGATGGAAGCTATGGAACAAAATTTTTTCAAAAGCAGGGTAAGGGGAAGTGGAGGGGATGGAATGGGGCTAAGTTGCAATTTTAAGTACATGTGTTAGGGTAGGCCTCATTGTGTAGGTGATACTTGAGAAAATACTTGACAACTGAGAAAGTTGGCTATGGGTCTAGTATGCTCCAATCAGAGGAACCTGAGTTTCAAAGGCCAAAGACAGGAAAGAATCTGGTCTATTTGACCAGTAGCTTGGAGGGCAGTGAATTTGGAGGAGAGAGACAGAGATGGAGAAGTAACAAAGACCCAGATTATGTAGGGCCTTTCACGCCATTGTAAGATGGGCTTTTACTCTGNATGGACTGCAAGGAGATCCAACTAATCCATTCTGAAGGAGATCAACCCTGGGATTTCTTTGGAAGGACTGATGCTAAAGCTGAAACTCCAGTACTTTGGTCACCTCATGCAAAGGGTTGACTCATTGTAAAAGACTTCAATGCTGGGAGGAATGGAGGCAGGAGGAGAAGGGGACGAAAGAGGATGAGATGGCTGGATGGCATCACGGACTCGATGGACATGAGTCTGAGTGAACTCCAGGAGTTGGTGATGAACTGGAGGCCTGGCGTTCTGCGAATCATGGGGTCACAAAGAGTCAGACACAACTGAGCGACTGAACTGTACTGAACTGAAGTGGGCCTCTCAATCTTGGTAAAACAACACGCTAGATTTGATATAGAAATGTCCCAATAGATATATTATAATTAATATTTTAGAAAAAAAGTTCCTTTAGAGAGTTGCTAAAGTCAAAGTCGGATCATGGATTGGGAGGAGGATGTATTCTAGAAAAATCATCCAGAAAAGATTCTTCTTTTAAAGGGCATTCCCAGAGGTTATTCCCACAGAGAGAAAAGGGACTCCTTCCCTTCCATTCTGCCTGTCCCCTCCCTGCTCACAGAAAAAGGAATCACGAATGTTACTGCACCAGAGACCAGCTTAGTTTGGAATTCAATCATATTCAGAGTGTTTTATGGTAGGGGAAAATTGGGTGAAATATAAAGGGAAAGAAAATGGTAGTAATGAAGGGCTTGGAGCCAAAAGCACCATTAAAATAAGAATATGAAATAAAATATTATTACATTGAACCATCTTAAGGTCTTTGTTGTTGTTGGTTTTTTAAAGTATGTTATGCAAATATTAGGAAAATTATTTTCACAGAACTCATATTCATTTTAGTCGGCCATGTAGAGCTAGTTTCTAATAATTATAAGGCAATTTCACAAAAATAAAGCTGATTCCATGGCAGCCTATCAACTGAAATTCTCACAAAACAAAATGTCTTTCCAAAGTTTCCATTAAGCATGGCCAGGCCTTGTAAGCATATATGTATCATATTAAACAAGAGTAGAAACAATTGAACTAAGTGGTTTTTACACTGAGTTCTCAGAGCATTTTCTACTTCCTATAACATCATCTATATCCCCAAAGAAGTCTATTCATTTAAGATTAATAGGATAAAATTAGAACCAGGTTCAATACAAAGATATCCCCAGTGATATGAGAATTTTTCTTTTACTTAGGTTACAAAATTTGGATAACATCCCCTGTTTAAATTTATCACAGAAACAAGACCTCTAACCCCTGAAATTCCTGTAGAGAGAAGACATTTTTTATGGTGTTTAAGTGCTGTTGCATAGATGGTTAGGCTGAGAACCCTAGAGTTCATATTTTCAAAAGGGCGTTTGGTTCTCGAAAGGCAAGAAAAAAATGGGATTAGGTTTTCTCTGAGCTGTATGCAGCTTGTCATGTTTTGTCAGTATCTCAGGATCTCTCTCTCCAATGCATGATAGTAGGGTCTCACAGAGTCGGGCACGACTGAAGCGATGTAGCAGCAGCAGCAGGATCTCTCTCTTAGCCCCCATCAACACAGCAGTTTCTGAAAAATTAATTCAGTGATCAACTCAAAATATATTTATCATGTTAAAAGCAATGTCCTAGGAACAACAGAAGAAAGAGACAAATATGAAGTCATGTTTGCCTTCTAGGAACTTTCCAGCAAGTGTACTGGAAATGTCCATCACTAACTTTGCTGACACGTCCCAGCATTGTTCCTGGTACTTTGTGGGAGATGACTCATTTCCTTCCTACAACAGTTGTAATTCCTACCACGTACATGAAATAAGTTCCATTTTACAGGCAAGGGAATCAAGGCTAAAAGAGATGTTGAGAACTTTTTCTAAGGTAAAACACCTGGGTTGCGGTATACATAGTGCTGTGGGCTGAACTGTGTCTCTCTAAAAGTCATATGTGGAAGTCTGACCGCTAGAACCTCAGAATGTGACAGGTAGAAAGGAAGACCACATCAGGACACAGGGAGAAGATGGCCAAATACAAGCCCAGGAGAGAGAAAAAGCCACCGCTACCAACACCCTGATCTCAGATTGTGAGCATCTAGAACTGTGAGGAGCCAAAGCCACCCAGAGTTTTATACAGCCCCAGGAAATGAATGCAGACAGGATTCGGATCCAGATTGGCTGGTGGAAGTATACATACTCTTCTACCATGTGGAGTAAGGCTATGCCGCCAAGCTTTTAATTTAGAACCACGTAGGAGAGATGCAAGCACATGGCAGTAGAGAATTAAAGGATGGAGCAGTCACCTTTCTGGTGGTTGAAAAAAAGAGTCTCACATTGAAGAGGCCCTTAAGATGGTCCATGAAGGTGAGCAGGGTTTGGCACAAATGGGTGGATCAAGAGTGCTGTAATCAGAAAGCTTAGAATACTTGTCAAACTAGGAGCTGTTTTAGCCTGGAGAGAGAGTTGGGGACAGTAAGCTAAGATCAAATGTTGTTAATCTTTTTTTTTTTTTGGTACTACGTACTTTGGCAATATGACTAAGTCTATGGATCCACTTTGCAGATTAATACTATGTTTATATTATTTTTTAAAAACAGCGACAAAAGTTTTGTTTTAATTAATTTTTATTGGAATATAGTTGCTTTACAACTATAGTGTGTAGCAAAATGAATCAGCCATACACATACATATTGCTTGCTTGCTTCACCTAAGTCATGTCCTACTCTTTGCAACTCCATGGACTGTAGTTTGCCAGGCTCCTCTGTCCATGAGATCTCCAGGCAAGAATACTGGAGTGGATTGCCATTTCCTTCTCCAGGGGATCCTTCCCCATCCAAGGATCAAACCTGCGTCTCTTATGTCTCCTGCATTAGCATGCGGGTTCTTTACCCCTAGCGCCATTTGAGAATCCCTCATATATACATAATCCTTCCCGTTTGACCTTCTTTCCCATTCAGGCCAACACAGTACATTAAGTAGGATTCCCTGTGTATATTGTATGTTCTCATTATTTATCTATCTTATACATAGTGTCAATGGTGTTTATGTGTCAATCCCAATCTCCCAACTCCTCCCACTTCCCACTTCCCTTTGGTATTGATACACGTTTTCTCTACATCTGTGTTTCTATTTTTGCTTTGCAAATAAGATCATCTATAACATTTTTCTAGATTCCACCTATATGAATTTTTATTGAATTACACTTGCTTTACAATGCTGCTATTTTTTGCTATATGAGTGAATCAGTTATATATGCATATCTATATATATGCATGTATCCTCTCTTTTTTGGATTTCATTCCCATTTAGATCACCACAGAGGACTGAGTAAAGTTCCCTGTAGTGAGTCCTCATTAGTCATCTATGTTATACATAGCAGTGCTTTTAATTGCATGAAAAGTACTAAAAAACTATGTTTAAAAACAGTTAGCAAAATAAATATTAAAAAGTTAAGGTATATGATTAAAAAAACATACCCGTGCTCTTGGATTAATGCATTCAGTGACTAGATCTAGTGGCAAGACTAAGAACTACCATAATTTTGAAGCAGTGATAAGCATGTGTGATATTTTGAGATGTCTGCTGTACCAGCAGTGTGCTAGGAGAAGATCTATAATTTTTACTGGTAACAAAATAATAGGTACTATAATCACTTAGCATGTTTTGTTGCCTACATTCACAATCAAAAGAAATGATAAATTTCAGTTAGTTAAAATGATTAGTAAAAATGAAGATTTAATTTTTCCATCCAGATTCACAGACCCCTGACCTGGAGCAGTGGTTTGTAGACTCTCTGGGTTTCTTCACTTTTTCTAGTATTTGATACAAGCTGTATATCTTTCCACCTTCCCCCTTCTGGGGGAAAATTTAAAAAGCACATGTAAGCTCAATTTAGTCTACAATTTGAGGAGATACGTGAACTTCAAGTCCAGAAGGATACCAGACTAGAAAGACATATTTGGACTATCTCATGGAGGATCATGAATAACAAGACTTCCTACTGAAATTGACAGCTAATAGTAGATAATTGGAGGGTTTTTATCACCAAAAATAGTCTCTTCTTGATGGTTCTTTAATTTAATCTTTACAAATGTACACATCTTTTACTTTTAAATACCTGCACAATCCTAATGATGCATTTTTTCATGTAATTTCTTAGTAACGCAGTTTTCTTGTTATGAACTTTGTAAAGGTGAATCAACAGGAGAAGAAGCTCCTGCAGAGCTTGCATCGAATGCACTCATGGCCACTGTGTTTTAGGAGGTGCGAGCACCGTGATGGCTGAGAACTGAACCATTGATCAACTGCCAAGTATTTGATCCAATTTATTTGTTAAAATGTCTGGAACAACTAGGCAAGTGCCACTACAAATGCTTAACCACGGAGCTGGCTAAACCACTCATTCATCAATTGATTTTTTTAGCCCATATGACAGTTGGGAAACCTAAGAACCATCTCCTGACAGTTCATTCATTGGCATTCCACAGACACGGCTGTTCAGATGAGAGCACCTTCCTTTTCTCCCCAGTGCCATCTGCAGCACTGCTCAGGATATATCGCAACACTCCCATGGAGGAAGCAGTCGCAGTGTCAGAAGGAGAGTGGTGGTCCACAAGGACCCTTCAAAACTCGTTCACTCTGGGGCTCAGCCTTAGAGAACACTAATGATTAAACAAACATAGTCCTGTGGAAATCAGCCAAATCCTTGACTTGCACTTTTCAAAAAACAAATGTGGATCCATAGCAACTCACATAGGAAACTTCTGACTTGTGTTTATGTCCACCACACTCTGCACAGATTACACACTCTGTGTAAGGGTCCGTACAGTCTTTCACAAAACCTCTCTCAATTTCTGGGCTAGCCCTACTTTCATCCCTTACTTTCCTCTTCAATTTTCTTCATTCATTTATCATGTAGGCTGACTAAGCCTTTTTCTAGCAAGGAGGAAGACTTTCTCATTCAAAGGAGGATGAAAAGAAGGGAGGAGTATATGCTGGTGGTTGCCTGACTCTCTTGGGAGGAGGCTGTGGACAATCTACATGAATTGTTTCATTCTGTCTCACAATCAAAGTCTGAAGGCTGCTCCAAGTGGAAGGCATCCTTAGGAGCTATCAATTTACAGGTGAGAGCAGAGAGGGTTTCAGAGAGGTGAAGTGACTTCCCTGACTCGTTTGTCTGTAAATGACAGAAAACCCTGAACAGGCTTGACAGAAAAGCCTTCTGTAACTGAAAAGCTGTAGAACAGCATCATCTTCAGAAGCAGCTGGATTCAGGTGTTCAGACCATGTTGCCAAAATATCTTGTTTCATCTTTCTGTTCTCCGTTGACTTTATTCCTTGGTAGCTTCTTCCTAAATGGTAACAAATGAACTTTGCAACAGCTCTAAGTTACAACCTCAGCAGAGGGAATGTCTCATCACTCACTGCTCCAGGTAAAGTTCCAGGGTGTATGCACTGGTCCAGAGTGGGTCATGTGCACATTCCTGGAGAACATTCTCTGGCTGTGATTGACTGTACCTAATTCTTGTTCTTAACACTGTAACTGGGATGAGCTGGGACTGAGTGCATTGGAAAGAGATGGGTAGTTCACCAAAGAAAACAAGATGTTNAGGAAATGAATGCAGACAGGATTCGGATCCAGATTGGCTGGTGGAAGTATACATACTCTTCTACCATGTGGAGTAAGGCTATGCCGCCAAGCTTTTAATTTAGAACCACGTAGGAGAGATGCAAGCACATGGCAGTAGAGAATTAAAGGATGGAGCAGTCACCTTTCTGGTGGTTGAAAAAAAGAGTCTCACATTGAAGAGGCCCTTAAGATGGTCCATGAAGGTGAGCAGGGTTTGGCACAAACGGGTGGATCAAGAGTGCTGTAATCAGAAAGCTTAGAATACTTGTCAAACTAGGAGCTGTTTTAGCCTGGAGAGAGAGTTGGGGACAGTAAGCTAAGATCAAATGTTGTTAATCTTTTTTTTTTTTTGGTACCACGTACTTTGGCAATATGACTAAGTCTATGGATCCACTTTGCAGATTAATACTATGTTTATATTATTTTTTAAAAACAGCGACAAAAGTTTTGTTTTAATTAATTTTTATTGGAATATAGTTGCTTTACAACTATAGTGTGTAGCAAAATGAATCAGCCATACACATACATATTGCTTGCTTGCTTCACCTAAGTCATGTCCTACTCTTTGCAACCCCATGGACTGTAGTTTGCCAGGCTCCTCTGTCCATGAGATCTCCAGGCAAGAATACTGGAGTGGATTGCCATTTCCTTCTCCAGGGGATCCTTCCCCATCCAAGGATCAAACCTGCGTCTCTTATGTCTCCTGCATTAGCAGGCGGGTTCTTTACCCCTAGCGCCATTTGAGAATCCCTCATATATACATAATCCTTCCCGTTTGACCTTCTTTCCCATTCAGGCCAACACAGTACATTAAGTAGGATTCCCTGTGTATATTGCATGTTCTCATTATTTATCTATCTTATACATAGTGTCAATGGTATTTATGTGTCAATCCCAATCTCCCAACTCCTCCCACTTCCCACTTCCCTTTGGTATTGATACACGTTTTCTCTACATCTGTGTTTCTATTTTTGCTTTGCAAATAAGATCATCTATAACATTTTTCTAGATTCCATCTATATGAATTTTTATTGAATTACACTTGCTTTACAATGCTGCTATTTTTTGCTATATGAGTGAATCAGTTATATATGCATATCTATATATATGCATGTATCCTCTCTTTTTTGGATTTCATTCCCATTTAGATCACCACAGAGGACTGAGTAAAGTTCCCTGTAGTGAGTCCTCATTAGTCATCTATGTTATACATAGCAGTGCTTTTAATTGCATGAAAGTACTAAAAAACTATGTTTAAAAACAGTTAGCAAAATAAATATTAAAAAGTTAAGGTATATGATTAAAAAAACATACCCGTGCTCTTGGATTAATGCATTCAGTGACTAGATCTAGTGGCAAGACTAAGAACTACCATAATTTTGAAGCAGTGATAAGCATGTGTGATATTTTGAGATGTCTGCTGTACCAGCAGTGTGCTAGGAGAAGATCTATAATTTTTACTGGTAACAAAATAATAGGTACTATAATCACTTAGCGTGTTTTGTTGCCTACATTCACAATCAAAAGAAATGATAAATTTCAGTTAGTTAAAATGATTAGTAAAAATGAAGATTTAATTTTTCCATCCAGATTCACAGACCTCTGACCTGGAGCAGTGGTTTGTAGACTCTCTGGGTTTCTTCACTTTTTCTAGTATTTGATACAAGCTGTATATCTTTCCACCTTCCCCCTTCTGGGGGAAAATTTAAAAAGCACATGTAAGCTCAATTTAGTCTACAATTTGAGGAGATACGTGAACTTCAAGTCCAGAAGGATACCAGACTAGAAAGACATATTTGGACTATCTCATGGAGGATCATGAATAACAAGACTTCCTACTGAAATTGACAGCTAATAGTAGATAATTGGAGGGTTTTTATCACCAAAATAATGCAATTAGGTGTTCTCTCAGAAGATTTATCAAACTATTTCTTGAAAGGTCAAATAGTCTCTTCTTGATGGTTCTTTAATCTTTACAAATGTACACATCTTTTACTTTTAAATACCTGCACAATACTAATGATGCATTTTTTCATGTAATTTCTTAGTAACACAGTTTTCTTGTTATGAACTTTGTAAAGGTGAATCAACAGGAGAAGAAGCTCCTGCAGAGCTTGCATCGAATGCACTCATGGCCACTGTGTCTCAGGAACTGCGAGCACCGTGATGGCTGAGAACTGAACCATTGATCAACTGCCAAGTATTTGATCCAATTTATTTGTTAAAATGTCTGGAACAACTAGGCAAGTGCCACTACAAATGCTTAACCATGGAGCTGGCTAAACCACTCATTCATCAATTGATTTTTTTAGCCCATATGACAGTTGGGAAACCTAAGAACCATCTCCTGACAGTTCATTCATTGGCATTCCACAGACACGGCTGTTCAGATGAGAGCACCTTCCTTTTCTCCCCAGTGCCATCTGCAGCACTGCTCAGGATATATCGCAACACTCCCATGGAGGAAGCAGTCGCAGTGTCAGAAGGAGAGTGGTGGTCCACAAGGACCCTTCAAAACTCGTTCACTCTGGGGCTCAGCCTTAGAGAACACTAATGATTAAACAAACATAGTCCTGTGGAAATCAGCCAAATCCTTGACTTGCACTTTTCAAAAAACAAATGTGGATCCATAGCAACTCACATAGGAAACTTCTGACTTGTGTTTATGTCCACCACACTCTGCACAGATTACACACTCTGTGTAAGGGTCCGTACAGTCTTTCACAAAACCTCTCTCAATTTCTGGGCTAGCCCTACTTTCATCCCTTACTTTCCTCTTCAATTTTCTTCATTCATTTATCATGTAGGCTGACTAAGCCTTTTTCTAGCAAGGAGGAAGACTTTCTCATTCAAAGGAGGATGAAAAGAAGGGAGGAGTATATGCTGGTGGTTGCCTGACTCTCTTGGGAGGAGGCTGTGGACAATCTACATGAATTGTTTCATTCTGTCTCACAATCAAAGTCTGAAGGCTGCTCCAAGTGGAAGGCATCCTTAGGAGCTATCAATTTACAGGTGAGAGCAGAGAGGGTTTCAGAGAGGTGAAGTGACTTCCCTGACTCGTTTGTCTGTAAATGACAGAAAACCCTGAACAGGCTTGACAGAAAAGCCTTCTGTAACTGAAAAGCTGTAGAACAGCATCATCTTCAGAAGCAGCTGGATTCAGGTGTTCAGACCATGTTGCCAAAATATCTTGTTTCATCTTTCTGTTCTCCGTTGACTTTATTCCTTGGTAGCTTCTTCCTAAATGGTAACAAATGAACTTTGCAACAGCTCTAAGTTACAACCTCAGCAGAGAGAATGTCTCATCACTCACTGCTCCAGGTAAAGTTCCAGGGTGTATGCACTGGTCCAGAGTGGGTCATGTGCACATTCCTGGAGAACATTCTCTGGCTGTGATTGACTGTACCTAATTCTTGTTCTTAACACTGTAACTGGGATGAGCTGGGACTGAGTGCATTGGAAAGAGATGGGTAGTTCACCAAAGAAAACAAGATGTTCTTAGTAGGCAACGGATTAAAAGATACTTGGAAGTAAGGAAGAGAAAAATTCTCAAGGTTGTAAAGGCAGCTGCTGGCAGAGAATTACACCAGAACAAGATGCTGCCAGTGCCCCTTGGTGTAATTAGTTACTCTTCTCCTACAGCCTCTGATTGCTCCTGACAAGATGGCTGAAGCATAGAGGACTTCAGTAGAAATCTTAGGATTAACCCTTCTATTGTGGCTCAGATGGTAAAGAATCCACCTGCCAATGCAGGAGAGTCAGGAGATGTGGGTACAATCCCTGGGTCAGGAAGATCCCCTGGAGAAGGAAATGGCAACCCACTCCAGTGTTTTTGCCTAGAGAATTTCATGGGCAGTGGAACCTGGTGGTCTACAGTCCATGGGGTCGCAAAGAGTCAGACACAGGTGAGCAACTAAAACTTTCACACTTTCACTTTTTAGCCCTTTCAAATGCTGAACCTCTTTGTGGTTCAGCCTGCCAGTCTGGCTCTTTCTGAGGCCAGAAGCTTAGCTGGGAACCTGGGGCTCCTCTGTTATGCGTGACCTTCTAAGATCATCTGTCTGGGACCTACTTCCTGCCTTATTATTTCCAGGCATCTCCCAGTTATTGGGTCTCTCTTTATTGTTTTCCTGGACACAACGCTTGCTCTGTTTGGTGTTCCACCTATTCTATGCTGTGCTGCCAAAAACAATGTCACCAGTCTTTCTTGATCAAATTGTGTCTGTGTGTAGTCAAACAGTCGTGTCCAACTCTTTATAACCCCATGGACTGTAGCCCTCCAGGCTCCTCCATCCATGGGGATTCTCTAGGCCAGAACACTGGAGTGGGTTGCCATGACCTCCTCCAGGGGATCTTCCCAACCCAGGGATTGAACCCACATCTCACACATTGTAAGCAGATTGGGTCTCCTTATATTTTGATGTCTGCCTGAACGGGACTAGTTTTTTGCACTTTTGATTGAATGGAGGCTGTCACTTATACCCTCATATTTTCCCCCACATAACTTTCTAATTCTGAGAGCTAAAGCCAATATCTCTCTGCTACACAGAACTCTTTCATTTAACAAACACAGTTTTGCTTTAGAGCCCCATAATTGTGTTAAAAAACTCAAATTCTCAAAACTATGAACTCCTCACTGTGGCTTTCAAGGCCTCTGAGTATTTCTCTAATTTTATTTTGTACCAATGTGTTAGTTACTGCTGTATAATATACACTACATTTCAGTGACACACAATAATAAGCATTCAACAATACTGGTAGGTTGGCTAGAGCTTGCTGATCTAAGCTGGACTTAGTTAGGCTTGGCACCAAACTGCAAATTGTGTCTAGATCTGCTCAATGTCACTTATTCTACTTAGACCAGCAGCTATCCTAAGCATGTTATTCTTATGGTAAAATGCTGGAGTATAAAAGGATAAGCACAACTACTTGAGAAAATTTCAAAATCTTTGGTCATGTCATGTCAGCTAAATACAAAGCAAGTCACATGACCAAGATCTAAATCAAATGACAGGAAAATACACTCTGCCCATGGAGATGGGGTAGGGAAAATCAATATTTTCTAAATACAACCTAATCTACTATGCTGCTCTTCTGCCTTCAGACTATATTCCATCAATTCTGGCTCTCTTTATGATCTTTGAACTCACTAAACTTGATCCTGCCTCAGGGCCTTGGCACTTATTTTCCCTTTGCTCATTCCTTTTTTCCACCAGGACTTACTTAAAGTGCTACCTGTTCAGAGAGACCTTGCTTGACCAACCTATCCCTGACCCATTACTTTCTATTAGATAACCCTTTTATATTTTTATTTTAGCACTTATCATGTCTAAAATTACCTTTCAAACTTTGGGGATCTTATTGGGTTGGTGAACTTATTATTCATTGTTCTAAATGGTCATGAGTTTGAGCAAAATCCAGGAGATAGTGAAAGAAAGGAAAGCCTAGCATGTTGCTGTCCATGGAGTTGCAAGAGTTGGACACAACTGAGCAACTGAACAACAAAATCAGGTCTTAACAGTGATTATGAAAAGATCTTCCTTTGGTTCCCAANGGAAAGCCTAGCATGTTGCTGTCCATGGAGTTGCAAGAGTTGGACACAACTGAGCAACTGAACAACAAAATCAGGTCTTAACAGTGATTATGAAAAGATCTTCCTTTGGTTCCCAAAGTGAAAATCTGTCTCTCTTATTCATTTTAGCATTTCCAGAATAAAGTACTTAGTAGATTGATGCATACATAGACGTTTCTACTCTGCTCTGCATCCTGAGATGGGGAGGCGGAAGGCTCTCTCCTCCTGTCTCCTCGATTTTGAATGTCCAGTTCCCTCTCTTTACTCCTCTCAATCCTAGGGGTAGTAACTTCTTCCTGAAGTTTCTAATATCTGATTACTCCAGCAACTTCTTTTTATTCCTTCATCTTCACGATCCAGTCTTTGTATCAAATCCACTCTTTCAAACATTTAGCATGATTTCTGCTTTTCTAATTGGACCTTGACTGATAAAAATAATCCAAAATAAGTGTTTTGATCTCAACTNATGCAATTTAAGTCTCTCAAACTGCATTTTAAGTGGGATCTGTCTGTTTTCCTCAAGGCAATAGATGAGGATTTCCACATACCCACAGAAAAGTCTAATCTTTCTCATCTCTGGACTGAGTACCAATGCCACCACTGGCCTTTTAGGGAGTTCTTTAAGAGCCTCTTGACTCCTTTCACAGTTATTATGGATGGAGGAAGTGTCAAAAAGAAGGAAGACTTGCATTTGGATGCCAAATACTGAGAGATCTTTTCCAGCTTTAGATCCATGAGAAGTGATGATGCCTCATGTCATCATGTCTGCTGTCATTTTGGAGACAGAGATCTTGATTCTTTCCATTTATTTGCTCATTGTACAATTATTTTCCTTTTAGACCACTCAGAAAAAACTTCTATCTACTCCAATAAGTCAAGTCCTTCCACAAGACATTTTATTGAGACAATGCCTAGAGTTCATTGACATCAAATACTTTGAAAGGTATTAACAGCATCAGTAGCCATGGTCTTATTTAAATGGGTGCATATCTGAGAGATTGTCTAGTGGCCCATGAGGTAGATTACAGTAAACCTTACTGGATTCCATTATCAGGTCCAGACAATATTGTTCAGCAAATAAAATTTATCTTCTGTCTATTGAACACTTTTCCCCCTTAAGGAATCTCTTATCTCCTTTCCTTTCTCTCAGCTTCATATCCTCATTTTCATTCTTCCTTTTAAAATCTCCATTGAATAATGGATCTAACAAACTCATTTACACTTGGTTATGTAGGGCAGATGAGACCTACTTAATGTGTTCATTCTCATAATCAGTTAAGATAAAAGATAAGAAAGCAAGAAAGGAGGAAGCACTCCCAGTAGTTCACATTTAAAAAGATATAAACTCATAAATGGTAGAAGTAAGTGTCTAATTGCAGAGCTAAAGACATGAGTGAGTTGGTAGGAACTTTTTAAAATGCATGATAACTCTACTTTTATGAACATCTATTTGTAGTTAACCTTGCCCAACTCTGTTAGCCCCAACTACAGTCATCATAATGAACGCTTTCAATTCTAGGAAATATACTAGAATGTGAAATACTCCAGATGTGAAAATTGGCATCTCCGGTCAGAAGGAGATGGTCCAGTTTTACAGGGGGAAAAGTCACTGATCTCATTATATATGTAAATGATATGCTAAACATATGCAATGAAACACAAGTTTGATTTTTTTTCTTCTTCTTTACCTTTAAAGTGTATTTTGTATAAGAATCTCCTATGAAGCCACAGAATGAAAACTTTTCAAGTCCCTGGACTTTTCAGTCATAGATATCTTCTCAATAACTTTAAGTCATGGAGACAGTCTCAGTTCACAAAATCAGAATGTCTAGAAGACATTGATCAAAATTATGGATGAAATTATGAATGATTTAAAGTGAAATTAGCTCTGTGTTAGCAATTTTAGAGAAAAAGTAATTATTTGAAAGTGTCCAAGTGGTCTCATGAAAGCCTCCTCTTTGGACTTTAGGTAAAGAAGGTACTACTCCTCTCCCTCCTTTCTGGGGGAATTAGAGACTCAGGATGACAACAGCTCTTTCTGAAAAAATATCCCTGTTACTTCGCACAATGTGCAGTTTTTATAGCCTTGATATTACTGAAGGGGTAAGAGTGATGAGAATTGTTTTCTATCATTACTTTGAAAATTATGTATTTGAGTGCTTGTCCCCACACCTACTTTGATAAACTGAACCTATCTTAGAGATACTTCGGTTGCAATTAAGACCAGAATGGTCCCACTTTAACATACTTTATATTAATAAACCAGTATTTCCCCTAATGGCTTTAACTTGTACATTGGGGTTAGGTAGGGCCTCACTGATCAGAAATGTTGGCTACTCTTTATTCTTTAACTGCAAACACAGAACCAGTATGTTATATGTCCAAACGATGGCTATATGGATTGAGAAAGGTAACTGATTAGATAGCTGTAGATATCACAGAGACTTGAATTTGCTAAGTTAAATTTTCTTTTAAGCATTGAAGTTCCATGGGACAGTCTGTAAAGTCTTTGTAATCATGTTTCTGCAAGTTTAATCTTATTCCCTGGGAAACCAAATATAAGAACTATTTTAGTTATGATTTTAGAGACAGAAGGGTGAGTCAGAGATATTCTTCTCACTGCACAAGCCAATGAAAAAAGTACTAAAATTAACCTTTGATCTCATTCCACCAGTGCCTTGTTTCACCAGCCTGTACCTCTTTATATTCCAGGTCAACATAAGCACATTGCTATTCTACTTAATGATACAATGTTAAGGGTGGTGGTTTTGGTTGAGGGTGAGAGAGTCATGAAAACCTGCAGTGAATCCAAAGTGGAATACAGGAACATAAGTGCCACACTCCATCCTACTGGGTTATTCATCACCACGAACGTTTCTCTTTCATTCCTCAATTATCTTTTCCCTTTGTGAAGGACCATTTTCTAGAATTTTGCAAATATGTGGCCTGATTTTGTGGATCCCCTAAAATGTATTGCAACTTCTTTATATGTTGTTTCACACATCTATTAATAAATCTTTTTATTAAGCTTAGCCTAAAGAAGCTGACATACTCAATAATCCATTCAAAAGGCTAGACTTGATTGTGAAGAAACCAGCATTGATACTCTTATTCATCAGAGCACTTGGTGAAGTCCTTCTTTGATGATAATATTGGGCTTTATCATGATAAATATAGTCCCTCCTTAATATGGCTCTATTTTTACTCCTTTGCTTTCCTGTGCTTTCTAATTATGAACAGTATTCCTCCAGTAACCACCGAAGTCTACCAAGGCTGCTGGCTCAGGCTAGTGCAATCAGTTGAAATTAAGAGATAAGTACTGCTGTACTGACATACAGCAGTAAATCTTTTGATTTAATGGGTGCATGAGTAGTGAACCCATATGCTGCTGGTGATGGCTTTAAACTGTGTTTGCAAATTCTATGATACTTCTTCAAAAAGTGGAGTTTAAGTCTCCTTTCATCAGTGTGAGAACCTAGTGACTAGCATATGTTAATGTGATGGCATGTAGCTGGAACTTCAGCTTTTCTCTCTTGGGTTATTGACTCTGAAAGAAGACAGTATGGTGGCCTAAGGGCACATCAAACAGTCCATGGAGAGGCTTCTGAGACAAAGATCTGAGGCTTCATGTCAACAGCCATGAGAGTGAGTCATCTTGGATGCTGATCTTCTAACTCCAGTCAAACTTTCAGATTATTGCAGCCCAAGCTGACATCTTGACTACATCATCATGAGGGACTCCAAGTCAGAAGTATCCAGCTAAATATTTCTTGAGTTCTTGATACATAGAACCTGAGATAATAATTATTTTTTAAAAATCTATGAGTTTTGAGGGTAATTTGTTATGCAGCAATGGATAAATAATACATTCCTGAAAGCAATACTTTCTGCATGTCTCTGAAATGGAGAGATATTGAAGTTGAATTGAGTTGAAGTTTCATCCTAGTGATAAAACACAAGTCTTTCTTTTGTTTACTGCAAAAAATAGATGATTTGATTACTGTAAGAAGAGAATTATTTGTCATAATAATGGAGCCTTTGGAAAAGCTGAAAATGGCAACAAAAAGCACTTGAGAATTTTCCATTAAAGGTAACTGAAATCATTGAAGGCTACTGTTAGCAAGATGTTTTTGATGTTGATACAAAAGGCAGCAAGGGGAAAAATGCAACACATTTTCTTAAGGGCATTTTCATTTACCAAAAATAGAATCTTAGGGGCATACACACATTTGGCAGGATTTTCAAAGCAAAAAATCTTACTCAAATCCTAGCAGAACTGAAAAATGCCTGCAATTGCTATTGAGTCGGCTTCCCTAGTACACCAGGGTCCTGCTCTGTCCATTGCAATTTCCCTACATTCTGCCTACACCTAGGTAGTCATAAAAGGTCTCCCCACATACTTTACTAATCTCTCCTTGAACTGCTTAATTTGAGAGTACCATCTTGTTTTTGCTGGTAGGATGCTTGGAGATCTGTCCCAAACCCACATGTTGCCTTTTTGCTGATAGGTGGGGATTGGGCCTTATTGAGGTCAGGGCCACCTCATTTTAATTTGTGGCCCCAGCAGAGTACCCAGCCCACAGTAAGCAGTCAACACAAGCTTAACGAACATGTGAACAAACAGAGGAAGCAGAATTAAAACACACAGTAAGGTGTAGGATGGAGAGAAAANGGCCACCTCATTTTAATTTGTGGCCCCAGCAGAGTACCCAGCCCACAGTAAGCAGTCAACACAAGCTTAACGAACATGTGAACAAACAGAGGAAGCAGAATTAAAACACACAGTAAGGTGTAGGATGGAGAGAAAAAACCCATTCACCAAAATGTATATTTTGAATGAACCTGAGAAGCAATATAGTCCATCTCAAGTATTATGGAGTTTGGGAATACTGCAAGAAGCTGCATATTTAAAAAATTCTCTTCAGATAAAATGCAACCTCTAAGTCAAAACTTGACCTGTAAGAATAAGTTTTGTGTTTAAGAGCCATATGCTTAGCAATCAGTCCAGCCTCACTGAATCTTCATGCTCCTTTTCTAGTTGTACAATGATAAGAAAGTCATTTAAACATTTGCAGCCTCAGCTTTCTCATCTATGAGATGGGAATAACAATGTCTACCTTTAAGTATTGTTGCAAAGGTTAGTGAGATCATATTTGTAAAGCCCTTAGTGTAGGGTTGAACCATGAGACAGAACTCAATAAATGAAAGCTTTTATGTTTTTGTTATGATTTCTCAAAAGACATACAAAGCTAACAACGGAGTAAACACAAAAATTAAAGATAACATATGCTATGGATAATCTTTCTCCATTTATTACACAATGTAAACTTGTACTCAAAATATGCTAGTCCCTGATCACTTAATCAGTCATTATGCATTGAGTATTTCCATCCTGGCCTCCCGCCTGTGTCAACGAAGCTTCTGCTTTAGGGCCTTTGCACTTACTGTTTCATCTGCTTCAAAAGCTCTTCTTTCAGATATTTACACATCTCTATGATTCACTTTGTTCAGATTACTATACAAATACAACAGAGGTTTTACTTCTCCTTACCTGGCTTAACTTTTCCTTATAGCCATTGTTACTACCCAGTATGTAGGCATACACTCAGCTCTCCATATCTACAGTTTCTGCATCCTCAATTTGGATTCAACCAGTTGAGGACTAAAAATGTATTTTTTTAATTCTAAAAAGCTCCAAAAAGCAAAACATGAATTTGCCATGCACTAGAAACTATTTACATTGTGTTTGCATTTATCTACATGCAGTTACATTGTGTTAGATACTACCAGTGATCCACAGATGATTTTAAGCATACAGGAGATACATATAATTTGTATGCAAATATAATATCATTTTATATAAAGGACTTGAGTATCCCCAGATTTTGGTATCTGGGGGCTGTGCTAGAACTAATTCCCTGTGGATACTGANATCTTGATACATCACTCTACTATGTGACTTGATTTGTCAATAGGATGTTAGCAACTGATTCAGGCAAGAGCTTGGAATGTGTCTGATTGGGCATGCCTCTGTGTCGCCACTTTTGTCATGGGAAGAACATGCCTGGCTAGCCAACTGGTGTAAGGAGAATGAAAGACTCAGGGAACAGACCTGCTGCTACAGCCAATCTATAGGTATAAGAATAAACTACTGTTATTTTAAGCCACTGAGATTTGAGGTTGTTTGCTATAGAGCATCATTGTGGTCACAGGTGATTGATATTTTTGTCTTACTGCTTTGATGGTAGAGAAAAAGAGAGTTGCTCCTTGCTTGGAATCAACCCCCGCTCTCAGTGCATCCAAAGACATGCTTGAGAGTTTCCTGTGAACTGGATGTGCACTCTGCATTGGAAAGAGAGTTAGCATGCGGATTGTGTCAGGCAGGGCTGACAGATTTGGTTGGTACAGAAACAATGATCCCTTATAATATTCAAATAGCTTATTATACATAGAGATAGAAAAAGCAAGAGGAGCAAATGTGCTAGTTTTCTGTGTCCCTTGTTCAATAGGGCGGCACCAGAATAAAAGGGTCTAGACACTACACCATGAATGGTGGGACATCCTGGTGCTGAAAAGCCCATTCTTGCTGCAGATAAGCCATTTAGTAACCTGCAGCTCTACTCTAAGTAGGAGTGAGACAGAAAGTCTCAGACCTTGTCAGAATCCAGGTGGCACTGAGGACCCATATGGTGACAGCCTCCCAGGAAGGCAAGTGAGAGATGGCCCCTTCTGCACCGTATATCATCATTAGTCTTTCAGCCCCGAAGAAGTGTTTGAAGGGACTGCTGTGCTCTGCCCTACTTAGCTGCTCAAACTCTTTGCAACCCTATGGATTGTATCCTGCCAGGCTCCTCTCTCCACGGCATTCTCCAGGCAGGAATACTGGAGTGGGTTGCCATGCCCTNACCCATATGGTGACAGCCTCCCAGGAAGGCAAGTGAGAGATGGCCCCTTCTGCACCGTATATCATCATTAGTCTTTCAACCCCGAAGAAGTGTTTGAAGGGACTGCTGTGCTCTGCCCTACTTAGCTGCTCAAACTCTTTGCAGCCCTATGGATTGTATCCTGCCAGGCTCCTCTCTCCACGGCATTCTCCAGGCAGGAATACTGGAGTGGGTTGCCATGCCCTTCTCTTGGGGAATCTTCCTAACTCAGGGATGGAACCCAGGTCTCAGGTGGATTCTTTACCATCTGAGCCACCAGGGAAGTCCAATAATACTGGAGTGGGTAACCTACCCCTTCTCCAGGGGATCTTCCCAATCCAGGAATCAACCCGGAGTCTCCTCCATTGCAGGCAGATTCTTTACCAGCTGAACTATCAGGGAAGCCCAAAAGCTGCTTCCAGAAGTATTTTCAGATTTGAAAATTGTAAGCAAATTTTCAAGTGCCAAAATGCAGTCTACAATAATATTTATTAAAAATATTCTAGCTCTATTCATAATTATAGAGCTTATCAGAGATTTTTTCTTAAGGCGTAGCCATGGATTCAAGTAATCGCACTGCAGAGAAATTTTCCTTTGTTTGTGCAATACTATATGTTATATATAGTATATATACACGTGGGCTTCCCAGGTGTGCAGTGGTAAAAAATCTGCCTGCCAATGACGATATGCAAAAATCCTGAGTTCAGTCCCTGGGTCAGGAGGGTTCCCTGGAGTGGGAAATCGCAACCCATTCCAGTATTCTTGCCTGGAAAACCCCACGGATGGAGGAGCCTGGCAGGCTATAGTCCACAGGGTTGCAAAGAGTCGTGCACAACTGAGCAAGTGAAAACACACACTTAAATACATACGTGTTAATAAATGTATTGTCTTTAAAAGACTTGCTTATAAGACTATTGTGAATAAAATCCCTTTTAGATGAGACCTCAAAATAATAGCAAATTTTTGCAAAGACTCTCTCAAGTTGAGTTAGAACTTAGAAAATTTTTACTGCCTTTGGGGAGGTAGTATAAATACCAATTTTAGTAAATATTTGAAGACAAGGACAGACAACATATAATCAGTGTTGAAGCAAAACAGATGATTCTATGGAAGGTGTTAGCTGACCTGCCCATATTCTATGTCATGCTATCAAATAGCATTTGATGTTCCTTCTATTGACATTGAAGTAATTGTCATGAAATCTTTGTACTTTGGTATTTGTATAGTTGTGTATGTGTGTATGTGTGTGTGAGTCGCTCAGTTGTGTCAGACTATTTGCCACCCCATCGACTATAGCCTGCCAGGCTTCTATGTCCATGGAATTCTCCAGGCAAGAATACTGGAGTGGATTGCCATTCCCTTCTCCAGAGGAACTTCCCATCTCAGGGACTGAACCCTTGTCTCTTGCATCACAGGCTGATTCTTTACCATTTGAGCTACAGGGAAGTCATATCGTATGGTTGGAATTGAGCAATTAAAGGATTTTTGTGATCTTGTTGTCATTTAGTATTTTTAAATCTTCTCACATTCCCACAGCCCATTGACTCTCTTTGACAAATGCAACTGAGAGAATCCTCAGTATATTCAAAGCACTAAAATTATGTTTCAATTCTGAAGGGATGCTTCCTCCCAAATCTTATTGACTTTTAAGTAATCTGTTAAGGGAAGTCTACTTACTTCTTATCACTTACAGTTTTCAATATCTCTTTAGCAGTAAGATTATGCAAATTAAGAGAAAAGCAAACAGTATTATTGAAGACTCCATCGCTTGAAGGAACTCATTGAATGTGTTAAAGAAAAATGACAAAAAAACTTATCCTTCAAGTGTTAAGGCTGTTCTTAAAAGGACAAACTTACTTATGAACAGAATAAGAAAATCTGACTTAAAGTGATAATTATTACAGTACTTGCCATGACTATCTTTTGAAATGGATTTTATCCCTTGAAACATTCAATTCTGTTATATGGATGTTACTAAATACTCTTATAGTATGTGTAGTATTGAAGAAGGGATTGAAATTTGATGATCATGCTCTTTCATTTTTTGTCAGTGAACATTTAAAAAATTGTTGATCAAGTGATTCAATGTATTCCTGAAGAATGGAAAAGCAAGCTATGCCATGAAAGATGGCACTGTGTGTTTCAAAAAAAAATCAGATTATAAGAGTAAGTCTTACATGTTTATTTTATGCATGTACATGTTCAGTATACAGCTTACAATGTTAATTTGAGAATAGCTTCTCAATATAGAATGTTCAATCGACAAAAAAACAAAATAAGTTGGATGTGACCACCGTATAAGCTATGTTACAATATGATGGGAACTTAGGCTGTAACTGTAAGAAATTTCATAAGCAAATTCTGTAAAATAAGTAACTTGTCAGGAAAGCCAACTCAGCAGAGAAATATATTAAAGAAAAAAGTATGTAATTTAGATACGTATCAGCTATTTCAGATAAAATACAAATAATTTTTTAGTATCAAATATATATATTTCCATATTTTTCTTCTTTCTCAATCTACAGTACTTGGACAATTCAAAATAATTAATGTTTTCCTGAGTATTCCATAGCTTTATTTGCTTAATCTGACAACCTTGGTCAAATAGAGGATGTCTTGGGGTCTCCTAAGCTATCTAATTTACTTGGGAACCAATCTTTGGCACAAAAAGATCATGAAATAAAGAAGAAAAGTATTCGTGATAAATATAGAGTCTTCAAGTAGACCTAGAACCTTGGAAATTTATCCAATAAGAGAAGAAATCCCATCACTAAAGATAGCCTTTCAACTTTGCCTCAGTAGCCCAACAGCTAAACAGATGCAAGTAGATAGCCATATATACTTGTATAAATTTTTCATCACTTTGTAGACATTTTAAAAGTCAGAGTTCACATAAAAATAGCTTGTGGTTCTTGCTGACTGTGGGCAGAGCCCTGGGAGATGCTTCCTATGAAGGAGTTTGAGCACACAGAGGAGTGTGTAATCTGTCTGCCCAAGGGTTGCCTGTCCCTGGGGGCAGCTGGGAGACTTTGGGTTGCATTTTTATTGTTTCTTAAGTAGCAGCAGCACTTCCATTAACATATTCCCTGGTTAGAAGATAAACTTCATTCATATAAATGTCCTCTAGGGTTGGCTTTTCTGTCTATAATGCTTCTCCTAATGGCCTCTCAAAAAATTACCTTTTCCGTCCTTGTTTTAAATTTACACCAAGAACCATGTTGCTGTCTCCTAGCTTGGGCGTAGGGTTTAGCAAAATCCTCAGACCATTCTTTTACCTGTGGGTTACTGTTAGGAGAAGTGATGAGGAAAAGCAGAAGTGGAATTCACAAAGAAAGCAGTGTTTCAAGTAGCAAAGCACCTTCAACAATGAGATGCTTACTGCAGGACCCATAGAGGCGCTGACTAGGAATCCAGAAAATGCCCAAGAGACAACTCACACATGAGCTTCCCTTAAGTAGTCAAAGTGGGAATCAGGACCCAGTGGTGTTTAAACATATAAAGAAAAGCTTCGGTGGAAAGAGCAGTGGATTCACATTCTTACAGACTGATTTTACGATAGGTCTGAGTTCAAGTTTTTGCTGGAAAAAAAAAATCAACCCCTTGAAGTGTGTTACCTCTTTTGATAAAACATATGGGTGTGATGTCTTTCTCATGAAATTGTTGTGAGGATTAAACACACACACAGGCACTCAGTAAATGTTATTTGTCTTTACCCTTCATTCATTTGCACCTTCATAGTGTCATTCAATCTATAGATACTTATTGAGCCCCTACTATGTGATTGCACTCTGGAGGGTGTTAGGGATATAATGAAGACAAAGCTCCCTCCCTCGAAAAAAATAACCAAAACCCAGAGCCCTTGATTCTTACCCTTTATGGTTATCATAGTGGCAGAAGAGATAGAAATTAAACATCAGTTTATAACCAGAATACTTGATATGAAAGGGAGATTTTGATGCTATAAGAATACACGTTAGGGGGCTTCAGGTCAGCTTTCTCTTATTAAAATTGAATGTAGATTCAAAGGATGACTAGGAAATAACTGGGCTAACAGGAGTTAGCATGAGCATTGGGCATCTCAAGAAAGGAAAAAAGAACACCAATGAGGCATATTGGAAACTACAAAGAAACGTGCAGAGAGGCAGCATGGTGTTTGGTCTTTCTTGCAAAATTGAAGTAAATTACATCAGAACACTCATATTAGCTCTAAAATTCAGCACATATAGCTTCATATTCCACCACACTGAATATTGTGGACTGACTCAGTGCAGAGAAATGGATTAAATTTTCCTTAATGGTTACTCAATTCAATTATTTATTGACCAAAGTAACCAGATCACAACCAATTATTTCCGTCTTCTTAATAACACATTAGCTTGATTATAGCAATAATTGCGAAAGATGACCCCGTTAATTGGTTTAGGGGAAAATGGGTTTTCCCATATAAGTAAGACCTAATGTAATCTAACATTGTTTGGTTAGAATCTAGCTGGAAATGGAAAGATGTGTTCATGACAAGCTAGTTTAGGCTTTAAAAATATGTCTTTGTTTATGACCTTATAGTACTGATCTCATTTTGACCTGACATGACCTGATATATTATGTATGGCTTCTAGGGTCCAAGGATACATCCATATATCTGTCAGAGAACCCACATCAGGAACATAAACCTTGAGAACATAATCCTTTAACAGAGCAAGATAACTACACTATAGTTTTGGAGAACTCAGACACATGGCAGCATTTCTATAGGGTTTATCCCTAAATACAGTTCGGCGGATCAAGCTAGAAACTGAGAATCACCCAAACTGGGGTTTGAATCTAAGCTTGACCATGAGTTGTGTGACTTTGGACAAATGACCTAAGTTGTATGGGGCCTTAGGTTCATCATCTGTAAGATGGGAATTATAATTCTCATTTCTCAAGATTAAGTGAAATCAAACACACTCATAGCTATCCAATTAGTATTTATTACTTTATCATCTTCTATTATAAGTTAACTGAGGAGACTGGACACACACAATGAGGAAACTGATAAGCCCAAATAGTAGTTCCTGAGGACAGAAAGGAGTTCACAGGGAATGATAGTAGAGTCCATGGAGAGGATGTGGGGGCAGGACTCAAGAGAGGCAGTCGCTGGGCTCAGAGGATTCCATCTCCCAGAGATGGGAGCATCAATACTGCTGACTACTGAACCAACTTGATTAACCTGCAACGGAGCTGATGTATTTGAGAACCATGGAGTAACCTGGGAATGCGTGCTAAGTCACTTCAGTTGTGTCTGATTCTTTGCGACTCTATGGACTGTAGCCCACCAGGTTCCTCTGTCCATGGGATTCTCCAGGTAAAAATACTGAAGTGGGTAGCCATTCTCTTCTCCAGGGGATCTTCCCAACCTGAGGATCGAACCTGTGTCTCTTACATCTCCTGCTTTGGCAGGTGGGTTCTTTGCCACAAGCGTCACCTGGGAGTATCTGTATTTTAAAAAGACCAATGTGCAAAAAACTGCTTTTTGCTCTTCTTGCTGAAAAACCACTGTTCTAAATGAATTCTTTTATTTCTTCAGCTCAAAAGACAGACTCAAAAGGCCTGAGGGGAACTGATCTGTCATAACTGGTGTAAAGTTATTATTGTGCTCAGGAGATTTACATGGAGGACCTGGCTACCTTTGTAATTACCATCTCAGAAAGAAATAGAACTTGCATTCTGAGGAAGCCAGTTTCAGTTTTCCAAAATCCCACAAACCCTTCAGTTTGCAAGAAAATTCTATCGGCAGTCCCTTGGAGCTGGCTGCAGTCTTGTGTTAAAATCATGATCCCATTAACCATGGAACTATTAATCTTCTTATAGACTGTTAGACAGAAAACCGCAGGCAGTGAAATAACAGCTGGTTGGGAGTGATGAAACTTTAAAGGGCACAGTTGAGTGGCCTGGTGTGAAACCACACCAAAGCTCAGCCTTCCAGCAGCAAACAACTGCCATCCTAGACAGGCTGGCTGAAAGACGTACTGAGCTGGCAAGAGCCACCAGATGGGTGTGAGGATCCTGGGATGCCCAGCTAGTCGTGTAACTCACAGCACAAGCCTTGGAAGAGGCAGCCAAAAAATAAAATCCTTAAACTTGCACAGATTCTGACCAGCCCACACACATTTTCTCCCTCCACTTCCCACACTTACCTGTCAGCCACAGTACAGGCACTGGCAAACTGCCTGGAGAAATGTTGGAGGGTTTTTCATTTTATTAGGACTCATATTTGCCCACAGAGCAATTTTCTTAATATCTAGCCTGGGGTTTGGCACAGTGCTGGCTTAAAGAACTATGCTATTTAAGTAAACTTTAGTCCTAGGGCTTCCAAGACTTAAAATGATGATAACAGTATAGCCAATCAGGTCAGCCCCAGGAGGATTTGGCTTGAAGGACAGGACCACTGTCGTATTTCTGAGATCCTGAGGGTTCCCAGTAGTCTCCAGGTCTGGATATGTTAAGTTGGAGTTGGGACAGGAATAATGTCACCCAGCCTCCTCCTATGAGCCAAGCAAAAATATCAATGAGAAAACGCAAAAGCTGATATTCAGCTGGAAATTGTCATAGTTGGGGCTGCAGAGTGTAGAGGCAAGAGTAATCCCTTGGAGAAAGAGCCAGTGGAGCCCAGCAGCTTTAGTGGAGGACAGCATTTTCGTAGTTGCCTATGAGATGTGTAACGTGGTAACTACTCAAGTGTTACCTTAGCTGCTTTTCAGGGCTTTGCTTTCTCAGGTGTTCCTCTTTTACTATTTGCAAAAAGAAGTCTCCTCCATAAGGGTGTGGAGAAATTGGAGACTTCCTATGTTGCTGCCAGGGCAGCCACTTCAGAAAAAAGTCTGGCTGTTCTGCAACAAGTTAAAGAGGGTTACCTTATGACCCAGAAATTTCTCTCCTAGATATATATATAAGAGAATTGAAAACATACGTCCACAAAAGAGACTTATTTCCAAAGGATCGTAATGACAGCATTCATAATAGCCCCCAAATGAAAACAACCCACATGTCCATCAACAGGTGAATGCATAAACGAAATGTAATATATCCTCCCAATGGAATATTATTCAGCCATGAAAAGGAGTGAAGTATTGATATATGCTATAACATGGATAAAATTTGAAAGCATNAATATATCCTCCCAATGGAATATTTTTCAGCCATGAAAAGGAGTGAAGTATTGATATATGCTATAACATGGATAAAATTTGAAAGCATCGTGCTAAAGTGACAGAGAAACTAGATGCAAATTATGACTCCATTTAAAGGAGATGTTCAGATAAGGGGATTTTACAGAGACAGAAAGTAGATCAGTGTTTGCCTGGGATCAGTGTGGGGGCCATAGAGAGTGACTGCTAATGCTTATGGGGTTCCTTTTTGGGGTGATAAAATTGATCTGGAGTAAGAGTGGAGAAGGCAATGGCACTCCACTCCAGTACTCTTGCCTGGAAGTCCCACGGTCGGAGGAACCTGGTAGGCTGCAGTCCATTGGGTCGCCAAGAGTTGGACACGGCTGAGCGACTTCACTTTCACTTTTCACTTTCATGCATTGGAGAAGGAAATAGCAACCCACTCTGGTAGGCTGCCGACTATGGGGTCGCACAGAGTCTGACATGACTGAAGCGACTTAGCAGCAGCAGCAGCAGCAACGAGTGAGTGAGTGAATGAGTGAAGTCGCTCAGTCATGTCCGACTCTTTGCGGCCGTGTGGACTGTAGCCCACCAGGCTCCTCCGTCCATGGGATTCTCCAGGCAAGAATACTGAAGTGGGTTGCCATTTCCTTCTTCAGGGGATCTTCCCAACCCAGGAATTGAACCCAGGTCTCCTGCATTTCAGGCAGATGCTTTAACCTCTGAGCCGCCAGGGAAGCCCTTTTAAACATAATAAAACCCACTGAATAGTGTAATTTAAATGGTGAATTTCTCAGTATGTAAAAATATCTCATTTTTAAAACTGTCTCATCCAAAGTGAAAAGAGACTGTAGAAAGTTTAGTTAAGAAACAGAATCTAGATTTGTGTTTGGAAGGACATTGGATAGACATTTCATTTTGAGCACTTTATAATGTCTATAAAGAGATATTTTCCTTGAAAGGGTAAAACCATCAATTTCAAATATAAGTAAATATAAATAAAGCAAATATAAAATGAACTCATATCAGAAGCTTTAGTTAATTAATGAGGAAATTAGTAAGATTGCAACAGCAACTTCAAGGAATGTTCAAAGAATGAGAAATACATAGGCAGAAAGGGAAAATGAAATGAACCTTAAAATTATTATAAAACTAGCCTATCCACAGGGCAATAATCAATTGTGTTCCACAAGCCATAATTTATTTGCGTTTCTGTGAACAAGAATCATTTGCATTATTATCAGTATTCTTCAACCTACAAAGTTGTGAAATAGTTCAAAGTCAATAAAAGGCAGAGGAAAATCCCTGAAAAGATGTGCTAGAGAGGAGATATAGTAATCAAAACTTTTTTGCTCATTTCAAAGTCCATAATTTTTCTTGGCTTGTCTAAGATACTGTAGGTACTTTGATGGTTGAATAGAAGAATGAATGAACACTACTGTTTCGTTTAAATTTATTTTATTTTAATCAATTCAGTTCAGTTGCTCAGTCGTATCTGACTCTTTGCAACCCCATGAACTGCAGCATGCCAAATCGTACATATTCAAACTTACATATTCCATAATAAATACTGGTCATGTCAATCATTATCCAGTGGATCCATATTTATTTAGAAGTTACTGGGTGCTAGGTCAGGAGCTTACAATTTAGTTGGGGTGGCCTGGGTGAAAAAATGAAAAACATCTGAATATGAAATTGATTAACGACTTAATGAGAAACACTTAACAGAGCAAAAGAGAGCCCAGAGAAAAGCGAAGTCACTGTGGGCTGAAACACTGAGAAAGGAAGTGGTATTTTGAGCTGCACTTTCAACACACAACAAATATTTAATGATCAGTCACTAAAGGTGACACAGTAAGATAAGTGCTTGTGTTCAGATGACACAACCCAGACTGAATCTCAACTTCACTCTCTTTGTAAAGTAAGTTGGGCAAGTTACATGAGCTTTCTGCACCACAGTTTTCTCTTTTTCAAAATGGGACTAATAAATGGAACCTAACCCATGGGCTCAGTTGGTAAAGCATCTGCCTGCAATGCGGGAGACTCGGGTTTGATCCCTGGGTTGAGAAGATCCCCTGAAGAAGGAAATGGCAACCCACTCCAGTACTCTTGCCTGGAAAATTCCAGGGACTGCGGAACCTGGTAGGTTACAGTCCACGGGGTCGCAAAGAGTCGGACACGACTGAGCGAACTCATACTCATAACCCATGAATTGCAGATGGTGACTGCAGCCATGAAATTAAAAGATGCTTACTCCTTGAGAGGAAAGTTATGACCAACCTAGACAGCATATTCAGAAACAGAGACATTACTTTGCCAACAAGGGTCCATCTAGTCAAGGCTATGGTTTTTCCAGTGGTTATGTATAGATGTGAGAGTTGGACTATAAAGAAAGCTGAGCGCCAAAGAATTGATGCTTTTGAACTGTGGTGTTGGAGAAGACTCTTGAGAGTCCCTTGGACTAAAAGGAGATCCAACCAGTCCATCCTAAAGGAGTACAGTCCTGAGTGTTCATTGGAAGGACTGATGTTTAAGATGAAACTCCAATACTGTGGCCACCTGATGGGAAGAGCTGACTCATTTGAAAAGACTCTGATGCTGGGAAAGGTTGAGGGCAGGACGGCAAGGGGATGACAGGGGATGAGATGGTTGGATGGCATCACCAACTGAATGGACATGAGTTTGAATAGGCTCTGGGAGCTGCTGATGGACAAGGAGGTCTGGTGTGCTGTGGTTCATGGGGTTGCAAAGAGCTGAACATGACTGAGTGACTGAACTGAACTTGACTCATAAATATCTCATGAAGATTAAATGAGCTAAAAAAGGTAAAGTGTCACAAGCAACATGTTACATATAGTAAACTCTCAGTAAATAATATTTATGTCCATTAAACTGTTACTGAGGGCCATTTCTTGTTTTGTAACAGCACAAATTCAGGAGGGAAGAAAGCTGTGAACTGGGAAGGGGTGTTGATTTCTTAAAATGCCTCTAAGGTGAAAGCTCTCCCCAACATATATGTCATTTATATGTCATTTCCTCTAATTCTTACAATAAACCTGTGAGTTAAGTATCAGCATCCTCTTCTTAAAGGTCAGGGAAAGGGACCCACAGGGTGGATTAAAATCCTGGCTCATTTTGGGCTGAGAATCAGTGTTTGCCATATGTATGCCCTGTGCTCAGAGCAGGAATGCATGTGCATTGTGCTGAGAGAGCACAGAAGGGGAAATCCTTCTCCATCAAGAGAAATATCTTGGCAGGGGGAGAGCATTCCAGGTTGGGAAGTGGCTTAGATGGAGACATAAGGGCAAACAATGGGAAATGGGAGACAGGTTTTATAAACAATAACAATAACATGTGTAGCAATGACAAGGCAAGAGGAAAGACTAATAACATCTTTATGTTTGGATGAAAACACACGAGAAGGGCAGAAGCCTGAGATTGGTACTCAGCACAAGCATGTAGAACGGCTTTAACTATTTCAGGCCTTGCCATTTCCCTTACATCAGTGTTGTCAAGCATTTCTTTGTAGCAGCAGGAACTTCTTGCCCTCTTGGACTTCTCTTCCTCCACTTGCTGAAAGACAGAACTTGAGGACAATCTTTGGGGCCACATAGCTCCTTGGTTAATAGAACATTGTGCAAAAAAGTAAATAAGCCGAGTTAGTCAGAAATGATAATCCATCTAAGCAACCTGGAATTCTACACTCAGTCAGCAACTGTTTGAGGTCAGAGATAGGTGATGTCACTGGTAGGGAGGGCAATGATTCAGTCCACTGGGGAGGAGTGAGGTAACTCACAAGAATAAAAAATCTAGGTCATATCCACAAAATCATGGTAGTAGAATGGAACTCAGTAGTGTAAAATGTAGATCAGAGAGTGGAAGCACAGAAGAAGGGGACATAACTTCCACTGTTTCTGAAGTACAACAGCTGTTTGGGAACTTCAGGTGACTTTATATTTCTGAGAGCTTGACCACCTGGCCCAGTCACTTTCTTTGAGCATGTATCCAAATATATATTCTATTGTCTATGNAGCAGCAGCAACGAGTGAGTGAGTGAATGAGTGAAGTCGCTCAGTCATGTCCGACTCTTTGCGGCCGTGTGGACTGTAGCCCACCAGGCTCCTCCGTCCATGGGATTCTCCAGGCAAGAATACTGAAGTGGGTTGCCATTTCCTTCTTCAGGGGATCTTCCCAACCCAGGAATCGAACCCAGGTCTCCTGCATTTCAGGCAGATGCTTTAACCTCTGAGCCGCCAGGGAAGCCCTTTTAAACATAATAAAACCCACTGAATAGTGTAATTTAAATGGTGAATTTCTCAGTATGTAAAAATATCTCATTTTTAAAACTGTCTCATCCAAAGTGAAAAGAGACTGTAGAAAGTTTAGTTAAGAAACAGAATCTAGATTTGTGTTTGGAAGGACATTGGATAGACATTTCATTTTGAGCACTTTATAATGTCTATAAAGAGATATTTTCCTTGAAAGGGTAAAACCATCAATTTCAAATATAAGTAAATATAAATAAAGCAAATATAAAATGAACTCATATCAGAAGCTTTAGTTAATTAATGAGGAAATTAGTAAGATTGCAACAGCAACTTCAAGGAATGTTCAAAGAATGAGAAATATATAGGCAGAAAGGGAAAATGAAATGAACCTTAAAATTATTATAAAACTAGCCTATCCACAGGGCAATAATCAATTGTGTTCCACAAGCCATAATTTATTTGCATTTCTGTGGACAAGAATCATTTGCATTATTATCAGTATTCTTCAACCTACAAAGTTGTGAAATAGCTAAAAGTCAATAAAAGGCAGAGGAAAATCCCTGAAAAGATGTGCTAGAGAGGAGATACAGTAATCAAAACTTTTTTGCTCATTTCAAAGTCCATAATTTTTCTTGGCTTGTCTAAGATACTGTAGGTACTTTGATGGTTGAATGGAAGAATGAATGAACACTACTGTTTCGTTTAAATTTATTTTATTTTAATCAATTCAGTTCAGTTGCTCAGTCGTATCTGACTCTTTGCAACCCCATGAACTGCAGCATGCCAAATCGTACATATTCAAACTTACATATTCCATAATAAATACTGGTCATGTCAATCATTATCCAGTGGATCCGTATTTATTTAGAAGTTACTGGGTGCTAGGTCAGGAGCTTACAATTTAGTTGGGGTGGCCTGGGTGAAAAAATGAAAAACATCTGAATATGAAATTGATTAACGACTTAATGAGAAACACTTAACAGAGCAAAAGAGAGCCCAGAGAAAAGCGAAGTCACTGTGGGCTGAAACACTGAGAAAGGAAGTGGTATTTTGAGCTGCACTTTCAACACACAACAAATATTTAATGATCAGTCACTAAAGGTGACACAGTAAGATAAGTGCTTGTGTTCAGATGACACAACCCAGACTGAATCTCAACTTCACTCTCTTTGTAAAGTAAGTTGGGCAAGTTACATGAGCTTTCTGCACCACAGTTTTCTCTTTTTCAAAATGGGACTAATAAATGGAACCTAACCCATGGGCTCAGTTGGTAAAGCATCTGCCTGCAATGCGGGAGACTCGGGTTTGATCCCTGGGTTGAGAAGATCCCCTGAAGAAGGAAATGGCAACCCACTCCAGTACTCTTGCCTGGAAAATTCCAGGGACTGCGGAACCTGGTAGGTTACAGTCCACGGGGTCGCAAAGAGTCGGACACGACTGAGCGAACTCATACTCATAACCCATGAATTGCAGATGGTGACTGCAGCCATGAAATTAAAAGATGCTTACTCCTTGAGAGGAAAGTTATGACCAACCTAGACAGCATATTCAGAAACAGAGACATTACTTTGCCAACAAGGGTCCATCTAGTCAAGGCTATGGTTTTTCCAGTGGTTATGTATAGATGTGAGAGTTGGACTATAAAGAAAGCTGAGCGCCAAAGAATTGATGCTTTTGAACTGTGGTGTTGGAGAAGACTCTTGAGAGTCCCTTGGACTAAAAGGAGATCCAACCAGTCCATCCTAAAGGAGTACAGTCCTGAGTGTTCATTGGAAGGACTGATGTTTAAGATGAAACTCCAATACTGTGGCCACCTGATGGGAAGAGCTGACTCATTTGAAAAGACTCTGATGCTGGGAAAGGTTGAGGGCAGGACGGCAAGGGGATGACAGGGGATGAGATGTTTGGATGGCATCACCAACTGAATGGACATGAGTTTGAATAGGCTCTGGGAGCTGCTGATGGACAAGGAGGTCTGGTGTGCTGTGGTTCATGGGGTTGCAAAGAGCTGAACATGACTGAGTGACTGAACTGAACTTGACTCATAAATATCTCATGAAGATTAAATGAGCTAAAAAAGGTAAAGTGTCACAAGCAACATGTTACATATAGTAAACTCTCAGTAAATAATATTTATGTCCATTAAACTGTTACTGAGGGCCATTTCTTGTTTTGTAACAGCACAAATTCAGGAGGGAAGAAAGCTGTGAACTGGGAAGGGGTGTTGATTTCTTAAAATGCCTCTAAGGTGAAAGCTCTCCCCAACATATATGTCATTTATATGTCATTTCCTCTAATTCTTACAATAAACCTGTGAGTTAAGTATCAGCATCCTCTTCTTAAAGGTCAGGGAAAGGGACCCACAGGGTGGATTAAAATCCTGGCTCATTTTGGGCTGAGAATCAGTGTTTGCCTTATGTATGCCCTGTGCTCAGAGCAGGAATGCATGTGCATTGTGCTGAGAGAGCACAGAAGGGGAAATCCTTCTCCATCAAGAGAAATATCTTGGCAGGGGGAGAGCATTCCAGGTTGGGAAGTGGCTTAGATGGAGACATAAGGACAAACAATGGGAAATGGGAGGCAGGTTTTATAAACAATAACAATAACATGTGTAGCAATGACAAGGCAAGAGGAAAGACTAATAACATCTTTATGTTTGGATGAAAACACACGAGAAGGGCAGAAGCCTGAGATTGGTACTCAGCACAAGCATGTAGAACGGCTTTAACTATTTCAGGCCTTGCCATTTCCCTTACATCAGTGTTGTCAAGCATTTCTTTGTAGCAGCAGGAACTTCTTGCCCTCTTGGACTTCTCTTCCTCCACTTGCTGAAAGACAGAACTTGAGGACAATCTTTGCGGCCACATAGCTCCTTGGTTAATAGAACATTGTGCAAAAAAGTAAATAAGCCGAGTTAGTCAGAAATGATAATCCATCTAAGCAACCTGGAATTCTACACTCAGTCAGCAACTGTTTGAGGTCAGAGATAGGTGATGTCACTGGTAGGGAGGGCAATGATTCAGTCCACTGGGGAGGAGTGAGGTAACTCACAAGAATAAAAAATCTAGGTCATATCCACAAAATCATGGTAGTAGAATGGAACTCAGTAGTGTAAAATGTAGATCAGAGAGTGGAAGCACAGAAGAAGGGGACATAACTTCCACTGTTTCTGAAGTACAACAGCTGTTTGGGAACTTCAGGTGACTTTATATTTCTGAGAGCTTGACCACCTGGCCCAGTCACTTTCTTTGAGCATGTATCCAAATATATATTCTATTGTCTATGTCAAAGGCAGAGTCACATTTTTGTTGTTGGCCAGGGGATATAGCAGGAGGATTATCAATCCCAGATGCTTCTTCATATCCAACTGCTGCTGCTGCTGCTGCTAAGTCGCTTCAGTCATGTCCAACTCTGTGTGACCCCATAGACGACAGCCCACCAGGCTCCACTGTCCCTGGGATTCTCCAGGCAAAAACACTGGAGTGGGTTGCCATTTCCTTCTCCAATGCATGAAAATGAAAAGTGAAAGTGAGGTCGCTCAGTCGTGTCCAACTCTTCGCGACCCCATGGACTGTAGCCTACCAGGCTTTTCCGTACATGGGATTTTCCAGGCAAGAGTACTAGAGTGGGATGCCATTGCCTTCTCCGTCATATCCAACTAGGAGGGTGGTTTAAGCTTGAGGTTTTGTGTCAAGGCCTCTCTATTATCTGAATCATTATTTTCTGAGACACTTAATGGGGGATTCTATTGGCTAAAAGTCACTAGGTGTCTGAGGGTTCAACTTACACAAATCAATAGAAACTTACAATATATTTGATGGATCTTGACTTCGAACCTAAGCCCTAGTGATTTCAAGGTCACACTGCTCATGGTTTTTAATTTCAAATTTTCTTTACTGAAGAACCTTTAGAGGAGTAATAAAAAAATGTTCCAGCCAGGCTTCTGATGAGAGAATATGGCCTTTCAGTTACAAAAGGAAAATATATATTGGACCTCCCCTTGGCAAACAGGAGAGGCAAAGCAGAATCTAAGTTTTGGAATTTTATTTGAGAATTGTGAATGTCTTTGTGTTTAGTTTGTATAATATTCACCAAGGGTTATTAGAATCTGATAAGCTTCTTTGTTGCTTATAACAGACCATGCATGCTGAGAGTAACAATCTAATTATCCAAACTGCTGGTATCCAAGATACTGTCTCCCAAGATTAATGTGTTTGCATTATGAGTTTCCCTCTGAGTGAGAGACAGTGGTCCTAAATAAATTGCACTGAATTGCTGTAATGAACAATGAAAATAAATCAGTTTCTCATGTCAATTCTAGATGTGAGTGATTTCCACTATTGATAGAGCAAGGCCAGTCTCGTGTGTTAGAATTAAAGCAAAGCAATTCTTTGGACCATAAAAAACCATGACAGTCCTTCTTGGTTAATGAGCTTGCTGCTCTTCTCAGAGTTGTTACCTGCAATTTTCCTTTTTATTATTCCTTTCTGTAGATGTCTGTTTCACGCTGTGGCTTTCAATCCTGCCCACAAGCATTTCTGTAGTCCCAGAGATTAGCCCACCTGTGAGACACCCTGACATTGAGGTTGCTTCTAATGCAGTGATTAAAAAGAGACTATGGAACCACGATGCTCAAGTTCACATCCCAACTTCTGTATTTATTATGCACCCTGCATAGTAGTTAACCATTCTGAGCTTCTTTTTCATTGTCTGTAAATGGGGATGAAGAAACTTAAATTTCTGTATAAGGATAAAATGAATTCCACAATGTAGGATGTGTAAAATAGTGCCTGACGTATAGTAGGTCTTAATCATGTGAGTTTTTAATATTTTCACCATTATTACCTAGTATGATAGAAAGGGTCCTGGATGTGGAGCCAAAATAGCTGGGTCCAAACCCTAGTTCTCCAAGTGGAATTCCATATCTATGAATTTGGGGAATGTAATTTCAACTCTGAAATATAAAACCCATCTATAAAAGGTGGCAAAATATACTTCACAGAGTTCAAGAGGATTAAGGAGAAAAGCACGTGGAAGCAGAGATACACTATGTAGTGGTCAGGGGCATGTATTATGGAATCACACTGAGCTGGACACATATGTCAGCTAGTTATGTGGCCCTGGGGAAGTTATTTTTCCTACTAAACCTCAGATTTATTTATAAAATGGGGACAACAGTAGTTTTTTGTGTGTGTGTCTGAGGATTAAATGTTTCAGCACAGTTTCTGGTCAGAGTTCCATTGGACGACCGATAAACAGCAGTGAACACTGTTGTCAATAAAGCACACAAGCAACCCCTGGCCCAATATCTGATGCTCACCCCCCGTTTTCTACCTCCTCCCTCTCTTCCTCCACCCACTTCTGGGAACTTGGCAGAAGTTCTGCCCCTTCACCCCGTTAGGAATTGCTGCTTGGCATAGTCACAGCTCTCACACCCCTTTCCCTCAATATGAATTGTACCTTATTTCAGAGGCCTCAACTTACATCTATTACTATTTCTTCTCCTGCCCAACATGGGAAGCAACACTTCACATTTTTTAGAATGCTTTGCACCTTCCGGAGAGTTCATAAGATAATAAAATTCTATGGAATATGGGTGTTTATTAGCACCATTCAATAGATTAAGCGATTTGTGGGCAACAACACATGTTTCTTTGGGGGCTAGAATGTGCCCCACACTCATTAAATAGATTTCATATCTACTGATTTCCCAGTTATATGTGTGAGGAAGCTGAAGCTCAGGGAGACTAATAGGCTTGCTCACCATAAAACAGATGGGAAGACCCAGAGATGAAAGTCAACAGTGGGTCTCTTTGCATAGAAAACAAACTTATGGACCAAAGGGGAAAAAGGGGAGGGAACTAAATTAGGAGTTTGGGATTAGCAGATACAAACTACCATATATAAAATAGACAAACAAGAAAGTCCTACTGTGCAGCACAAGCAACTATACTTAAAAAATCTTATAATCAACTAAGAGAAAAAAAAATCTGAAAAGAATGCACACATACTTCTACGCATGGATGTATATAAAGCTGAACCACTTTACTGCACACAGAAACTAACACAACATTATAAATCAACTGTATTTCAATTTTAAGAAAGGAGTCTTTGCATTCAAAAGCTTGCAGTTTTAATACAAATCACAGAAAGAGTCAAGGATTTGCCACAGGATTATTACTGAAAATTTGTAGAAAGAAGATTATTTGAATGAAAAATTTGATTTTTGCTTTCCTGATTAAAAAAAAAATAGTGAAATGTACCGAATAAGTCAAGAATCTGCCCTTAAGACACTCACAGTTCATGAAATTCATTTGTACCAACAGGCAGAGATATTTGTATAACATGCAATAATTCTGATACAAATTTTTAGTAAAATTGAAACCTGCATTGTACACTATGGTAGTCATTAACTCTTTGTGAATATTTGTTTAAATTGAAATAAACTGAAATTAAACATGGTGTTTTTTGCCACTTATTTATTTTTTTTAATTGAAGGATAATTGTTTTACAGAATTTTGTGATTTTCTGTCATACATCAACAAGAATCATCCCATAGGTACAACCATGCCCTCTCTCTCCCAAAGCTCCCTTTCATCGCCTTCCCCATCCCACCTTCTAGATTGTCACAGAGCCCCTGTTTGAGTTCCCTGTGTCATACTGCAAGTTCCTATTGGCTACCTATTTTACACATGGTATTGTATGTTTCCATGTTACTCTTTCCACAGATCTCACCTTCTCCCTCTTCCCCTCCTCTGTGTCATAAGTCTGTTCTCTATATCTGTTTTCCATTGCTGCCCTGAAACTCATCAGTACCATGTTTCTAGTCAAGGCTATGGTTTTTCCTGTGGTCATGTATGGATGTGAGAGTTGGACTGTGAAGAAGGCTGACCGAAAAAGAATTGATGCTTTTGAACTGTGATGTTGGAGAAGACTCTTGAGAGTCCCTTAGACTGCAAAGAGATCCAACCAGTCCATTCTGAAGGAGATCAACCCTGGGATTTCTTTGGAAGGAATGATGCTAAAGCTGAAACTCCAGTACTGTGGGCACCTAATGAGAAGAGTTGACTCATTGAGAAAGACTCTGATGCTGGGAAGGATTGGGGGCAGGAGGAGAAGGGGACGTCCGAAGATGAGATGGCTGGATGCCATCATGGACTCGATGGACGTGAGTCTGAGTGAACTCCGGGAGTTGGTGATGGACAGGGAGGCCTGTGCTGCGATTCATGGGGTCACAAAGAGTCGGACACGACTGAGCGACTGAACTGAACTGAACTGATGTTTCTAGATTCCATATGTAAGCATCAGTGTATGATACTTATATTTCTCTTCTTGATTTACTTCACTCTGTATAATAGGCTCTAGCTTGGTTCACCTCATTAGATCTGATTCTAATGTGTTCCTTTTTATGGCTGAGTAGTATTCCATTGTGTACATGTACCACATCTTCCTTATCCATTCATTTGTTGATGGACATCTAGGTTGCATCTATGTTCTAGCTATTGTAAATAGTGCTGCAGTGAACACTGGGATTCATGTGTCTTTTTTAGTGAAATTACTGGGCCATATGGTGGTTTAAATACAATTAATGAGATTAATGCTATGCTTTCTGGGTCTTCTGCCAGGACTGCCTGAGTTGAGAGCTGGGGAAAGTTGTGACCTACAGGAACTCAGCACTGTGGAAACTGCATTCATCCAGCAGTAAAGAAAAGATTCTGGTCTCCTGGAGCCTGGGGAGCAAGGTAGCCCACAACAAGGAATGGAAGCTCCTTCCTCTTCTAATATCTCTCCTAGAAAATGAAGAAGGGGCATGAAAAAACCTGGGATACAGAAATATTCTGTGCTGATCGAGGCAGTGGTTTTATGGGTGTAAATATCTGTCAAAGCTCATTGAATTCTATATTCTAAATGAATGTAGTTCCTTATATGTAAATTAAATCACAGTGAAATTGATTTTGAAAAAGAAATATATGGACATGAGTTTGAGAAAGCTCTGGGAGTTGGTGATGGACAGGGAACCCTGGCATGCTGCAGTCCCTGGGGTCGCAAAGAGTCGAACATGCTTGGGCAACTGAACTGAACTGAAACAGACACACATATGCGCAAATATGTGCATGAACACACACACACACACTCAACCTCAGCCCAAGATGGGTAAAAAGATTGAACATACTAAGTTCTGGTGAAGGTGTGAAGCAACTGGAACCTTCCTAACACTGTTGATAGGAAAGAAAAATGTGTAGTATTGGAAAACTCTTTTGCAGGAACTATTGAAACTGAACATATGCATACCTTTGCCCAGCAATTCCACTCCTAATAAATAACAGAAATGCAAGCATATGTTCACCAAAAGATGTCTAGCAAAATGTTCATAGCAGCTCTGAAATACTCAGAGCTTCAAACTGGAAAATATTCAAATGGCCATAATAGATGAATGGGTTAGCCCATTGTTGTATATTAATGTAATGGAATATTAAATGCCAACAGAAATAGACAACTTATAACCATACAATATGGGTGAAGCTTAAAAATACCGTGTTGAATATAAAAAGACAGACACAAAGGGATTAAAGAACATGATTATTCCATTTATTTAAAAAATTTAAAATAGGCAAGTTATGATGAAAAGTCTGGGTTCTGTTTACTCATGTGGGGAATTAGTGACAAGAAGAGGGCATTGAAGTGCTTCTAGGTATCCTACTTCATTCTTTCTTGATGTGGGTGATGTTTACATGAGTGTTTTCAGGTTCTAATAAGTCACTGCACTGTGCCGTTATGGTTTAAGTCCTTTTCTATATGTGTGTTACATTTATGAATTTACTTAAGGAACATTTCAGCACTGCTTAATATATTCACAGCTCAAACCTGCTGGGTTTGAATATTTTAAGGGAACCTGTGCTTCCTCAGAGAGAATGAACCATTACTATTTTAGATTGCTGTGAGTCTGTTCTCCTTGAGGATATCCCAGCTATCATCTGTAAGAGCATATGTAGTTATCACAGGCAGGACAATATAAGGTGCTCTTCAACTCTCTGTTGATAGGAGGAGGAGGAACCAGACTGGAGCCGAGAAAACATTCCTGTTCCAAGGGTGAGAAGCCCCGAAATAAAAGCAGAAGAGCCTCCTTTCCTTGATAGAAGTTTAAAGGGAAAAGACTTAAGATTTTTTTTTTTACTTTACTCTATTAGTAGTCTGTCTGTCTAGTTTGTGCATCAAGGTGAGAGAAAACTTAAAGATATGCCAAATATTGGTGTAAGCCTGGGTGGTAGATGGTAGTAAGTCATCTTCGTATAACAGAGGGAGCTTAGACTTTGTGGATACACAGGGCTGAACCTGAATTCTGAATCACTGTCCCTTGGTGTATCTGGGTGAACTTGGAGAAAGTTATGAAATCTTTCAGAGCCCCACATTTCTCATATAAAACAAAAGAGAAACATTTCACATTTGGGACAAAAATTAGCATTAAATGTCAGAGTTCTACACACTTTATTTGACCATGAGCTTTATCAAGATGAACCTTTAGCATTTTACATCAGGATCAAAAACAACTTGATATACATACACATACACACACACACAGAAAAAAACATTTTACAAAGTAATACTCTTGTTATTTGTGGTGAATTTATGCTTTTGATTGTTTCATTTATTTTCAAAAAATGTTTTTTATTTTCTTTCATTTATTTTAAATTATTTATTCCATCAGCTGCAACCATCTAAATCTATTTCATTCCCTGCTAGTAAGCCATTGCCCATAGTCTGAAAAACCTCAGTCTCAACCCTTAATGCAAGACTGACAGTCATCAGGCATAAATGAGACCACCATAAAGTTTGGATCAAATAACTTCTTTAAAATTCCATCAGACTACAGTCTGCTGTTTATTAGCAAAGCAGGGTCTTTCCAAAGCAAAACCCCCTGAAAGGTCTGGTTCTTGGTGAAACTCCTTACCTTAGCAGTGGTTCCCAACCATGGCCCCATAAGAGATCATCTCCTATGCTTAAAAGATGCTTACTCTTTAGAAGAAAAGTTATGACCAACCTAGACAGCATATTCAAAAGCAGAGACATTACTTTGCCAACAAAGGGCCATCTAGTCAAGGCTATGGCTTTTCCACTAGTCATGTATGGATGTGAGTTGGACTGTGAAGAAAGCTGAGTGCTAAAGAATTGATGTTTTTGAACTGTGGTGTTGGAGAAGACTCTTGAGGGTTTCTTGGACTGCAAGGAGATCAAACCAGTCCATTCTAAAGAAAGTCAGTCTTGAATATTCATTGGAAGAACTGATGTTCTTGAAGCTGAAACTCCAATACTTTGGTCACCGATGCAAAGAACTGACTCATTTGAAAAGACCCTGATGCTAGGAAAGATTGAAGGTGGGAGGAGAAGTGGACAACAGAGGATGAGGTGGTTGGATGGTATCACTGACTCAATGGACATGAGTTTGAGTAAACTCTAGGACTTGGTGATGGACAGGGAGACCTGGCATGCTGCAGTCTGTGGGGTCACAAAGAGTTGGACACAACTGAGCGACTGAATTGAACAGACCGTTCTATGAAAGCCTGATACCCTAATGGTAATACCTTGATAGGAGCGTGACAGGAGTGCGTGTGTGCTTAGCTGCTCAGTTGAGTCCGATTTTCTGCGACCTCATGGACTGTAGCCCACCAGGCTCTTCTGTCCATTGAATTTTCAAGGCAAGAACCCTGGAGTGGGTTGCCGTTTCCTCCTTCAAGGAATCTTCCCCATCCAGAGATCAAACCCGCATCTTCTGCATTGCAGGCGGATTTTTTATATTCTGAGACATCAGGGAAGCCCTGTTTGGACTGGAGTAAGAACTCATTTCTCAGGCTCTAAAGCAGTGACAAAATGTATATTAATCTTAATTTATATTAATCTTTATATTAATATTAATTCAGGTGAATTCACCTGAAACAACATGAATGGAGAGTCTGGGGACTTCCTCAGGCTCTTGTTGAAGTCAGCAGACTAACATTGGTAAAGTACCCTGAGGTCCCTTGATCAAGTGACTGAGAGATTATGTTAATGAGGTTGTGCCATTTGGAGTTTACTATTGAAGAGAAATGAGGACAAGACAGTGTTTCCCTAAAGGGTGTGCTCAGATCATGCACTCTCCTGCTTTTACGTCAGCCTGCTGTGTATCTCAATGCAGGCATAAAAATTTAGCTAATTCTGGGAGACCAAAGCTTTGCCTTTTGATCTGCACTCTGAAATACATTTATGACCAAAACATCTTATGACCTATAAGATGCTTTTCCAATCACATAAGAACATAATTGTGAAGATGCCCTAAATTTCCAATCTGGTTGCAGCACTTAGACTGACCAGAAATCTCTTCCTATTACAGAAAATATAGTTGAAAAATGACACAGCAGAAATGTTCAGCAAGTTTCCTTCTCTTGATTTTTTCAGCTACCCAGGTTTACTCTCTCACAAAGAAGCTTTTAAGACAAAGATATACTTGCTTCTTATACGAACATATAATTCCATTTAGTATTTTCAGACATGCTCATGCAGGAGGAGAAAAAGGTCTGAAAGAGCTAAGAGAGAGCCTTTATCTTTTGTGTGCAGTTCCGATCAATCATTCCATTTACCACATGATACAAAGCACGGGTTTGACTGCATTATGGGGCTTATTGAGCTCAGCTCTTTGAGACCCCATTTACTCTTCTAGAAGTATGTGCTCCGATTAATAATAGATGGTTAGCCACATAGTTAAGTAGAATGATTGGCACCTTTTATTGTTTGTTTTTAAGGCTAAGTTCTTGAAACTGGCTGAACAGAGCAGAGGTTTGTTCCTGGGCTGGCTAACAAATGCCTGCCTGTTTGTAAACTCAGAAAGCCCTCCTCCCAAAGATCAAAATATTGGTGCTCTCTGGACATTTGCTCCATTATTTGCAGTGCTCAAATCCTTGTGAATACTATGGCCCTTGAGTCTTCTTTTCCTATAAGGATAGGTCACCCTTTTGGTAACTGGAAAAGTTGTTGCTGGCATGTTCTTTCCTCTAAGCAGACAGCATAATTAGAAATTTACCACTGATTTGGTGTAGTTGGGCTTCCCTGGTGGCTCAGATGGTAAGGAATCTGCCTGCAATGCAGGAGATCTGGATTTGACCCCGGGTTGGGAAGATCCCCTGGAGAAGGGAATGGCACCCTACTTCAGTATTCTTGCCAAGAGAATTCCATAGACAGAGGAGCCTGACAGGTTATATAGTCCATGGGGTCACAAAAAGTCAGACAGGACTGAATGACTAACACTTTCACTTTTTTTTTTTTTTTTTGGTACAGACTACTTCATGGGCTACATAAAGTTTGGGAAGGATGGGCTGAAGTTTAGTTGCTAAAACTCTGCCAAGGAATGTGAAGTGAATAAACACTGAATCCCAAACCTGAAAACCAAAAGCTTAAAATTAGAAAGGCTGACATTGTAGCAAACATTGTGTGCATATACAAGCGTATATGCTGAGCATATGTACCGAGTGTGGGGCTTCCCAGGTGGCGCTAGTGATACAGACCTCTGCTGCCAATGCAGGAGATGATGTGAGTTGGATCCTTGGGTTGGGAAGATCCCTTGGAGGAGGGAATGAGAATCCATTTCAGTATTCTTGCCTGGAAAATTCCATGGACTGAAGAGCCTGGAGGGGTATAGTCCATGGGGTCACAAAGAGTCGGACATGACTGAAGTGACTTAGCATCCATGCACGTACCAAGTGTGGGACAGGTTTCTTCAAACCCTGCCCACATCCTGTACATAACCTGTTTATTGAAATCTCCCCAGTCACTTAGGTTGAGTGGGCCATCTGATGCCCTCCTGGGCCCTTGGAGAGATGAGGGCCTGGAAATTCAGATTGCATAAGTAACCTGGCCTTGGCCAAGGTCACATAAAGAGTAGCTGGGTGACATCATGCTTCAGCCTTTGGGAACACAAAGCCGTATTGTTAGATATTGCAGAATACACAGCTATGACTCGAGTTTTCTCAAAGGGGACGGATGACAACTCAGGTGAGTAGATGAAAACAGATGAGAAGGGTGGTGTGGAAAACAGGTGAGGAGGCCAGAATCTTTGATCAGCAATTCTGATGCTTTCCATGGGTTAGTCACGCTTGCTGCTACAAAGAAATATTAAATGGGAACAAAGGCATCAGCACATCTTAGAATACAGGGTCATCTAGACACCAAGATCATCGATGGGCCAAATTGGAGCTCCTCAGAGACACAAAACTGCCACTGGCTGACATTTGCCTTTGTACTCTCCATGATCTGGCAACTCACCAAGGGATCCTTACTTTCCTCTAGAACATTCTTAAAACTTTTGCAATCTAGTGGGAATTAAAGATGAACAGGTCCTTGTTGCTTATCTATTTTTAATGTAGCACAGGGAAATCTGTTCAATATTCTATAATAATTTAAATGGGAAGAGAATTTGAAAAAGTAGATACATAGGTATGTATAACTGAATCACTTTGCTGTACACCTTAAATTAATACAACATTGTTAATCAACCATACTCTGATACAAAATAAAAATAAAATAAAAAAGATGAACAGGACTGATGTATAGTAAAACAGTTATGCTGGGGGAGCTAGTCAACCATTAAAAATAGTAATACAATTAATATTCATTGAGTGGTTATTATGCACTAGATACTATGATAACAACTATATGTATATTGAAGTATTTAATTCTCCCAGAAGCCCATAATGTTGGTCTGATAATGCATTTTACAGATGAGACTGGATTACAGAGTGACTCAGAATCTTCCGTAAAGTCTTAGTGCTGGTCAGCAGGTAGAACTGGTACTCAAATTCAGGTCTGTTTGATATCAATATCCTTGCTCTGAACATTATAATCTATAGGTATATAGGTGGCTTTGTGGGTATTTTTTCCTTGATATTTTTCCCAAAGCAAAATATTAATAATTGCTATTATCTCCTGAATATTCCTCACTTTTCACCTCTTCCTTAGTATACATTTTCTCTTATTTTTTCCCAAGCACCCAAAAGATGTCTTTTCAATAAGAGAGCTCCTTTTTCGTAGTGTAAGTGAGACACTGTCTTTGATCTTCCATAGCTTTGAAATTATTGAATCTAGATATTGCCCAACTCTCTTGCCCATTCTTTAAGTGGAGAGAGCAAGATCGTACTAAATGTTAAAAGTAATGGACCAATATTTAAGAAGCACTAAGAGCTCTTCCACTCAATATTTTCCCAGAATGTAAAAGTATTTCCAATTACTGTGCTTTTCTCCAAACGTAGGATCAACAAATGAGTAACAGATGTCAACTTTCACGGAAGGCTGCTCGCTGAATGCAGTCTGTTCTTGCTTATTGGAAACCCTTTAGCATGGGTTCTTTGTGTTTCTGTTACCATGACAATATTTGACCCCTTCTCGTGGTTTCTTTTTCCAGATCTGAGGCACACTTCACACAAGTGGAATCATTATAAGAATTACTTGCTACCTATGATGATAATCTTAAGTGGATTTCATTTATTGTCCTTTATCAGGACCATGCTGTTTATATGAGGACCTCAGTTTGTCAAGTTATAATATTTTGGCACAAGGGATATTTTCACCTTTTATGTTTCAGATTTCAGCTCAAAGATCACCTGTGAACTTCTTTCTTGACTCTGCAAGACTACATTAGATACTAAAGTTTCTGCATTATCCCTTTCATTGTATTTTCTACAATCACTGAAGTTTTCTTTTTTTAAATAGATATTTTAGAACAGTTTCAGGTACACAAAAAATTAGCAGACAGTACAGAGGATTTCCAGACACTCTCTACCTCTACACATGGACAACATCTCGACAAACACATCCTGTCCCAGAGTGAACATTTGGTACTATTGATGAACCTATGTCAACACATCATTATTATCCCAAGTCCACACTTTGCATGGTTTCACTCTTGGTATTGTGCCGGGAGCCAGCTTGAGGAACTCTGCCCATGGCAAAGGTCATGAGGAAGGAAGCTTGGCATATGCAAAGGCAGGATCAAGCCTCAGGAAACCCCCTGTTCCTGAGCATTTACCCCCCAAACCAGAGTCTGTTTTATGCTCTCACCTACACCTCTGACTTTACGGGGAGCTCTTCCCCATCACCATTTCTCTCAGAGAAGGAATTAACTTGCAGCTCCAGTTAATAAAAATTCCTGGGCGTGACAAGAGTGTTTCAATTTACAAACTCCTCTGAAGGTCCTCTAGCCTGCCTGACAGGTTCGTCTGGCCACATGTGATTGTTTACAGCCTCCCAACCGTGAGAGGCATGAGATGCTTTAAAACTTTCTAAATACAGATTCTTTTGAGAAGTTAGAAAATTATTAGTATAGTATAGTGAGTTGATTAGAAATTATACTGGTGAAGGGTTTTTCATTAGTCATGCCAATAATTACTGCTAATTCCCTGCCCTGTGTGTGACAAGGGTGTTTCAGGTCAAACCTCTCTGCTGACAGACTAGCTTGTGTGACAACCTCTTAACCATAAACAGCACAGAGAGTTTGGAGTATTTTGAAATTCTTAATTAGCATAGGGCTTTTCTCATTGTTGAGTCAATGACTGCCACCAGGCCTCCATATCCTTAGGCACCTGGGAATATATTAATCAATGTATTTGGAATATAGAAAAGGAAATATAGTAGTTTTTGATGTTAGCAATACTAGACTTTTTGAGTTAATGAATTTTCTCTTTTGTTATAAATCACTGTACTTTTGTTATAAATCACTGTGTCCTTGCTATTTAAAAATGTAATTTTATCACTATCTTAAGACTAAATAGATCTTAAGGGGGGCACTGGTGAAGGGTTTTCATTTGTTAAGCCAATAATTGCTGCTAAATCTCCATATTCCTTGCCCTTATAATGAATATAACTAGCATATAGAAGAAATAAGTATTAACCTTTAAGATTAATCAAATTCCTTTCTTGATTGTAATTCACTACACCCTCACCCTAGGAATGCACATTTATTTAGAAGGTGGTGCCTGGTTTAAGCAAAAAATCACCCCTGGAAAAAAATGTTTTCTGGTTAACTAACTGTTATCAGAAAAGGCCATAAAATGTCAGCAGGCCTCATGGCCATAAGATGATGTAAAA